>CM050166.1:148986932-149534432 GCA_027410445.1 Discoglossus pictus
CAGTTAGTAAAAAAACTTAATGACTATGATCTTGTTTTTGGTAAGCTGGCCACATTTGTTTAATTAAACCAAGGGACATATCTTTAGGGACAAGTGACACTTGGAATGAAGGTGTAGAAACAAACAAAATGATTTTAGAAATGTAGAATACTTCATTCATATCACAATTTAGAACATATTAAAGTGTCCTTGGCTAAAGCTAAAAATGATTATTCTATGGAGATGTTGTCATGAGCCATACATTTCTCAAATAATCTTGTTTAGTGTATAATGTCTTCATTAACATAATATTACAAAGTAGAGATGTATATTATGTTTATGCGTCTAAAATGCTTTATTATAATGATCCTATACACATCAAGTTCTATACCACATACAACTTTAAGTCTGCCTATTTTGTCAACATTTGACATTTCAGGAACAAATAATACCTGGAAAATGGTGGGCTCAATCAGGATACTGTGCCATGGAAATGGGCTTATGTGGTCACTGAAACCTAAGGCATGTCACTATATTGTAACAACACTGGCAAACTGCACTGAGCGCTAGATGTGGTCTCACCATAGAGGGCATACAATACAATTATCATTTTGATTTGCAATGTAAAACATAGCAATTAAGGGAGGTGTGACCATGAGTCATGTTACTTGAAGAAACTGGCATTTCTTAGGCTTCAGCAGAGCTGGAAATGATCAAAATTCACTGCTTGCTTGTACACCTGCTCTATTTTGATCAGTTATAGATGAGATGAACAGAAAATAATCTTTTCTCATTGCTTTTGTAATTATGTACTTATATTATGAACTAAAGAAAGAGCTCATCCATTAATAGTTTTGCGTTTCATGATGTGTTTACTAACCTGACCTACCCTCTGTGATATCTAAGAGTTTAGATGGCCCTTAAATGATAGTTGAGACCACTGTGGTATTTTATTTGCTAGGTATATGTAATCCGTTTTGGTGTCATATATTTACATTTTTACATTTTAGACTCACTGATTACAGAAATAAAACCAACAGAAAAGCACAATAATGCAAGTTTGACATTAGCATTACTGATGGATTTTGCATTATTCAGTACTATTTTATATTAATTTTTGTGAAATATTGCCAACATGGAACCCACAATAGAGAGCCGCAGATCTTGATTTATAAAGGCAGGCTGACACTTCAAATTATTACTTAGCTTCTTTAATGTGCTTATCAGTACACCAGTAGCAAAATACAATATACATCTATGTTATTCTGCTGTTTGGTCTCCTAAACCGCACTAATCAAATACTTTGGACTGCAGATTAGCATATAGAGCTGCACAGCATAGAGTAGTTGCACAAACAATGCAAGCAGGTAGTTGTAAATATTGAGCTTAAACTCACGCCATCTCCTCAACATCAGCATTTTAATAACCAAATGAATGGCTCAAATAAATATTTCCAATTAACAGACACACATTTAACCTTTTAAATGTTCTGTTGAAATTATTTTGGGACTTTTTAGACTACATCTACAATGGAGTCGGCCAGAGCAAATTCCTACATGCATGATCTGTATAACACTACAATGTATACCAATGATAATGATAAATATGTATACATTAGTTAGCTTTTTTTGACAACTGAAAAGTAATAATTACATTAATTGCATTTTCACAATGAGTTATTTTAACTTCACAGTAGGTGGGACAGAAGGCAGAAAATATTATTATTGGTTTTATTTCACTGTTCTAAAACGGAAACCTACTTAGTAGATCTTAAAGGGTGAAGTGTTGGAGGGGGTTTCCAAATGTTACCCAGCACTTCACCCTTTGGTGCATTTGGCCACACAAGTATTACCAAGTGTAATTATATAGGCCCTGATCCTACTTGATATTTGTTAATATATCTGATTGAGCTAGCAGTGAAATCACTTGAAAGGAGGTAATTTAAAGGCTTACCTGGCATATTACCATGATTTTTTTCAAGAGCTTGAGCAGGACTCCTAATATATCAATAGACTATGCAGGCTAGCGACAAGTGGCAAAACATCAGTTAGTTCAGGTCTGGGACCAATATCAAGCAGGCTCTTTTTCTTGTCAGGGAAAGGTAAAAATAAACTAAAAAGTATATAAATTAAATATGCTTTTGTTATTTATTTAACATAACTTTTCATTTTCTTGACATTGCATTTTAAAGCACAGTAAATCTTAAAGTTTTTATGGCTGATTGAATCCGTCACCAGTACTGTAATATGTTATTTGCTCTCAGTATTTAAGGTGTTATCATGTCATGGTAGCTTTGTACTTTGTAAATTGCTGCCTGTGCCCATATTATAGCATTTTGCTGTAGTATGCATGGATGCTCTCACTGGCATGGCTACAGAATACATTTGGCTACAGCAACACAAATGCTATTAGCACCCTCATTGTTAGTTTTTGTATTATCCACATTCCCTACACTTTGACACTTTTTATACAGTTTTTTTTTTTTTTTAGCTTTCAGTAAATTCAGCAACTTCAGTAGCTCTCCAACTACTTACCCCAAACATAACAAACATTTTGTAACATACAATATCAATTCCAAAAAATAATAGCCATGCTTAGTGGATACAGAGAAATATGGAAGATACAAGCAGGTTATAAGCAGTAGTTGGGGTTGTGGGACCCATTATATTATCATTGTGATCATTTGTGCGATCCGTGTCAATACTTTTTAGAGCTCAAAGTTCCTCTTTTGATATATTTTGATTAATATGGGTTTAGATAATATGTAACACTTGTAAATGAGGCTGGCTCAATGGCAGTATCATCCGGATTTTTTTTTTTGAAGGCCAAATTCACTTTGTGAAGTCTGCACAATATAAAGTTCAATCTATTCTGTTACATTTCATTGTTAGACTGATAAGAGATGTATGATATGATTAGGACCATAGTGTCATGAGATAGTTAACATCCATGGTGGGACTGGTTTCCCTAAAAACTCTTCCCAGTTTGTATACCTTGAACTTATCATCTTTATCTTTTGGAATATGAGTTTGCCATTAATGTAACAGAAAAAAAAATGTTATCTATTAAATGAAGCAAATTAATCTGCCGGTAATCTTCTGTCTCTATATGGTGGCTGTTAGTGTATCCATGCAACATCAAGAGTTTTCCATTAAAGTGTTGTGGTTCCTTATTGGCTTCCTTAACAAGACTCCTACAGGTAATATATATATAGCTGCATATATAGGACAAACAAATCAAATAAAAAAATATATGAAAAACCGCAACTGCGATCAAAAAGAGAAAAATGTAAATATTTTTCATTTTCCTGAGCATTTTGTTTTTTTCAAAGATTGTTGCAGCCATAAAAAGGAATCTTCACTATGTAAAATAAAGCTTGCACTAAAAATAATGTGGCATCATCCATTGGGTATGTTGTCTGCAAGGCTGAACCTCAACATCTTTCATTGTTGGAGGACTCGGTCTGCTCAATTCAAGGTTGGATATTATAAGAACTATCCCCCAGCACTTTGTGAAAATACTTTATTCACTATGAAGCCACAACATTTTAGCCAACTGACATTTAACACTGTAAACAGGCAAGATCATGGCTCTCACTACCTGCTAAATGTGACAGTCTGGATGTTAATTCAGTCTGTAGCTGTGCGCAGATGTGTACTGCGTAACAAGTTAGTAAGAAAAATCACAAGAAAAATATACTGGAATTTCATACTAATTAAGAGAATATTGCTTTGCAATAGAATGAGCATGCTATCTAGTTACATTATCATTTCTTTTAAATCGTTATTTACTTGCAAAAATACAATATCACCAGTACATAGGCGCTCAAAGTGTACATAAAAAATGTAAATCCCTCTATATTATCTAAGTGTGAATTTACTTGACTGCTTCCAGGTGCATTTTGTTAAATGTAAGATAAATCTGTGTGAAATAATTACTTGACAAAAAGTGGAATACATATATATTTAGACACAGCAGAGATTACAGAAAATGCAGTCTGTTCAGATTTTTTTCCGGTAATATAGAGTAATTTATATTACAATTCTGAGTAATTGTACATGTTTACAGCGTTCTGATTGCCTGGAAATTGGAAGACAACCATATTTTTTCTACTGTTAAATGCACATAGCCATAATCGAAAAGAATTGGCAGTTCTGCCTGTTTTGAGTTTATGCTGTTTTTCAAATTGAGCCAAATACTGAATCAGGTTATCAAACAATATGCAAATTATATTTTTTGTCCCTTTTAATAGTTTTTTTTTTTTTTAAATCTATGCCAGACCTCAAGGTTATAAGTGCAGAAATTCATAAACAAATTCGTAAAAAAAATGATGAACCGGAAATGATCTATGACTAAAAAATTACATTCAACTTGAATAGACATTTTCAAATGTTATAATAATAGATCCAAATAGATTAATGTGGAAAAAAAAATATTTTCAATGCAGGCACATGATGAGTTGTGGACCCTGATTCCACACGCTGCCTCCATCTTCCTAAATTGTGCACCGCTGTCTTAATTTTGCTGGATTGAGACCCAACCTTTCCAATATGTGTCTCCAGACCCGGCAAACAAGTGGGCCCTTTAAATGTGCCACAATGCTGCCTGCATGTGAAATGAGAGCCACTGTCACTGCGGTTTCAGACTGCATGACCACTTGAAAAAAATCATATGATCAATTATCTCATTAAGAAATGTGACAAGTGATGTACATTACGTAAATAGTGTCAAACTTGCCTTATCAAAGCCAAATGCTTGCATAAAGAAGAACTGAAAAACAGGCACTGAAGTCACCAGATGCACTCTGCACCATCGCTTAGAGGGTCAAACATCATGTGGGAAAACTTGTTTACATTTTCTAAATAGTTCAAGAATTGATTTAGATATTGTCATATTCAGATATTGCATTTGTAGCCCATGATGCCCTCCCACAAGAATGTACATAGATAATGAGACTCCGGCTGTAAATGTCACACTGATTCTATTTCTGTTCATTTCTATGCCCTTACTTTCTCTGCAGACGTGTGGTGCACTGGGGTATATTGTCTATTTTTTAGGTCCTAAGTTCAAATTGTCTTTATTCCCTTTTAGTTTTCATTAATATTTTTTTTTAAATTTGGGTAAAATTATTATTTATTTTAAATTAATTAAGCACACACACCCTTAGATTGTACTGATGTCACGGACCCCTTTTCAGGGCCTGAATTTTGACCCAGTGAGCTACCATAGAGAACAGACTTCCCCATTGGAAAATGGTTAGGGGAATTATATTGCCCCTGCTTCATCCTGTATACTGTATTCAATTCCCAATGTAAGGTACTGTGCTTTGTGTCATGTTTAAAATGAATTAATGTGGGAGTATAGTTAATGTCATGTGATAGTCTGATATATTTGGTTCAGAGGTGCAATTCCCAGATGTTCCCTACCCCCCAGCTATCTTAGTCCCTCACACATGATCAGGCCAGATCAATGAGGTCTGAGGGGGAGGAGGGAATGCGCGTTGTACTTTGGTTCTGTGTGTTTTTGTCTTTAGTTTTTTTATTTTTTTTTTGGAAGTGAATACAGGCAGTTATCTGCTGAGGCATATAGAAAATGGTATGTCTTTTATTTTCCTGGATGGCTGCAGTGAGGTACTGGGAGACTCTGTAGAGTCCTGCTGGGGTAGGTTTGACTGTAACAAGTCTTATCAAGCCCCATAAGAAGAAGCAGATCTGTAGTCTCTTGGTAGCCTGGACGTGCTGATTTCTGATGCAAGGATCCTGACTGATACAGAAGCCAGATATCAGGTTGCTGGTGCCGAAATTTCCAAGAACCCAAACGGTCCTTGTTGGTAGTTAATCTCTGGCTCTGGGATTGTATAGCCCTTAACAGCGTGGATTGTCACAATTTATATAAAATGCAGAGAAAAATACAAGGATACAAATCCCTAAGTGGCGAACACTAGATTATAGATAGCAAAATATATATAAAATTATGAAATAATATACATCTTTCTTTATTACATGGTTACAAGTAAAAGATGCTTTAAGACAGAATAAAAACAACAAATAGGAAGAGGACAGCACCTTTAATGGTAAATACATAGTTCAAGTGAGCTATATCCAATCCTATGACCCACAAGGGGTTTCTCCTGTCTGGAAGGCCCAACTATTATTTCTTTAAAAAAAAAAACTAAAATATTAGTTTGATTGATAATTATAGTCTGAACAAAACAATGCATAGACAAAATAAAACGTTGACATATATTTGTATGACATATACATATGAAACTACATACTTAAAGGGACATAGAATACAATTATTTGTATATACTTGAAAGAGCAAGCTTTAGTCATTAACAAAGCTGTGTTTTGCGTGAAAAATAATAAGTAAAACCTATTTTAACGTCATTACACTAACAGAAAATGCACAGAATGTATGTATGTCTTCCGATTTCCTTGGCAAGCCCCCAGATAAACATTAAATTGTTATTTTTTTTGCTCTGCGAGCATCATTGAAAATAGATAACACACAGTAGTACATTATCAAACACCCTCTTTCAGAGAGTGTCAGAGAGGAATTGAACATAGGGCTGCAGCTTCATAGTCTAGGCTAAAGCTCCACATCCTTTTGACAGGTGAAAAAGAACAATGTAGATCATATAGAGCCAATACTGACAAAGTAACAGTATTCCCCACAACATGCACACCTGATTCTTGTTGGTGCTGTTAGCTATTGTGACTCATTATGTAACCTGCCAGGGCAGAGGAGGTCAGATACTGCCTAAAACTACTTACTTCAAAAGCTCATAACTTTGCTTAATTTGCTTGTAGTTTTTTAAAGGAAAACACCCTTTCTGTATGCATTTCTACCTTCTGTGTAATGGTCCAGCGCACATATGATGACTTCACTGTGCCTTTAATTTAAGAGATTGGCAATTAATATGCAATATGGAAAGCTTTAGAATAGCAGTATTTTAGTGTAAAAGTGATACATTTGGTTAGTGGTTAGCCAATAAATGGATCCCACAGATCTGGTCCTCTACGGGTTTCTGTGTATCGGTTATAGGCATTCACGGGGTAGGAGGAGGCTTGTTTCAGGATCTGCTGATTTCATGAAGGCAGTTCTGACATAGATTTAGGATTCCTGCATAGCTGGGCTGGAGCAAAATTATTAAAAAGCACTTTCCCACCCTCAGGAATTCAGCTGAGAGGCTTGTGTACTTTTAAAAAGGTGTAATTCCTTTTATTGACATATATATATACAATAAGTATAAGTATAATACAAATCACGCTAACAAACTGTTATTGATATACCATAGGAACTTTAGCTGGATAGTTTTTAAAGGGTTGGACCTATAATTGGTTTATCATGTAGTGTAGGTCCTGACTTGCTTGCTACCTTCCCTTGCAGTGTTGTGCCCTTGACATGCATAATGTATAAGCTCCCCTTATCTTATAGTAACTTTGTTTTTGCCTACAGATATATCAATTCAAGTACCGTTCAGTAATTTTGTTGTATTCAAACTATATGTCATGAGGTACTCACCTTTTTGCATTTCTCATCATGTCTTTGCAAATAATGACATTTGTTTGGAAAACAACATTCTGTTAGGCAATAATGTATTGTGGGTCCCTATCATCTCATAGCGGATATACATCTAAACATGGAGGTAGAGGGAGGGGGAACAGTGGGATCAGTCTAGCTCTGACAGCCCTGCACAGGCCTTGGGCTGTAGATGCTGTCTGAAGGCATCATCCATGGGTATATCAGTAAGTATTTTCCAGCTTTTTGGCACAGAGGTGACATTGTAACGTGTCTAAATCATAGCAATCAGCAGCCTTGATCTGCTCAGTGGTAACTAACACATTTAAGTCATGATATCACAAAATACATAATTTTCCTGTTTATGAGAATGAAACCAGTTTGATTAAAAAGCTGTCTTTTGTTACAGATCCTAAAAAAAAAACAGCTGACAGAGGAGTCATGGCAGCTGTGAAAATATAATTGAGGGTTATAATTATCTGTATAATATAATTGCATAACAATGTTGAGGTTTGTGTTTGATACTTTTGTGGATACATTTAATTACATTTTATACTGGCAAATAATATTTATGGTGAAAATATGTGAACAAAAAAGTATTGTTCATGTCTCCTGTGAGCAATAATAATATATAATTAATAATGTTTTAATCTAATGTTTGTTTTAGACCATTGTGTGACATGTTTTTCTATTGTACCTCTGTGGGGGGAAAAAAAAAATCAACATTTTAAATGAAGATAATTATGTAGTTTACAGAAATAGTGGTTGATAAGTGGTCAGCCTTCCAGATGAAGTGATAGGAAAGACAGAATAAAGATGCGAGAAAATACATTCAGCCAAAACATTTCAGGAAGACCGAATGAGCAGACATCTTAGATTTAAGTGATCAGTATAAAATTGCTTGTTTCTTCTATAGATCCGTGCTGCTTATCAAATTGGACAACTGTTTATTAAATCCTGTTGTTCGTGAGCCCATGTAGGACGTAATAAATAATATGGTCATTTCTATATTTTAATACAACTAACACCAATGAAAATGTATTGATTAAAAGGACTTACAATATAACTGCTATTTTGCAAGCAATTAAAGAACATGTTTTAAACATTACAAGATTGTTTTCTTGCATGAAAAAATATAACCAAGTCCCGTTTAAACTTTATTGAAAATGCAGAGAGCATACATTAGTCTGTAGATATATTTTGGCTGGCAGAAGTCAAGCCCTCAAGATCAGTTAACCTTCTGAAAATGTGTTTGTGCTCCGAGACCTTTGCAAAAAGAAAACACACTGGCACATTATGAAATACGGTCTTTCTGATACAACAAACAAAAATATTTCCATGTCCCTTTCATACTGAAATATTATTGTGTACAAAGGCTTCACAAATTCATTCCAGTTGAGTTTGAACATACACTAGAACAGATCTTCCTGTCCAAAGGGCTTACAATCTAAGCCATCAGTGGGCAACAAACAATCCTGAGCAATGTTTTCAGTTTTGTGAACCCAACACATAAGCATGCTGTTGCACAATTTGTAAAGATCACAAAACTAGCCATTTATTGTATCAGTTATACATGGAGGCGAGTACAAAACCACAATCTACATCTGAGCTCAGCGCCAAAAGCAAATTTAATACAAAGATTGCAGAGTTTTTTTGTTTTATTTGTCATGTTTTTTCACTGAAATTTCCAGGTCATCTGTGTAACAGACAGCCCTATTACATTCCCCCAACATGGAAAACCGTAGCCTGTAATGTAGCCAGTAAGACTTACGGCTAATAAATTGGCCCTGTAAAGCAAGCCACTGCCGATCTGCTGGTTTGGAGCGAAAAAAGCCTACGGGACGTGGGATGTGAAACTTTGTGGCCGCAAATCCTTTGGAAACGTAGAGGTTACGGGCTTGAGAGAACAATCAGGCTATTCAATTGCAACGGTTTCACTTGCCTTCAACCCTGTAACAGAGAAATGGAACTTCAGACGGGCCTCTACATGTGCTTTCTTGAACAGGGGGACCTTGTGGGCGCTGCAGGATTTCAGTCCTTCACGGCGTAGTGTGTTACCAATTGTTTTCTTGGTGACTATCGTCCCAGCTGCCTTGAGATCATTAACAAGATCCTCCTGTGTAGTTCTGGGTTGAGTCCTCACCGTTCTCATGATCATTGAAACTCCACGAGGTGAGATCTTGCATGGAGCATCAGACCGAGGGAGACTGGCAGTTATTTTGTGTTTCTTCCCTTTGGAGAAAAGGTGACAACAGTTGGTGCGATTATTCGCAAACTGCTTGGCGATTGGTTTTGTAGCCCAATCTAGCCTTGTGTAGGTCTACAATCGTGTCCCTGAAATCTTTGGACAGCTCTTTGTTCTTGGCCATGGTGGAGAGTTTGGAATCTGATTGATTGCTTCTGTGGACAGGTGTCTTTTTTATACAGGTAACGAGCTGAGATTAGAAGCACTCCCTTTAAGAGACTTTTCCTAATCTCAGTTCGTTACCTGTAGAAAAGACACCTACCTGGGAGCCAGAAATCTTTGTTGACATGCGTTTTTCTTTCTTTTTTTTTTAATTTATTTTGTCTCTCACTGTTAAAATACACCTACCATTAAAATTATAGACAGATCACTTCTTTGTCAGTGGACAAACGTTCAAAATCAGCAGGGGATCAAATACTTTTTTCCCTCACTGTACACACACTACTGTACTTTTATTAAAAGGGAAAGTGATGTTAGGTATTATAATTAATTGCACAACATTATCAAGCCCGCAAATCGGCAATATAAAATACTTTATTTCATGTTTGATTTCCGCGTTTTATATCGATTTCGGCAATCATTGTGTTAATACATATAATGGAACTCTCATTTAATAGAATATCATATTTACGTCTTTATCAATATTGCATTATTTCTGGAATGTGGGTCCGATCGTAACTCGTAATTGAAGCACGTAAGTCTTTGAAATCCAACCTCCATTTTTCTGTGACGCAATGATGACGAGCTCTGTTTCCATTGGCTCAGTTTAAACCTGTGACTACGGGTTTGACTAATTGATCACATTCAAGGCCGCACATCCAACGGTTGACGGATGGTTTACGGGTTTGTGTCTCAAATTTGTAACTCGCAGCCTGTTCTAACTATTTAGCTCGGACAAATTTCAAGCCCGCAGCCGTTGTAAGTCTCACGTTGCACTTACTGGCTTCTAACTTAATAGAGCTGTTATTGTGATGACATGTGACATGTGTGGGTCATTGGCAGGTACATGGCACCACATGTGAATCTCACTCCTTGTGGTCTCCTCTCTCCCTTTGCTCTGAATACACAATACCATGTTTTCCTACTTGCTCCCCCCACACACATCACCAAATACCTTGATTGTTAAATTGCTTTCTACAGATAGGGCCAAAACATGTTTAAATATATATTTACAACACTAGAAGACTTTTTGTACTTATATATGACCTTGAAGTCTGGATGTCCACACCTGCTATAAATCTTTAAGAACAATAAGACTGATTGGTGTCGCTGATTTGGTTATTACATCAGTCCTATTATGATCAAGCCTCCGCCTGCTTTTATTTAATATTAACATTATTTAATATTATTATTTTTGTTATTGCATTTCATTTGTTTTTTCCATGGGAAATCACAAATGAAAACTCTATCTTTCTGAACTATATTTTTAAAGATTGAAATAAAAACATTACATAGAGTTTACTTTTAATTTTATTTTTTAGACTCATTTATAATAGTACTTTTTCCTTTTACCTATCAGGCATCACGATCACTTGTATTGAAAGCAAACTTCTGTCCCTTGAGATATGAATGTGTATATAAAAAGGACAAGCAGGAGATTACTGTATAAATAATGATGATTATCAACAATGAATGCCATCAGGGCTGCCTTATAAATCATGTACTACAGAAGGGAAAAAAAACGCACAAAAAAAAAAAGCATTGTTTTCTCTGGTCATAAGTGGGCAAATAAGAGAATCCTTTGGGATAAGAACCCATAATACTGGATGTGACCAGCTGTCTTTATTAGGATTCTCTACTTTTCATCATCTTTTAGATGAGTTTTGTTCCAGGCAAGAAGGCTGTAGCTGAGGGATAGTGAGATGGGACTTGGGTATGATATAAAACACGCAAAATTAAGTGTGACAAATTGCAATGACAAGTGTGTGTATTTTTGTAGTGAAACAAATATCCTAGTCAAGAAGTGTCCTCTATATAGATACCAAATGACTTGCATGTTGAATCACATTGTCATTCGTTTGACCCTGTACATCTTCTGCCTACTATATTTGGTTAAAAATCCATCAAACTAGATAGTTTACCCTTTGTTACAAAAAACTTAGTTTTATTGAAGTCATGTAAAGTTAGGTCTTGGAGACTTATTCAGAAAGGTTTGTTTTATGTAATACATCTTATGGTAAATTAGCTTGCATAGACTCCATTGAGCACTCATCCAAAGTATCTATAATTGTCTGTAAACTTTATATATGGAAAATTGCAACAAAGCACATGTGATATATATATATATTTTTTTTTTGTTTTTTTTTTTTGTTATTAATTTAAATTACCATACTGCACTATCTGGCGTTGTGCGCTTCTCTCTCCCCTTCACCTGTTTAATAAGAATGTTATTTTATACTTTGAGATATGATTTGTGTAACATACATTATCAGCCTTATTAAATTGCGATTCGGCCAATTGAATCAGGCTCTATATAAGCACAGAGCATATTTTTTTTACAGAAGTTTTTAGTTAGTGAAGACCTTGCTTTTGGATAGAAGTTCACTAACTAAAAACTTCTGTAAAAAATGTGCTCTGTGCTTATATAGAGCCCTATTCAATTTGCCAAATCACAATTTAATAAGGCTGGATATTCCTAAAAGTATCCTTATCAAGTTGTTCGAGACTTTGATCCAGTTTGGGTTTACATATCTGACGTCTGGGTGGGAAACAAATTCAGATAATATATGAAAGCTCAAATGAAAATTAGTGTTTTGAGAGACACTCAAGAAGTGGCCTCTGGTAAAACAGCACTAAACGTCTGAAATTAGCTCACATGATCTCTGTCTTTTAACCATTCTGGATAAAATGATGTGTGTCATAAATCCACTACAAGCATCAGCTTTCTTTTCGCATAATGAGATTTTTTTGCTTTCAGAAATCAGTTTGTCATTACACAGACTATATTTGGAATTTCATATTTCTAGTGCTAAACTTTAATAATTTGGGATTAGGTTGTATCAGATATCTGTGTAGTATGAAATGCAAAAATAATCAGGGCTGTCAGATCGTCGTATACTAGCCATTATGTAGTGAGTGCATACTTTAATGTACCTTTATTTGAAAGAAAATACATTATTGCTTTTATAGTTTGTTCACTTTGTTATTATTTCTGAGTTTAGTGACTTTGTACAAGATATATATTTGTATTATTTCGTACAGTTCATCATATGCAATATATATATACTAGCGACTTGCCCATCAAAAATGACAGGGCAATAAAATTGTAAGGCAGGTAATGCTGTTTGCCAGAGAAAGTAAGTGATTTAGTGGTCTGAGATCCTTTGGCGCTCATTGCAAGCCTCTTGGTTGGTGTATTTTTTGTTATGAGAGGCGCTTTTGCTGTCATTGTAAGGTCCACGCTGATAACCTTTTTGCGCTTATTGCAAGCCTGTCCCCTGGTGTAGTTTGTGTCCTATGAGCACTGCTGGCGCTCCTTTCATGATAATTAATTAATGAAATCATAAATTAATATACTTTACCTATTTGTAAGTAATATATGCAGGAAGCATAGGGCTGAAGAGCTAACGATCCGTTTTGATGTTCCTGCAGCATACAATGTAGATTTGCACTGTTGTTGAGCTGAGGTGTAAGTGTCAGCAATGTGTGTAGTGTAAATAGGCTGCGTGCACGAGGGGTAGCTGTTAGTGTAGCTGTGTACTTCCGCATTCTGTTTTTTAGTGTTGTAAAATGGCAGCAAATGTGTATGTGGTACACGTGTGGATGATTTAGCGTCCTTGCTAATAGTGTATCTTGTACCTCGTACAGCTTTTTGTTAAAGTCGCATGTGCTTGGTGGTGTGTTGCGGCTTTAGGGGTCGTGTAGCCTTGTTTTTGTTTTTTCGGCTGCCATTTTTCGGCTGTTTTTTGAGTGTCTAAACTCAGAAAATTGGACTTAAATTGAGGTGTAGCTTCACTTCCAGAAGTCCTGGGTGTCCCCCCTTGCTGTGGGTAAGGTTTTTATTTCATTATTGTGTGTATTTAGTCTTTTTTAAATGTTTTTCGCTGTGTGCGGTTCGGCTGTTAAGGACGTATTTTTGCGAGTTCGTAATGTTTTTTTTTTTCTAAGTCCCACGGCTTTTTTTTTTTTTTGTGTAAGTCCGTATTTAGTCATTGCGTGTTAGAGTTTTTTTTTCGAAGTGCCGCTTCTGTGCCTGTTTGTAACGGTTTGTGAGGCGCCATAGAGCCTCCACCTACGCAAATGCGACACCTCGCTTTGCAAGGGGCCACATTTGCGGCCTGCAATGAGCCTTTGGCCCATTGCAGCCGACGTGCGGAGCCTCCACCTCCGCAAATGCGGACCCTCGCGAACTGCAGCTCATTGCAGCCGACGTTGGAGCCTCCACCTTCCGCAAATGCGGCCCCTTGCTTTACGAGGGACGCAGTTCTTGCGAGCTCGCTTTGCGAGCTCACAAAGTGTGACGACGTTTTGTAGTTTGACAACTATTATATGTGATATACTAGCCACTTGCCCTTAAAAAAAATGACGGCAATACAATTGTAAGGCAGGTAATGTGTTTGAAACACAAAGTAAGTCTTGGTTGTGTGAGTACCTTCGGCGCTCATTGCGAGCCTCTCCCCTGGTGCATTTTTGCTCCTCTAAACAACGTTGGCACTCCTTGTGAGGCTCGAACTGAGCGTCTTTGGCGTGTATTGCGATCCTGTCGTCTGTATTTTTTTTTTTTTCTGTCTATGTATTTTTTAACGATAATTAATTAATTAATAAAATCATAAATTTATATACTTTACCTATTTTTAATTAATATATGCAGGAAGCAATATGCTGAAGAGCTAACAATCTGTTCCTGCAGCATACAATGTAGATGTGCACTGTTGGTGAGCTGAGGTGTAAGTGTCAGCAATGTGTGCAGTGTGTAGTGTAAATAGGCTGCGTGCGCGAGGGGAAACTGTTAGTGTAGCTGTGTACTTCCACATTGTGTAATGGTAATGTTATTAGTTGCAAGTTAGTGTTGTAAAATGGCTGTGATTGTGTATGTGTTATGCGGGTGAGGATCATTTTGCGCCTTCTTAATAGTGTATTTTTTACCTCCTACGTTCCTGTGTAAAAGTCGTAAGTGCCTGGAGGTGTTTTGCGTGCTTAGGGGTCGTGTAGTCTCGTTTTTTTTTCGCTTAGGGGATTTTCAAGTGGCGAAATTCTTGAATTTGGACTTAAATTCGCGTGTAACCTCACTCCCAGATGTCTTGACTGTCCGCCCTTGCTGTGTGTGATTTTTTTTTTTTTGTATTTTGTGTGTTTTTGCGTTTTTCGCTGTGCGTGGTTCGGCTGTTAAGCTTGTATTTTTTGCAGCTCATATATATATATATTTTTTTTTACGTGTCTGTTTCCTTTTGTAAGTGTTACAAGTGTTTGAGGCGATTTTTTCAAAGTGCTACTGGTCTCGCACTGTGACTTGTGTATTTGAGTTTTCTGTTGATGTGTAGTTCCGCGGGTTGTAGGTATGATGCGCAAGTCGTGCGCGGTTGTAGGGATCTCCACCAGCGTTGTGAGCGCCTTTGACTCTCACTTCCTAAGCCCTACGGGGTCATAGGGACGAGCGCCTATGGTGCTCATCTCCACCCGTGCAGTGAGAACTATATATGTTATATATATATATATATATATATATATATATATATATATATATATACTAGGAAATTGCCCGTCAAAAGTGATTGGAGTAAAATTGTAATCTGGCAATGCTTTTTGCCACACTATGCGAGGCTATGGGCCCTTTGAGTACCTTTGGCGCTCATTGCAAGCCGTATTTTCCTGCTTTGCATTGATCACCTTCAATGCTCCTTGCAAGCCCCCCGATGAGCGCCTTCTGCCTTAACATGTACAAGTGCGAACTCCACAGCTTAATAACTCCAACAATCTACAGTACAACACACAGATACCTCCACTTGACTAAACAAATTGCTTTCACATTGCCGTCTCGCATTTGTCACCCTCTTGTATCACACCTAAACCCTTAGATTGTAAGTTTTCAATCTTGTGTCAGTGCCTTGGAAACAAGCTCTATGTACATTTGATTTTATGCTCAAAAACAGAGCCCTCCATTCTTTATAAGGTGTTAAGTGTGTCTTTTTTGCCATGAACTCAACTCCTGTACAGCGCTACGGAATATGTTGGCGTGATATAAATAATTATAATAATAATAATTCTTCGCTCATCATGTGGCTCGCAATGAGCGCCTTTCTCGCTCATTGCTAGCCTCTCACCCTGTGTACTTTCTAGGCGTCGCGATTGAGTGTTACTGTCTTGGGTTAAGTGTTACTGCCTTGTGGTAAATGTTAGTGGCTTAGATTAAGTGTTACTGCTTAGGGCTCATTTTTACGTCCTTCGGGCTAGTTTTTCCTTGGTCTCACTTTCGTTGTGTTTTTCGGCAGCCATTTATGGCTCAAATTAACTTGCGACCTCACTCACAGGCTTCCTGGCTCTCCCCTGTGCTGTGTATGTAAGTTTAATTTGAAGCATATTTGGTTTTTTTTTCAGGTGTTTCGAGTTCTGTGGTTCGGCCGTAAAATCGGATTTTTAGAGGTGCACAGTGCATGTTTCATTTCCAAGTCGTACGGGTCATAAGTCCTGTGTGCGCCGCTGGCAGTGAGCACCTTTGGCGCACATTGCGGCCTAAGTCCTGCATGCCTCATGGTTGCGGCCCGTATCGGCTTGCCTCGCTTTGCAAGGTTTTCAGTTGCGGCCATCGCTGTGCGATGGCCGCAAGCGTGACCAACATCGTAAACGTTCCCCACACTGACAACTATATATATGATATGTGTGTGTAGACACACATATATATAGGAATACCCTGTATATAACCCACAGGTGGTCCAGTGGTTAGAGTTCGGTGCCTTCAAAGCTGCGACCTGACTTCAACTCCAAAAGGTCACATAACCCTGAAGCCATGCAGGGTTGGGCCTGCTCAGTACTTGGATGGCAGACCACCTAGGAAAACCAGGAGCTGTATGCTGTGGCCCACTGGAGAAGGAACTGGCACCCCACTCCAGTATCTCTGCCATGAATACCAAGTGGATCAGTATGGTGCGTTACGGTCCATGAGGTCACTGAGAGTCTGACACAACTGAGCAACACAAACAAAAACAATATATATATATATGAGGAGATGGAGAGAATGGATTTCAGGGGCAGGCTTTAATATACAAATCATAAATCGGATAGATACTAAAATGTGGGAAAACCTTTGTTAATTCTAATCCAATTATTTTGTACAAGATCTATATTTACCATTCCTCCATGTTCATTATTTTTCATGACATTTTTAAGCCCCAAAGTATATCCGTTACATGTTTAGATGCCTGCACAAAGGAGATGTAGTAAAAAGGATCCCACACCTTTATCTGCTTTATGACATAGACTAAATTACATGAAAAAAATCGTTTTCACTTACAACACAGATTCTGAAGAGGGATTTACATTTAATAAATGTTTACAAGTATTTTCATAAACCCTGCTTATGTCTGTGTTGGCTGTATATGATTGATCACTTAAATGTTGCCTTTGCTATAATGTGCATTGCACAGTTGTCTCTAGGAGTTATTTATTTTTTCTAGTATTTATGGTCTGTGAGGCACCATAGTTATTAACATTAGTTATAGCTATTTCTGTAGATATTTATCTGAACCACAAGTTTTTGACACATTTCTTTTTTTGTAACAAGGAAAGAATATCTGCAGCTATAAAATGTTGTCAGATTCAGAAAAATATATGTATGCGCGAGCTATTACCTGGAAATTTTCTTGTAAAGATGCAGTTAAGATTTCAATATAAACCTTGTTTTAGCCTCACAAACAAAATGTCACTAGGGAATGTGCGAATGCTGTTTTCTCCAGCACCCTGTGGTATATAGTAATAAAAAGATATGGTTAGTAATTCAGACTAAATATATAATGAATGTAATTCAGTCACTTTAAAGTAAGTGATGTTGGAGATCACATCAGAATTTTACTCTTTAATTTTACACAATTTATACTTGTACATCATTTTAATTTTTGTGTTTTTTGTTGCTGCTTTTAATCGATGTAAAATTAACTTTGCCCATAGTTTGGACATTGAAAATATTAGATTAGTTGGTAGTTTTTGGTATCTTATCAAGTGTAAATGACATATTTCAAGTATAAATGGAGCTGAATTAACCTGCAATATAGACATGTTTTATGTCCCACTGCAAACATTGTTATATTTATTTTTGAAATTTTGAAAGTGATAAAATAACGAATGACCATTACCCCTTTCCCCCTCCCATATACCACCATGCTTCAGCAAGTAAATGGTGTTCAGAGTGGAGTAATATTGGCATTGCTCCACACATTGGCCCCTGTTCAATTGAGCAATTATAAGTTACTGGAGCCCGTAATGGAGCCTGTAAACTAATTTGCTATTCAATTGTCGTCTTTTCGCTAGCCGCAAACAATTTGCGAGTTAGAAGCTAAAAATCCCTGCGGTTGTCAAAATCATAACTCCAACCCATCTAAGACTTTGATCTTTCAAGCCCGTACATGTTACAATTGCAAATCACTATTCAATACTACAATTCCTCAAGCCATCAAATGTAGAAGAAAATCCTATGAGTACCAGATAGGACTTGCAAGGGGGTTAAATACCTGATCGTAGCACTGTAAATGCAAATATAAAATCAATACTGCAGTTTAAAAGGTGTGGAAAGCGATGAAATACATTAGAATTAATAGCACAGCAGTCTCAAGCTCGCAAATCTGCAATAATTTTTTATTTTTCACATTTTATTTTTGTGTCATATTGATTTCCGGAATCAAGGAGTTAATACATATCAGGCCACCCACATGGACTAGAACATTTCCTTCATTTATTTTTATTATTTTGTAAATTTCCTGGATTGCGAGTCTGATCGCATATCTGTCCTCTAAACGCGAATTGATTGATGTTTAACTTCCATATTTTACTGCTGTTATGATGACGGTCTTATTTACTATTGGGTGTTTCTAAGTTGGTAGTTACAGCTTCGCTTAATTGATCATGATTTGAAATGCTACTTACGATTGCATGGTTTTCGGTTTAGGCTTTCGGCCCTTAAATTACGGGCATGTTTAATTGAATCGCTCTGTAATTTTAGCAAATTTCAAGCCTGCAGACTTCCGGCCTGTATAATGTAAGCTGCGGGCTTGTAATTGAATAGAGGCCATACTGCTTTGTGCTAAGGCTAGAGAGAACCTATTTCTACATACATATTTCTACATGTAAGTGGTGTCTTCCACTTCCCTGTGGCAGAGCTTTTTCCAGCAATTACTTTTTTCTCGCCACTTTTCCATAACGCCCAGCTTTGGGGAGCATCGGGGTTGCAACTGTCCCATGGATGGTTTCTCCAATTGATCTGTGGATCTTTCCAGTTCCTTGAGAATTACTATTGGTTGCTTCACTAACTACTGCTCTCCTTACCCAGTCACTGAGTTTCTGTGAAGGCTTTCTCTAGGTACATTTGACAGTGTACCATTTTTTTAATAAGGGATTAAACTATTGGTCAAAGTTTTTTTTTTCTTTATAACCCAACCCTGATTGGTGCTACAATCAAGACTTCATTTTTTATTTGTAAATCATTTTTAGCAATTTGCCTATTTTTACATCAATTTCATTCCAGATTGTAACACTACAAAATGTGGAAAAATCCACAGGGGTGGGTACAAGTACAATGTTTGCATATTACCACTAAATCATTCACCTTCCAACTTCAAACCATAACCTTGATCCTCTTTTCCTGGAAGATACTTCCATTCTGAACTTTTTAAATGTATAGAGTTTATACTACATGCCAAAGGCTGCCCAATATGTCTTACAATCTAGTACAAAGGCAGCAAATAACAAATATATCAGTTCTAAAATTTTCTTGCAAATGTATTAATTTAGAGATATACATCTTGTGAGAATTGAACTTTCTTTTAGGGATTTCAAAAAGATACTTGGTGATATTAGAGGAGAAAGATTTGAATATGAGTTGAGGTAGAAGGAGCATCTTTTTATGGAACAACAGGTTAGATCTACGTGGAATAATCAAGAAGTACAGATCTTGAAATGAGATAAGATATTCTTATATACTGTGTGGAAATGAAATTACAGCCTAGTGTTAGATGTGAAAATATCTTTGGAAGTATAAAGTGAAAAGATACAAAGAATGATTTTAGTGAAATTAAAACTCCTTTGAGTAACAAGTCAAGTTTTGCTGTCATTTTCCCCACCCCTATAGAGAACCAATGAAGCCAATTTACTCTGTCTAGTCTCTACAAACATTGTTGTAATAACTATACAGCCTCACAGACCATAAACACTTGTCCTTACATAGTGTTCCTATGGATCCTCATTTAGTGGCACTACTTTTATATTATAATACTGACATTCAGCATATTACCGTATATACTCGAGTATAAGCCGACCCGAGTATAAGCCGAGGCACCCATTTTACCACAAAATACTGGGTAAAATGAGTGACTCGAGTATAAGCCGAGGGTGGGAAATGTGCTGCCCCCTGTGTCCCTCTTGTGCCCTCTGTGTCCCCATCTCTCCCCGTGTCTCTTCTCCCCTCTCCCTTCCCTGTGTCTCTTCCAACCTCTCCCTTATCACCCTCCTCAACCCCACTCCTAATCCTCCCTCCTCATCCTCAACCTCCCTCCTCATCCTCAACCTCCCTCCTCATCCTCCCTTCCTCATCCTCAACCCCCTCCTCAACCTCCCTCCTCATCCTCAACCCCCTCCTCAACCTCCCTCCTCAACCCCCCCATCCTCAATCCCCCTCCTCAACCCCCCATCCTCATCCTCTCTCCTCAACCCCCTCCTCAACTCCCCCATCCTCAACCCCCCATCCTCATCCTTAACCCCCCCATCCTCATCCTCAACCCCTCCTCCTCAACCTCCCTCCTCATCCTCAATCCCCTCCTCAACCTCTCTCCTCATCCTCAACCCCCATCCTCAACCCCTTCCTCAACCTCCCTCCTCAACCCCCCCATCCTCATCCCCTCCTCCTCAACCTCCCTCCTCATCCTCAATCCCCTCCGCAACCTCCCTCCTCATCCTCAACCCCCTCCTCAACCTTCCTCCTCAACCCCCCCATCCTCAACCTACTCCTCAACACCAACCCCCCATCCTCAACCTCCCTCCTCAACCTCAACCCCCCTCCTCAACCTCAACCCCAACCCACCTCCTCAACTTCAACCCCCCTCAACCCGGTATATGCTAATGACGCAGCGCACATGTGACGTCACATGTGCGCCGGCGCCGGGTCAAGGAGCGGAGGCCGAAGAACAAGCATGTAAGTGAGGGGAGAGGGGGGGGGGGGTATTTAGGGTGTTTAGGTGGAGGAGGGGGGTTGAGGGGGGTTTATGCTGAGGAGGGGGGTTTAGGTGGAGGAGGGGGAAGGGGAAAGAGACACGGGGGGTAGATAGACACACAGGGGGTGTTAGAGACACACGGGGGGGGGGGGGGTAGAGGCACCCGGGAGGTGGGGGTTAGAGACACACTGGGGGGTTAGAGAGACACGGGGGGGGGGGTATAAGCCGACGGGGCCCTTTTTTGCCTTAAAAAAAGGGCTGAAAAACTCGGCTTATACTCGAGTATATACGGTATGTGTTGTATTCATTTTGTCATTGCCTATTTTTGGTATATATTGTTTTGATTTTAAATATCTCTTGATTTACTCTTTCTTTCTTTCTTCTTTTTTTTTATTAAAATAAAGCCAGTGAAACAAATATATTTAATTGACTGCGCTCTCTAGGTTGTGAGTTCTTACATTACACATGCACTTATAGTTTTCCACCTGGTATATATCAGCATATAGAGATTCTGCCATTGGGGGAGAAACTAGTCAGTGTATCAAAGTACTTTCATTTTACTTTTATATTATAATGTCTAGTTTCATGACTATAACAATTTAGAGCAAGTGGGAGATTAGGACACTAGTGTACGAAACCATTAAAGTGACCCTGTCACCTCCAAATCAAGTTCTTTTTCTTACAGAGCATTAAAAATGTCCATTTTCATATGTTTTACTAAATTAATGTTTTGTTTTGAGAGATTATCATTTTTTTACTTTATTTTTCTAATATGTGATTCTGTTTTGCACATTTTGTGTTTTCTTGTTTCTATTATCCACACTGTACTATAGTGGGGTTATATTGTAGTTGTTACACAATCTAGCATAGAAGATCTGCACATTTTCATATTGAGCCATGGAGATTGCTCTATATTTCAGGAATGATTTACTGTTGACAAAAGTGGTTAGTGCAATGTATTATCAGATTTAAATGTTCTTTAAAAATTAACTTGTTCTGGTGACTATCTCTTCTCTTTAAATGAACACTGTGGTCAAAGCTTTTATATATTGTTTTTTTAATAGCTAAACCTGATAATGGGCAAATTGTTTTTAAAAAGCAAAAAAGAATAAAAACACAATCTTTATTTTTTGCATTTTTTATATGCAGTTATTCCTTACGGCATGTCACCATTTTGCTTTCCTCCTTGCTTCTGCCCGTTTCTTTCTCAGGTGGATGTGTTCTTGTAATCTAATGAACCTCTTTTTAGTTCTGCTGAGAGCACTGGCAGGTGTAACTGTCACATGCCCTTTGTGCAGACACTTCCTGAGTATTTAAAGCCTGCTACCGCATCAGTAAGTTCATCTGCAGAAGCAAACATGGCAGATTCCACAGCTGTATAATTGCATATAAAGGATAATAAATTAGATGCTATATTTTAAAATAAGTTAGGCATCATATTCATGTTGATGGCTAAAGACAATTATGATTATAGCTCATTCAAAGTTTACAGAATTATTGAAGATGCTTTATTTTTTATAACAAACTTCTTTAATATACCATCTAGTTTCATTTTTCTGTTTATTAAGGTCTGAAAAATGTAATATGTACCCACAAAGTATTTTCCCTTCATGTTCTCTGTCTCTCCTTCCAGGCGTCACCTTCCCACGTCTATAAATGACAGCCTTATAGTACCTGGAAAGTGCAAGGACAGTGCAGGGTCTATGCTGGTGTGGGATTGTAGCAATTGGACCTTGTGACCAAGATTAATGAATCTCACATGGATTTTAATTAGTGCAGCTGGAGTCATCAATTATCTGCAGAATACAAATATTGTTATATTTGGGAAGTTCTTGATTTATTTTATTCCTTTGGCCAGTAGATTTAGATGAATGAGATCTCATCATAAGCATTCAGAGAAAAACTGCCCGAGGCTATAGTTTATTATTTAGGACACAATCAGCAAGAGTAAGCGCCACTGAACAAAAGTCTGTAAACTGGTCTCGGCATAATTTGAAATATTTGCTGATATGTGTGGCCATGTACAGCTCGTCAGAAACATTAGGACATCAGTAGGTGATCTGTAATATAATGTTATCACATGTGCAGCAAATAAGAGACACGTTTAATAGGACACACAGTGGGGTCTTCTTTTATTATACCCTTATTGCCATTCTATATAAATAAGAGCTAACATAAGCAATGACCAATGACGAAAAGGGAAAAGCTGTAACACGGCAGTCTACAATTACATATTAGCATATCTGTCTTGGAAGGACACATGCAGAAATAAAATAAGACAAATGAAATGGTGCACAGGGTATCCTGGAATATGTTTTATGGGGAATCTGCTAAAAAGAAAAGATCTTCATAATGTTTATCTGTCATAAGTTTTGAGGTCGGCAGCAACCAAAATGGCTGCACAATATATTTAATATTTTTGAATATTGTGTAAAAGAGAGATATAACATAATGAGTCTAATACAGGTGGTCCCCGGGTTACAGATGACCTGGCTTACAGTACTTTAAGAACGGGGCCACCAAGGCTTTTTGTACGAGCTTGTTTTTATGCTCTGTTTGAATTAAAAGAACAAGCACAATAGTTTCTGTAGCTTATTATTACAGTACAGGGGTATCGCATATATAGTTGTCAGCATGCGAGTTGTTGCGAACGCTGCAGGCTCGCGTAGCGCAAGGGCCTCAGTTGCTGGCATGGAGCGCCGAAGGCACTTCTTGCCAGCAACTGCGGACCTCGCAACATTTACGGACTTACGACAACAAATACGAGACGTGGGACTTTTTATCGGCCGACCTGCGCGAACCTGAAAACATTAGAAACACAATATATACACACAACAAACACATAAAAAGCTTACCCATAGCAACAGGGGGCACCCAGGACCTCTGCAAGTGATGTTACACCTCAATTTAAGGTCAAATCACAGGGTTTAGACACCCGAAAACCACCTAAGCGAGAGAAAAAATGGCCACCGAAAAGAAAACGAGGCTACAGGACCCTAAAGACGCAAAACACCACCAAACACATACGTATTTTCCGAAAAAGCCGGACGAGGTCCAAGAAGGATGCAAAATCTGCCACAGCAGCGTACCACACATTAGGCGCCATTTTACAACACTAACTTACACAATCCGGAAGTACACAGCTACCCTAACGGATTTTCCTCGCGCACGCACACTATTTACACTACACACTGCACACATTACTGACACTTACACAGCAGCTCCACAGCTCTCAAAACACACATTCTATGCTGCAGCAACATGAAAACAGACTGCCAGCTCTTCAGCAGAATGCTTCCTGCATATATTACTTCAAAATAGTTTAGTTTAAGTATATTAATTAATTTATTTTTATTCATTATTTCATTAAGATACAAAAAAAAAACGCCAACGCTGCTCATAGCACACAAACAACCAACAGCCTCGCGATGAGTGTCGAAGGCGCTCAGCGCGAGGCTCGCAATGAGCGCCGAATAATGTCTCAACCAAACACCATTACCTGCCTTACAATTTTATTGCCGTCATTTTTTGACAGGCAAGTCGCTAGTTATTATAGTATTACACTATTATTATTACCACACATCATTTATTATACTATTATTATTATTATTTGTACATCAGAGATCCAATCTACATACAAATCCGGGTTAAATACATTCTCAGGAACGTATCTTATCCTTAACCCAAGGACCGTCGTATGCTGTACAAGAAAAAGCAGTGTGTGCATTGAAAAGCTAATTTTTGGATCAAAATGTTCTAAACATAATGTATCCCTTTCTGTCAAGTAAGCACTAAATACTTATTGTCTTCTACCCTTATAAGAAATCCTGTACTCGCTTCTCAGCTCAGCTAATCAGAGAATCACAAAGAAAGGACATCCCAAGATATGACCCGTGATTGGCCAAGAAGCCAACATGGGATTCTGACTGTAAAGGATAACCGTTTTATAAGAATAACTCCTTTATTGCTTTATATCCTTATGCTGAACAGAGATTGCTGTTTGAGTTTATTACGGTAGCAATATTGGAAGGGGGTGCCCATCTTAAATGAATGGGGCTGTATTATTGTATTAATATCAATACATAGAAACACCTAGTAACTTACCAGTAATTCTACAAATATTAGGACCCCTATTCAATATTTCTGTTTTAGCACATTAATTAGTAGAGTTCTGGAGGAGAAAAAAGACTTCTGAATTTTATTCATTACCAGAAGTATGGTCTAGTAATCACACTTGGCCAACATTTTATACTTTTCACACTTTGAGTACCAGTAACTGATGTCATCTATCTGCATTTATTTTTGCTCATTGGCTTTAAATAAGATCATTTAAAACCACGCATAAGCAAGCTTGAGAAAAGAGATTTTTGGGTATTTTCAAATCTAAGTTTTGCTACTTCGAAAATATGATTTTATATACAGTGTGTTAGCATTTTAACGTTTGTATTGTCATATAAATATACATATTCAGTGTGCAATAAGAATGTAAAGAAAGCTTTGCTTGCTGGGCTATTGAGAGAACAATTTGCATTTATTTTAGAAATATCAAAAAAAAAAAAAATCAAGTTTTATTTTTTTTTAATACCAGAATTATTTAATATCCAATGTTTATCAGCTAAAAGAAGGCTATACATTTTAGGGGAGCTGTATACTGGCAGACTCCAGTCTTAAAATATAGTTTGGTGAGGATTACAACTTTCATTCAAAATATGCAATCCACAAAACACCCTCTAGCCCCAAAATAGCCACCCATTCACAAAAATAACCAAGACATTACACAGACAATATAACAGGTAATTAAAATGTTTTAGGACCCTGAAGTCCTTAATTTTAGAAGTATGCTCCATTAACATTTTCAAAGCCCAGCCCCTACTTTTCAACCTCCCATTTGATCATATCTATTCCAAAAGCCCAAAATTATAACTGCAAAATTTCCGCTTTCATTATGATTTAAGAATTTTGTATAAATGTGCAAGGTCAGACAGAGTATTCTGTAACGTCTTGTAGATAGAAGACAAGTTACAGTCAGGAGGGCTTTGAGTCTGACTTGTTAGTGACTTTGAAATTCTCTGATTTTCACAGAAAAATCTATGGTATCATTCATATATATATATATATTGCATATTCTTTGCTTTAGTTGAGTTGCATGTTTAATATATCTAAAGGTCAGAGGTCTTCTGAAGACTTATATTGACTAATCCCCTTTTTGATATCCAAGATGTACATTCATTTCCAAGGTTTCTCTGGATTTCACTCGGGGGAACATACATCCTTTAGTGAACGGGAAATATTACATCCATAAAATTTTCATGGCTCCACTATATTCTACGCTATAAAAAATAGCATTTGAAATGTAACATGTTTGCATAAAGGGATCTTCTATCAAAAGAAAAAAGTGATGTTTTTCTTGCATATGGTCTTTATTTTAAGCTTCTATCTGTTAGCATAGCATTTCATTTGCAGACCTGCAAACATCTCTAATAGATGTTTCAATGATACTCTTATACAAAACACACCTAAATGAGTGAGGATTTTGTAGGGAAAAATCCTCTTTACTTAAAAGAATGGGCCGCATCATTTTTGTTCGCTTAAGGAGAGAGGATATATTCTTTGCATTGCTTTTGGTAAAAAAGACATTAATTTAAAGTATGCAAGTGTAAACTCTTACATGAGACTGTGAACCATCCAGCATTCATGTCATGCTTCATGATGTTACTATTGATATCATATACCTGTGTGTCTATTTACTTTTATGTACTTTGATTTTAGGCAGTTTATAGCTCTTCTTTATAAAATAAACAAATATTTCCTGCTTAGGTTTGCCCTCTGCTGCTCATGAAAACACAAACTCTGCTGTATTCGCTGTGCTGTGTCTCATACTAACCAATCAGTGACCATCTTGATAGGCTAGGACACTACACTGCAGATCCAGCCCTACAGAGTCTGTCTGCATACACTGCAATGGACAGACCCATACAGGAACTATTTATGTGATGTTAGACAGTAAAAACAGAGGTTTTAAGCACTTTTTAATAAAATAAAGAACATAAAGGTAAATAGATACATACGTGTATTTGTTGTTTAGTCATTCTGTCATGTCCGACTCTCTGTGACCCTATGAACCACAGACACCCCAGGCACATCTATCAGCCACTGCCCCTCTGCGCTCCATCAAGCTCATGTTCATTGCTTCAATGACCTCCTCTATCCATATTTGCCTCTGCCGTTCCCTTCTTGTGCCTTCAATCTTTCTGAGCATCAGAGTCTTCTCTAGGGAATCCTGTCATCTCAATATTTGAGATTTAGCCTCATGATTAAACCTGCCAGTTAACAGTTTGTCTTGATTTCCTGTAGTACTGACTGATTGGATCCTCTTGCAGTCCAAGGGACTCTAAGCAGTCTCTCCAACACCATAATTTAAAGGTGTCAATACTACTGTGCTCAGTCTTTTTTATGGTCCAGCTCCCACATCCGTATGCTACTACTGGGAATACCATAGTTCTAACTATGCAGACCTTTGTTGATACTTTAGTATCTTTGCTATTTAAAAGCTTGTTCAGAATTGCCACAGCTTTCCTGCTGCAATCAGCATCTCCAGAGATCTTGGAGCCCAGGAAAATAAAATCTGTCACTGCCTCCACTTCCTTCCATTCTATTTGCCAGGAACTGAGATTGCCGTTTGCCATGATCTTCATCTTTTTAACGTTGAGCAGCAAGCCAGCTGTGGCACTCTCTTCTTTCACTGGTATAAAATATAATAGTTGTCAAACTGCGAGATGTTGTCACGCTTTGCGAGGTGTGTACGACTTAGGCGATGAGCGCCGCAGGCAAAGCGAGACAAGCCGTTAAACCTTAGCACTTAGCCGATGCAAGCCTTGCAAAGCGAGGCAAGCCGTTAAAATACAAGACACGGGACATAGAAAAAAAAAGATACGAGACGCAAAAATTTACGAGATTAGCACTAACACTCACAATGTATATTCTATGCAGACGCAAAATACAAACAGATTGTTAGCTCTATATATCCATTATAAATAACTAAAGTATATTAATTGATTTAAGAAATCATTCATTATTACTTAACTACATATACATAGAAATATATATCTCGCTCAGAGGACCAAAAGTACACGACAGGCGAGGCTCGCAATGAGCGCCGAAGGTCCTCACAGTACAAAACTGTTTCAATTATGTCTCAAATAGCATTCCCATGCCTACATATTTTATTGCCCTGTCATTTTTGACGGGTAAGTCGCTAGTATTAGATATATTACATACCACAATCCAGAAAATGTCCATATCCCTGTAAAGCAGCAGTTCTCAACCTGTGGGTCACCATCCCATCGGGGATCGAATAACTATTTGACAGGGGTCGCCTAAAACCATCAGAATTTTTTTTTTGTCTATTCTAATCTGTAATTTTACTGTTAGGGGTCGCCACAACTTGGGAAATTTTATCAAAGGGTTGCTGCACTAGAAAACAATAGATTGGAGTTTTTTTCAGAGTTCCCAAAAGTTTTTAGATGTTTTCATTCACTTAAAAAATGCTCTCTTATTGCATTTGCTTTAGGGTTAGAATTGATCTTACAGCTCCTTCTACTGACAATATACTGTATGTGGTTACCACATGAGTCCTATGTAGCATCTTGTCTTTGGCTATTCATTAAGACCAAAAGCAATTTCAGTCCTCAACGGCTGAACACAGCCCATGATTTCATGGTATCACGGTTGTTAACTATAATTCTAAATAATTGCGTATGCATATTATTATTACTATTCTTTGTTTGTAATTCGCCAACATATTCCATAGCACTATATAGGGGTGAAATGCAAAGCAAAGACAATATTAACACAATGCAAAAGAATGGAGGGTCCTCTCTTTGAGCGTAAAATCAAACGTACATGGTTCATGTTTCAAAAGCACCTTACAACATTGAAAACTCGCACACTTACCGTCTATAGCATTGAAATCCTGAAGATTGTGTTCTGTTTTTTACTTGAGGACATAGTTGAATATCTCTACTTTAGTGGGAAGCTTCAAAGTTTTTGAACACATACTGAATGCTTACTCCCTGAAGGAGATCCATAAAGGCTCAGAGCACAGATGGAGAGATTAAGATTTCCGGTCTAAGAAGATCAGCTAGAAAACAATCCAAAAGTAACAGGAGTTTGGATTTTTTAATCAGGTGTTTGGGTATACGCAGAATAATTAAAACATACTGCAACTTTTATAATTTAGAAGATTTTTATTGTAACAAGAATCTGTTTCATTTAGATACAGCAATTTTGACACACAGGTCGAAGAGTTAGTTTATATATCAAATCTGATATATAGGTCAAAGAGTAGATTTACGTATTATATACAGTATTGGTTTCTTAATTGTGTAATACAGACAACATTGTGACTTCTCCTAATCCATTTTCCTTTTTCAACAAAATCCACATAAACATAAACAATAGTAAAGACACTTTTTCTCTGAGTTATTCAATGTTTTTTACCTGTTGTTGGAATTGTAGTCGAAAATTTTGTTATAAGGTTTGAGGTCTACACCGGAGCCCGAGGTATGCTAGTTTTCGGAAGATGTTTATGTGAGAGGGGAGTTAATTTTTAAGTTATAGAGATCTCATAGGTTGAATTTATCTAGTTTCCCCAGATTTCTAGAAAGGTTGGGTACGTGTTGTTAAGGGTGTGGATCAATCTTTTGTAAATCATTATATAATTTAGTCTGTTAATTATGTCTTGTTTGTTTAATTCAGATGATTTCCATTTTTTGGCCAGGTGATTTTAGTCAGTCATCATTAACGATTGTACCCATTTATTTAGATTTTTAATGATGCTGGGGTTAGGTGTACCTAAGAGGAAAAGGTCTTTTGAGGGCTTAATTGTGGTGTTTAGGATTTCAGATGCTACTTTGGTGATATTAGACCACATGTTTTGAGATAACTGGCAATCCTACCAAATATGGCGGAAGGTACCATTTTTCTTTGCAGTTTCTGACGCATTCAGGGGAGATTTGTGGGTTGAGTTTATGCAGTTTGTCTGGGGTAACATATGCTCTATGTAGGACTTTAGTTGCTATTTCCAAAAAGCTAAAGTAAACTGATCCTTTAGTTAAGTTTGAACATATATTTTCCCACTTTTGCTGGTCCCATGCGACTCCTAGATCTAATTCCCATTGTCTAATACATTTTGTTTTTTGGTTAGTCGGAGGATGATTTAGAATTGAATAAAGGATCCCCAAAATTCCTTTGGTTAGTGGGGCTTTATTGCATATACAAGATAGCCAGGAGGATTGAGGTATTCCCCAGTATGGACCATAGAGGTAATATGATGTCTGATTTTGTTAAAATTGAATAATTATTTTTGGGGCAACTTAAATTTGGTTTTAAATTGGTCTGTTGAGAGTAGTTGTTCATCTAGGAGCCAAGCTTCTAGTCTATCTAGTTTATTAATACGCCACCATGCTTTCTTAGAATTCTTCTCCCATACTTTAAAGTATTTGTGATGAATTGAGAGTGTGGGTCAGAGATGTAATTTTGTGTTTTAGTTGAGTTTTCTAGTTGTCCAAAGTCCAGTTTTTTAAGGATAACTTAACTAATCATGGGGTTGGTAAGTCTAGAGCTTATGGTAGGAATTGTGGGGGTCCATATTAATGAATCCCAATGAAATGGTGTTATTTGAAGATTTTCAATAAAGACCCATAATGGTTGATGTTCTTTTGAATGTGCCTGAGGGATAAAGGAGATTTGTACGGCTATAAAATATAAGTTAAAGTTGGGACAGGATAACCCTCCGATTTTTTTATGTCTATGTATAAGAGATTGTTTATCTTTGAATAGTTATTTTGACAGATGAATCTAAAGTCTTGTTTTTGAAGTTTCTCTATATGTGTTACATTAATTGGAATAGGTAATGATCTGAAATAATATAAGATTCTAGGTAATATGATAATTTAAATTGCGTTTATTCTTCCTGTCCAAGAGATCTGAAATGCATTGCATTTAGAGAGGTCTGCGGAAAGTTATTTCAAGAGGGATGTGTAGTTAGCTTTATATAGATCGGACAATTCCGGGGTTATATTTAGGCCAAGGTCTTTAAGGTGGGCATTCGGCCATCAGACCAAATTAAGGAAAAATATACATTCTATTATATGGTTTGGGATTGGAGCTCCCATAACCTCTGTTTTTTCAAAGTTTACCTTAAGGCCAGAAATCTGACCAAAGGTTTCAAGGGTATCCATTCAGGCTGAAATGGTGTTTACAGGGTCTGTAAGTGTACACAATATGTCGTCGGTGAACAGACAACATTTGAATTGATAAAGGCCTGTTGTAAAACCTTGTATTTTAGATTCGGTCCGGATAGCTTGGGCTAAGGGTTCTATAGCTAAGTCGAATAATAAAGGAGATAGCGGGCATCCCCGTCTTGTCCCTCTTTGAATTTGAATGCGATCAGTAGATTTGCCTGGTAATTTGAGGTATTCTATTGGATCCCGATAATATGTCATAATTTGTGAAAGTGAAACTTCCCTTGATTCCTAATTTAGTTAATACCACATGTAGATAGGACCACTCAATGGGATCAAAGTCTTTTTTCAAATTGAGGGCTGGAGTCCATAGTGGGGTATTAGTAGATTTAGCTAGATGGAATATATTTAGTATTCTCCAGATATTGTCTCCCGCTTGTCTAAATGGTATAAAGCCGACTTGATCCGTATGGATCAGTCTGGGGGGAAATTTGGCCAGCCTTATTGTCATTATTTTCGCTAGTATTTTTATATCTCAATTTAATAGAGATATTGGCCGAAAATGTTATAAAGTCTCATCCTGTTTTAGGAAAAAATATTATATTGACTTGATTTAGTTCTAGAGGCATTATTTTGCCTTGCAGTATAGCGTTAAATAGTTTAGTGAAGTATGGAATAGAATGTTGGAAAAAGTTTTATAGTAAACATTTGATTAACCATCAGGTCCCTGTGATTTCCCTAGTTTAAGATTGTTAATGGTTTTGCTAATTTCTTTGGTAACTTCTGCATTTAGTAGGTTAAGTTCCTGAGTAGAGACTGTGGGCAAGTTGTATCTGTTCAGGAAATATATATAAATTTGATTATAAATTATTTTAAATCAGAGTTATTTAGCCAGCATGGTTGAAGGTTTATTTACTTGGGTATAGAATTTTTGGCGAGTTTTCCTAATGGCTTTTTTGGTTTTATCTGAACGAATGATGTCTAATTCTATTCTAGTTTTCTAAATTGTTTGCCTAATTATGGTGGAATGTTTCATTTGGTTTTGTTTTTTGAGGTGATGTAATTCTTTAAATAGTTTAGTCTCTTTTAGATTTAGTTTTTTTTTTAAAGGTAGCTGCTAGTCTAAAAAGAGTGCCCCTGATGAAGGCTTTATGGGTAACCCAAATCCATCCGATTCCAGTTTCTGGACTATCATTTTGGGAAAAATAGAGTTTGAGATCTTCTTCAACTTGAGTTTGGATTGAGGGATTTGAGATCAGCATTTCATTTACTCTCCAGTTAAATTTTGTTTTAAAGTTAATGCCTAAATCAATTTTAATTGATACAGAGAAGTGATCTGACCACGGGCATGGGAGTATTTAAGGCTTCTTTTGAGTTGTCAAATAGTTTGCAATCTATTAATAAGGCATCTATCCTAGAATATGAATTATGGATATGGGAAAAGTATGTATATTCTTTGTCATCAAGATGATGTCCCCTCCATGCGTCTATAAGCTCTAGTTTATACAGAAGAGTTGATTAGTTTAAGTTTTTTAGAATAGTGTGTATCAGAGAGATACTTGGATCTATCCAGACTTAGTTGTCACTCTAGGTTAAGAACGCCTCCCATAATAATTCTGATTGTTTCAATGGAGGTCAGAGTATTTAGAAGTTTAATTAGCGTGTTGTGGGGAGTGGTAGTGGGCGCATAGAGGTTAACTAATGAAACCTTATTATTTAGAATGGTTCCAGTTAATATTGGGTAGTTGCCTTTTTTATCCTTTATTGTATTCTCAAGTTTGAAGGGAACATTTTTATGAATTGGGATAGCTGCTACAGCTTTTTTGGTTTCTTGGCTGCAGGTATAAAATTGGGGTAATATTTGTGTAGGCCAGAAGGAGCTTTATTGTTAGCAAAATGGGTCTCTTGTAGAAATATTACTGATGGTTTAAAATGTTTATAATAAATAAAGGCTATAATAAATAAAGGAGAGTTGAACCCTCTCACATTGCGGGTTAAGAATGTGTAGTTAATATTTGTCATGGGGTTGGTTAGTGAGTGTTAGAATTACTGATATTTAAGTTACCTGATTACGGTTCACCCATTTGTAAAGGGATATCAGCCTTCCGGTGTAGATAGTCTTAGCTTCTAGTTTATTTTGTAGGCCTTGGATGTATCACTCAGGGATAGGAAACATAAAGCAAAGCAAAAATACAAAAACATTAGAAGAAATGTAATAACGAACTGGTTCAATATGCATATAGATTCTCTCTACACTCATTTGAGTATTCATTAAAAAAACACCCTAAAGGGAGAATAATACAATTAAGTTGATGTATATCCAGGGTAAAATACCCATTGGTAGTTTATAATTCAGGTTTTTATCAGGACTTTTGCTAGGGTCTTGATTCATTACTTTTTTAAGATTGTTTGTAAGTTTTTCTATATATTCAGCCTTATTAAATTGCGATTCAGCAAATTTAAAAGGGCTCTATTTAAGCACATAGCATATTATTTTATAGAAGTTTTTAGTCAGTGAACTTCTATCCAAAAGCAAGGTCTTCACTAACTAAAAACTTCTGTAAAAAAAATATGCTATGTGCTTAAATGGAGCCATTTTAAATTTGCCGAATCACAATTTAATAAGGCTGATTGTCTTGTGGAGACTTTAGTGTAAGAATTTAGTAATGTTCTACTTTCCTACTCTCAAGGTTGGATCCTATCAACCAACCCGAACCACTAATTTATCAAGTTAAAGAATAACAAATCTATACAAACTAAGCAAAGTCTGTCATATTTGATGTCTCTCTACACCTTACATTAAAAATCACCTTGTTTTTACCCAACCTAAAAGGGGTTTTCTTATACTTGATTTACATTTTAAATTCATCTTATCCTATGCTTAGTATAAGAAATCTCTTAACCCCTTATTTATACATAGCAAAGATAATTGCAAACTATTCCACAGCAACACTAGCAGTATATTATCAATATTATCCGCAGGTATGCAAATAAAATCTGGATTAAAAAACTTTACATGCCTAACCAATAGACAAGACCCCTACCAAATATAGCCTAAAAATACCCCAAAAAAGGCTACCAATAAGCATACAACATAAACTAACATGTTCTATATATAAATCACCTATAACACTACCAACTACACAAATTATATGCCTATAAAGTTCACAAGTTTACACCATCACATCTTAAATCCGATACAAGTGTCTTCAAGTATACTACAACATAACCGACAAAATGGGCAAACCCAAAAAGGGCATCACTAATAAAAACATTCCGCAAATATTTAGAGCCCCAGACTCTCAAAAATCTCCATCACAAGACTCTGACTCTGGCCAATCTGATGCCTCAAAAAACGGAGATAATACAGAGCAATCACCCCAACATATGGAATTTGCAGAACGCTCTCTAGCTAAAATAGAACATATTACCCACAAGGTTGACGGTCTTAGAAAAGATCTACACTCACTGGGCCAAAGGACACAATTACTTGAAGAAACAGATCCCATAATTGAAACTCAAGAACGAGACAAACAAGAAATTGCACAAAATTCTTCCAGAATTCAAGAATTGGAAAATAAAGTAGAAGATTTAGAGAACTGCTTCCGCAGGCACAACATTAGAATCAGCGGGATCCCCAAAAGTAATCTGAAGCAATATGTCAAAGCAGTAATTAGCTCCATCTTACCTAAACACCCAGAAACCATAGAGCCCTTGGCTTATCGGGAGATCAAAACCTGCCCAAGGACGTTATAGGTTTACACCGCAAAAAGCTAGAGACATAGTTCTCTCTACCTCCAGAAAAATGCCTGCGATAAAAGGTTCAGACGGAACGGCTCTTCAAATATACATGGACTTGCCTGCAACCCTTACTATAGCAAAGATATGAAACCCACTCTGTTGTCTTTTACCAAGCTTAAAATAACTTATAATTGGGGTTTCCCATTTGCTCTTTTATTCCAATAACAAGGTTCAACCTAAGAAGGCAAGAACCTACTACTTCCTCTATGACTATGCACCGAAGAAGGTCAAGAAAAACAAACTGATCCTTCTCATATGAATAGACCTAGTTGGATAATGACAGAATATACGAAAAACAAACCATATAAAAAAGTCTCGGACCCCTAATACTTGGAACTTAAGAAAAAGTGATAATAATATTTTTTTATGATTCAGAACTTTGGTGGTGGAACTTTTTAATTGCTATTGGCTTAAAATGTTTATTTTTTGCAAAAAATGCTACTATATTCTTAAATTAGACTAAGTAATATCTATTAGAATTAAAAAAGTATAGCTTTTATAGATTTTTGATAATTTAATTTATACACCTGTTATTCTCAAAATATCTTTGAATGTTTACACTTGACTAAATTTGCTACTTTAATACAGTCAAAACCGTGTTTCATACAGATAAAAAGTTAAAATGTAATGGTTGATATAACACTGCTATTAACGACACACATAACTGAAAAGTTTTTTTTTTTTTTGTAGTGAAGTAATTTACTATTTTTGTATTGGTTATTTACATATACTGTTATATATTAGTGTTCTGCAGATAGACCCACCCAAGACTACTTTAAGGAAGGAATTTTATAAACAGTGTTTTTTTTTTAGATATGATCTTTATATTATTAGAGAATGGGTTGTGCCTAAGAGACTTTCAATGAAAAGTGTGTCCGTTTATATATATATATATATATATATATATATATATATATATATATATATATATATATATATATATATATATTAAATGTATGAGCGATTACAATTTTCCTCCTCTGCAATAAACAGAAATGATTTTATCTTATCATTTTATACAGTTTTAAAACATAAAGAAAATAAGGCAATTTCCTTCTCTCTTACAAATTATCATAAATACTGGAGATGCTGATTTTTCTTCCATCATTAGCATATCATGCTGCGACCTGCACTACAATATACCATTAACAAAGCAGCTTTCCTGTAATTAATGTAAATAATATGGAATTGTAGCACAAGTAACCCAGTCAGCCTTGGCAAAAGGCATTTGTCATAACGCATCATGCAAAGAACTCGGCCTAGTTTTAAATTAAACTTCATAGGTTTGGCACTTTGGAATTTTTTTACATTTAAGCTATACATTTCTTTGAAACCTGCACCTATGCAATAAAAGAAAAAAATAATTTATAAACCGAAATGTAATTTAATTTATTTACTTTGCTTTCAATTGCACAGGGCAGTTAGTATCTTTGTAAGGATGAAAAACAACATATTTAAAAAGAATACACAGAGATTGTGGTAAGAAGCCACTGTAGATGGAAATTGGTTGTTGGGTTGGTAATAATACTTATGGATTTTAGCAACAATTCTTTACATATTTGCTTTTGTTGGATTTTAGAAGACTATGAATAAAAAAAGGTATTTAGGTTTTACATGGTTAATACATTTATGAAAAAATAATCAATGGATACATTGAATATCCTCTTCTGGCTTGTGTATCTCAGTGAAGCTGTGAGCTATACCATGTAGGGTCACCCAGAATGGCCATGTCATAGCACGGAGTTCAGACAAATCACGGAGAACAAACTGACAATCCACCCCGTGAAAAGCTTATGGACAAGCACAACCAGACACAAGGTGTACCTAGCGTGCTGCGATCACTGAGAGTCAGACACGGCTGAATGACTAAACAACACATTGATGACCCTGAAACATATGTGAATTTCAGTTTTATTATTTACTAGAATATAGCCCGTCAAAAAATTACAGCAATGAAATTGTAATTGAGCTAATGCTGTTTGGTGTATGGTAATCAAATAAATAATACATTAATAAAGGAATATACTTTACCTATTTGGAAGTAATATATGCAGGAAGCATTATACTGAAGAGCTGACAATCTGCTTTGATGCTGCTGCAGCATATAATGTAGGTTTGCACTGTTGTAGAGCTGAGGTGTAAGTGTTAGCAATGTGTGTAGTGTAAATAGGCTGCGTGCACGAGGGGAAGGCATTCGGTTAGATGTGTACATCCGCATTGTGTAAGTTAGTGTTGTAAAATGGCGGCAAATGTGTATGTGGTATGCTGCTGTGTATAATGTAGCGTCCTTGCTAATGGTGTATCTTGTAGCTTGTACGGGTTTTGTGAAAATGCGTCTGTGCTTGATGGTGTTTTGCGTGTTTAGGGTCCTGTAGCCTCATTTTCGTTTTTTTCTGCGGCTTGTTCTCTCGCTTAGGGGATTTTCGTGTGTCTAAACTCTGGAATTTGGACTTAAATGGAGGTGTAACTTCACTTGCAGAAGTCCTGTGTGCCCCCCCCCTTGGTGTGGGTATGTTTTGTGTGTATTTATTGTGTTTCTATTGTCTTTAGGTTTGCTCAGGTCCACCGTTAAAGTCGTATCTTTGCGAGGTCGTAGTCCCGCGTCTAGTTTTTGTTTGTCGTAAGTCTGTAAATGTTGCGAGGTCCGAAGTTGCTGGCAAGGAGCGCCCTCATCGTTAGCAACAACCCGCATGGCTCACAACTATTATAGGTGATTGAAATAATTAGTAAGGTATTAGATAATTATGATCAAAAGTCAATCCTATGGAGCCCATAAAATAGCAGACATCTAGGGTGTAGGGAGGAGGGGTTGTACATATTTCTTTAGTATATTTATTTTAAACTTTGTTTGTAATATGGGTTTAGAATAGTACACACAGATAGAAATATATACAAATGTATTACAAATACATAAAAATTATTACATTACATTGTATACATTTTTGAAAAACAAAATTATTGTACGTCTGTGTCTTTGTATACACTCAGTATAACAATTCTTTATTTGCAGATTTGTGTAAGAATTATGAATATAATGTTATCCAGATTTAGCTTTTTTGCGCATCTGGCAGTAAAATGGTTAATACATATTTTCTTTTGTCCCACCACTGTCAGCAGATCTAAAGCATTTTGTTCTATCTACCGTTTGCTCCTATTGCCCTTTGACTTCAAAACACAGAAGAGCATTGTAAATTTTTCATGAAGAGGTCTCAGTCCGTAAAACAGCAAACAGAAATAATGTTTTAAATGCAATCATTGTCAAACCGGAACAATGTAATTTATCAAGAGAGCATTTTTGTACTATATAATAAGTTTCATATATTAATACAATTTTTCATCCTATGTCAGGCGTCTGATTTATGAATAGCCCGTGATCTAAGGTGATCACTGAATTATAATTCAAGTAATAAGAAGCCTGGAACAAGACACTGTTACTGCTACCCGGCATTAGCTTACATGCCACCAAGCCAATTTACTAAACAACCGTGGGCTAAATGATACAGTTTTTCTAATTCAAAGAAGGCACTCGTTAATTAGATAAAGGCTAAAGCTCTCATTATTTTGAAATGATTTAAGAACGGGTAAAGATCTTGCAGCCTATAGTAGAGCAGTCCTAATAGTGCTCTGCTTACTGCTTTGTAATAAGACTATCCAAGATGGATAGCTTGTGCTGATTTAAACCAATTATAACATTTATTGTATACAAGGAATGTCTATTCATAGACACATCATATGTTAATACTTTAAATATTACAAATAGTTCCCAACTCACTTATTAATTTAATCTGGGGGTCATTTTTTAATTTTGCAATTGCTGTTTTTTTATGAAATTAGATTGACTGAGTATTATTTGGTGGGTGAAATCTTATGATTAATAATGTTTTGTTGGGACTTTATTACCTGTGTTTCCTACTAATTGATGGACTCTGACTGGATGTTCTGCGAAAGTGTCAGTGAAACAGTGATTCTTAATGTAATGTTGTAGTGTGTGTAAATGTATATGTTATGAGTGTGGTAGCTGTGAATGTCCAGTAATCTAGATGATTAATCAAATTATTGCAGTATATAGTGATACATTTGTATTGGACAAGCATTTTAGTTAGAGTGACAAGCTTTCAAAAGTTGTGACTCTTTTTATCTAGTCGGTGACAATACTTCTGACTTCTGATAAAGAGAGGTGCCACTCTAACTAAAATGTTTGTCCAGTAAATAAAATATCACTATATAATGCAATACTCTGATTATTCATCTAAATCTGTATGTAAATATATACACTTCTACCTCTGGATTATCTTTAGAGTTTGTGGGATTAATGTTGAAGTACTTGAGCCCAAAAATGAAAAAGTAAATTTTTACGTCTTTTTAACTCTGGGTCGTTGATATATTCTACAGAAACTATGGCCTGACAGCTGTAGGACGTACTGGAGCGAGTATAGAGCACTTGCACTTGATCTAAGAATAACAACATAAAGAGTTTTTGACTTATATATGCATTTAAAGGACCACTGTAGTTTAGGAAAAAAACTTCACATTAGCAACTGTGTAATCCAAAAGCATAAACACATTTCTGTTTGTCTATAGAAAGTAATATCTTGTCTGGTTTTACCACGTCCAGATAGTTTAGGGTCTGAGTGGGTGTGATTATATTATCTATAGGGGGAAGAATGGAGGAAAGTAATAGGGAATTCATTTTGCACTTGGAGCTTCTAGTTTTGACATCTTGGGTTCATGAAGTGTGTAGTATAATGAGTCAGTTAGTGAATGTAGGGGTTTATCTTGTAAGTAGAATTTGTTGTGCATCTCTTAAGACATTTCTTCATGCTTCATGATCTTGGGTTGGAACCCCCCATTTACATGCTGTACGTTATTGTATTGGCTGATGCTGATGATTCCTACAGTTCTTATTGTTCATTGGCTGACGGACACAAGCCCCGAGACAATATACTTTCAATGCAGTTCAAAGTGAACTTCTCTATGTATGCACAGTGAAACCATACTAAACAGACAAATGTCCTTAAAATCCCAGTAAATGACCACTACAATTAAGGAGTATCTGAAAAAAGTATTACTCCAAGTTGGACACATAACCTTCCAGATTTGACTTAAAACTCAAACTGGATATTTTGCTTTAAAGAGCTGATTTTAACTTCCATACGTTTCATATTAAATAAGTACATAGGTTAGTCACAGACATTTTCACTTTGTTAATAGACTATAACCTGAATTTAAATGTTTGATTGTGGAATTGGTAGACACAGATGGTAATATTGAAAGAAATTACTTACATGGGGATTTTTATTAAGATCATTCTGCCATATGAAAAGGTTGTCTCCAAATGCACAAACTGCGTCCAGATAATATTTTGGGGTATACAAGAAGTTCTCCTTTAATTGAACATAATTATTTTTCTTAGGTATGGAGAAGACAATACTAAAATTACAAGTTTAGATTGTATTGACCTGTCAGGTGTGATACGACCATCAAAGGCCAATCAATATGGCGGCCTGTTTGTGTAACGGCTTTCAGACAAAAGGCTTCAAAATACAGGTTTTCAATCTGAATTCTACATCGTCTGTGAGAGTGTTATAAATGGTGCTCTTGTAACTTTTTACCCTATTTAATAAGTATGTAAAGCTGGGTAGCCAGGCTTTTATTGCACTCTGAAGCACATGCTTATAAAGTATGCTACATAATAAAATAAAAGCAATAATGTGGATATTTCAGTGGGACACATCACAGCAGTCCACAGGCATCATAACTCATCTGGTTTGTGTGTGCATGAAGCTCCTTAAGTTATGACCTAAATAACAAGGAACAATATTGTGGTTATGAATTCTAATATTGTTACCGTCATAAACATAATCAGCTCTATTTGTATACCCTTTCAGAAGCTGAGCCGCCCCTTTCCTCCATGTTGCATGTTTACCTACACGTCCAGGCTAGGAGTTCCTGTAGTATAACAGTTGTATGGAATAAAGGATCTTCCTTGGGACATTAAATTACCTGCTGATTTTAGTGTATTGTTACCGAATGGCTTTAGCGAATAGATAAAGAGGAACTTACGGTTTCATGTATAAATATTGTCAGAATGATAACATTGCAACTGTACGCGGTATTGTACGTGTTTTAGTAGTAATTAGGTATTTAAGATTCTAATCAGTTTTAATAGAACGTTAACTCATTAAGTAATATATTGATGTGATTTTTAGCAATTGTTTAATTATATATAGGGATTCCATGTCGAAGTAAAACCCCATTTTTGAACGCTACATTATCTTGTTAATATGAAATAAAGACATTACGGGAAAATCACAATCTAGCTCATTGCTAAATTCTGCAGAGTGTTTTGTATTGTTGTGTTATAGAGAAAAACGGTTTTAAGATTTGAAGTAAAACAATTATTACAACCAATTAGTACAAAACTAAAGTGCTGTTTAATTTAAACGAGGAATTCAGAATACACAAATATTGAATTAGGTTCTAAAAATCTTAATTAGGCATATTTCATGTTAATTAAAGTCTAGTACATAGTATTTGATGTTGCTAAATTGAACAACTTTTTAATGTGAGCTGCACATTTATGCATCCAGTTTTTAGTACCAAACAGATTACTTTTCTATTAATACCATGTGTTGGAATACAATTTACACCATGTGAGGCAATTAGCTCTGGTAATAAAGAACATCCAAGGATCATCCTTTGCCACGACGCCTTAAGCTTTGCTTATGTCGTGCTTATTTTTTTAATTTTATGGAACTGTTTTATATAAAACATCTTTGATTATCATAATAAAAAGAAAATTGATTGGCCCTCCAGAAAGTACAGCGATATTAATCAGCCTCGTGTGTGGGACAGCAAAGCTGATAGTCTAGAAATTGCTCTTTAAACTAAGACAGACAGTCAGTCCTTAGGAATAGTGGTGAAATGGCCTATTTATGTAATCAGATACTAAGCTGGGAAGAAGCTGTCAGGCACATTCTTGTTGTGTAAGCAGCAGGCAAACTGCTCTTTATCTGACAGTCAGTGTGTAAATCTGTCCATGCAAAGAACCCAGATGTTTAGTTTGCTTCTAGTTGCTGTAATAATCTGCTTATTTTCTTCTGTTAGAGTGATGACATCACTTAGCAGAATGCACAACAGACAGCAGGCCCAGATAAGGCTGTGTAGCAGTCAGTCAGTCACTCTGTGATTGGCAAAGAGATAAATAGCATTGTACAGAAGGTTTGCTTCTAGCTAAAGAGTAGACATGGCCTCGTACTGAAACAGACAGAAGTCAGGCTTCTCAATGAGCCTGAAACGCAAATACATACCTTACCAAACACTATGAGATTACCACGGTCATTCAAGGAAAAAGGCACGTGTTTGTGCGGTGTGTAACACACTAACAACATAGCAGCTGTGGAAGACATGGGCATAAAAACATTTTATGGGAAAATCCGAATTTCTGAAGACTCTGTTTATGAGAATCGGAATTCATTTTGTCTTTTTACTTCATGAGAGCTGGTTTATGGTGAAATGCTTTTTATCTATTGGTGATTGGAGGGATGGGGAAGAGGGGACATGGAGGGGGTGGAGAGTTTTGTTCGGTAATTGAATTGTAAGTTTGCTAGTTTTCAATCTTGTGTCAGTGCTTTGGAAACCAGCACGATGTACCTTATTGATTTTAAGCTGAAAAACAGGGTTTTCCTGATTTTATTTCTGTAATGTACTTAACCCCTTTATAGCGCTACGGAATATGTTGGTGTGTTACAAATAAAAGGTAATAATAATAATTGACACCGTGAGCCCCATTGTGCGAATTTGAGATCCGGTAAGTGAGGTCGCAAGCTACTTTGCTATTCAGTTGGCGTCTTTTTGCGGTCTCCGATCAGATTCCGAGTTACGGGCTTGAAAAAATGGAGTCCGTCAAACTCGTAATTTACATCCTCCAGAAGCCTCTGATCTGTCACTTTCGCAAGCCTAAAATCGCAAATTGCTATTCAATTGCTCAATTTCCCCAAGCTCGCAAACATATTCACACTTGTAAACTGCAAATGTAGCAGGAAATCCTACATGTGCTAGAGAGGGCTCGCAAGGGGGTTAAACACCTATTCGTAGCACTGTAAATGCAAATATAAGATCAATACTGCACTGTAAATAACGGGGAAAGCGATGACAGACATAAGAATTAATGGCACAACAGTCTCAAACTCGCAAATCAGCGGGAAATAAATGTTATTTTTATGTGTCATTCGGGGTTAAAACAATCTCGGGTATCAATGAGTTAATACATATCAGGCCACCCATTTGGACTAGAACAGTATTGGCATTCATTTTAATAATTCTTTAATTAACATTTTTTGTGAGTCTGATCGTAAATCGGACCCCCAAATCTAATTGAATGACATGTAACCTCCATGTTTTACTGCTGTAAGTATGACAGTCTCACTTTCTACTGGCTGATTTGAAATGGGAAGTTAAGGGCTTGCTTAATTGATCATGTTCCCGCCCTGAACTGCTACGAACCAGTGCATGGTTTAGGGTTTTTGATTCAAGCCCGCAACTTTCGAGCTTGAGCAATTGAATAGCATTGCAAAAGTGAAGGAACGGGAGCCCGCAACACACTCTCAAGACAATCGTCTGTCTGCGATCGTGTTACGGGCTCTGAATGAAATGGAGCCCCATGTTCTTCCCTCTCAAAGACCCAGAAGCCACCTGTTTGCATCAGGAACAGCAAATGTTGCTGTCAAAAAATATAGTTGCCTTATAACACACACAGCTTCCACTAACATAACATGGATGTCTCCAGAGTCCAGCAGAGGCATTAAAACATTTTTTTTTCTAAATAAAAATTAACATAATGGTTTTGTGCCCTACCTAATAATACTTAAAATGGAAGAAAATTGTTTTCAATCGCATATATTTTTAATTGTACATTGTTTCTTTAATACACACATTTAGCTTAATCACAAGTACATGAGAAATGTAGATATCTTTAGGGCATGCTGGTTAATTGAATCCAGGAGACAATGCATGTGATGAGGGGCCTGAATAGCGATGTCTTTATACGTTGGGTAGTGATGTCCAATAACTAATGTGCATTTGTATTTACTTAATGTAATGCTATTGTTAATGGTCATGTTCATATTACCTGGTTATGATCGTGCCTCCCACATTGTTTATTCTATTCTCCAAACCAATTCTTTTCCACCTACTTTCACTCCATCAACATTTTCTCCATTGTTCCTTCCTCAATCCCTCATTACATCTAACGATCAATTCAATTAAATGTTAAGCCACTTAATACCTGATTTGGAGAGTTTGTTAAATAGGTTGACACAAAGGGACCTTTTAAATTGCAAGCCCGTCATTACATGGAAGCGTCATTTTGACTGCGGGTTAAAAATTTTCTAAACATCTAGATGATATTGACTCAAGCCCGCAATTACAGACTCGCAGCCTCCACAATAAAACCATGCCTCAGTTCGTCAGCTTTCAGGGGCGTGATCATATGATCTGACAATATGTAAGAAAGCCTGTAAGTTACTTTTTTAGACAGAGACAATAGTAAATGAGACCGTCATGACGTCAGTAAAACATGGCATTTAAACTACAATCAATTAGTGTTTAGAAGTCTGATTGTTTTTTTGCATGAAAAAATATTAGGTAAAATCTGGTTAAACTTACTTGACACTAACAGGTAGTGCCCACAGTGTATGCAAATCTGGCATTTGTATTTGAATCCGTTATCTGCTCTCAGAGCATCATTTCATGTCACTTTATGCATTTTTTTAATATTCCTGCAAACTGTGTATGTTGATACTAAATAAATAAAAAGCAACGTGAATGGCAGAAATGGAGAGCATCATTGAACCAGAGTGTTACCAAAACTAATATGACCATTTATTTTCTTATAACCAATCTAATGTTTCCATTCTGCTGATGGTAAAATCATTTGTTTCACTTTTACATTTACAAATTAGCAACAAGACGTTTTTGTCTCTTCAAGACATTTAGGGGCAAGTGTTTTTGATCCTTTTATTGATGTACCATTCTGATAACAAGCACATACAGGTGTAGTTGTTTGTGGGGGCTTACAACTGTTTATATGGTAGTTAAGTTATATAGTCTCATTCTAAAATGTATAGCAATTTGTTGTTCTTGTCGGTTAGTATTCTAAGGAGCCTAAATGTTCTCCAGTTTTAGTAATAATTGCTTTTCATTTTAATGTACGACTTACAATTCTCTTAATAATGAAGGATTTATTAATCTCACAAAACATTTTATACCCTGAATCTTCCCTCACAAAATGAGCACATAGCAATGAAAAGTGATTGTGTATATTTATAACCAGATGCTCAGCTTAGAGAAACATGGCAGGTCGGTGTTCTGGCGCATGCCTATAGCTTTATATTTCATCCCAAGCCTTAGCATGATTGTATAGTAAAACATTATCATACAGATTAATAAGCTGCAGACTTCTTATTGCAAGGCTGTGCAACTGGACGTATTACACAAAACAAGGTTTGTCTGAACCCTTTATACTTCTAATCGGAGCCATGCATTTCTCAGAACGCATCTTTCTAATGTAAGAATTCCAAAATAGACATGCATCCCAAATGTAGATACAGCCTAAAGGGCAAAGGATTTTAGAGACAAACATCTTCAGCAAGCTGGCTGCCTGGATAAAAGTCTTGAATTTTGCCTCTGGAACACAGAAGTGATCTTCTATTCCTATTATGAGTTTCTTCAAGAAAAAGAACAGATCTTAAACCTTGCCTACTCCTATATATACTTATGTAGAGCTTGGCATATTTAGTAGCTTTTTTCTCAGTAACAAGGCAGCAAAAACTAAACATCAGATTGTTTTTCCTTGTAGGAAACATGCCATGTATTTGAATTGAGGTGAATTAATGGCTTGGCGTGGGAAGCTCCCTCCCTTGATGACTGAGCATTTTAATTTTCTGACAAATAGCCAGAATTTTCTTGTTAAAGTAAATATTTTAAGATCCAATTTTATAAAACTGCATAGAGGCATTTCAGACAATTATTTGTAAAGTAGAGACTTAAAGGTACAAAACATTTTTTTAAATATTTTTATTTAGTTAACCGTCTATATCGTCCTAGATTTTAAAATATATATTGAATTATTGAGTGGTTGTTTTTTTTAACAAGGGATATAAAGTACTTTGAATTATTATTATCTTGGATACTCTTTAGCAACTTGAACATCGTGATCTGCTATTGTGTAGCACAATACAAGCTATTATACTAATTTTGTATTGTAAATAAAAGATTACACAAATGTAAAATTTATGTTAACTTAAAGCTTTCCTTTCTTTGCATTGCACTGGTATGTATCAATATTTTAATAGATATTTCTATTTTTTCTCCTCCATGGCATTCATAACTGTCAGGAACTAGTGCAGCTAAGAATATTTTGGTAAATGTAGGTTTTTCCACAACTCTAGCAAATGTGTATAAACCGAAAAGGGCCCTTTTGCATCCATACTAATGCACACAGCACACCACACGGTCATGTGCTGCTTGCTGTGCTTTATTTGCATTAGAAGATTTGCAGATTTACACCTCATACAGTGACTTGTGAAAAGAAAAAACTTGCATAAAGAGACATGAAAAGATTTTTTATTTCGTGTCACATTGTATATTGTGTTTTAAAATCATGCTCTGAGCTTTTGATTTAGTTCTGATCCAACGCTACTGAATATGATGGCACTTTATAAATAGTGAGATGGTGATCGGGTATTATTTGTGCGAGTCAGATTTTGAAAGGAATATAATAACTAAGCTTTTTCTAGTCTAAAAAAATTGACATCTAGTTCCTCATATTTTTTTTTTATTGAATGCCCATGGTGTGAGTGCATCTCAGGTGATCCATGGTGCCCTTGCTCCAGTGAAGTCTTTAGGTGCTCCCCCCCTTGAGGGCTTGAGGACCCCTTTGATCTTGGGGGGTCCAGCCAAAAGGTCCAGCGAACCTCAAAATCTTCATACTCCCCCACCCTTGGAATGGATGGGGAGTCTTTCCTCCATTGTCCGGCCGGAGCCCTCTGATTAGGACAGGATCTTCGCTAGGAGGACAGCTGCCACCAGTCCACCCTAGCGCCGACTCCTGGGGAGCAACTGCCACCAGCTCCACCCAGGTCCTTCCAAGGGATCCCAGGCCAACATCCCTCAACACTCAAGGACCAGCGCATGGGTGTCTAAACTCAGTCCTGGACGGCCACACACATGCCTGGATTTGATGATAACTCTGCTGGGCACAAGTGAGTCAATCACTTCTTCAGTCATCCTGGTTGACTAACCTGTGCACAGAAAAGATATATTCAAATCCAGGCCTGGGTGCGGCCCTCCAGAACAGAGTTTGGACACCCCTGGACTAGCAGTACCCCTCAGCTCCACTGGCGTGGAGTGCAAAAGTATCCAAATCATAAAAAAAGTGCTATTTAGTTCCTTATATTTCCTTCTTGATCCTCATTATTCTGACATGTTGTTTACAGGTGGTTGTACACCAAGACACCACCCACACAACATACCTGTGCACCAAAAGCCTGAAAGCATCCATGAATACAGAAAGATTTGTGGAAATATCTAATTGAAGACAATGATAGATGTCTGCACAAAAAAATCCAATTTCCATTTTATATTCAAATGACAAGAAACCGTCTCATCGGAGGAAATTATTATTTTGTGGCCCAAGAGAAATTATATAATTAAACTTCATTTAAACTAACAGTGCACAGAGCATAAGTACATGTGTATATTTATTTGCCAGACAAGTGTGGCTCATGCACCTATATTAATGTTCATTGGCTGACAGGAGTAATCCCTCAGTTTAACATTTGATTATGTACTACTATATGTTTTATTTTTTCAAATGATGCTCTCAAAGCAGAAACAATATTCAAATACCCTCTTTTAGATGCAACAAAGAAATGTTTTTATGTCCCTTAAAGGGCTACTGATGTCATCCACACTACTTATTAGATACAGAAAGAGTAGTGAAATTAAAGTAAAAATGCATTTTGTTTTTAAAATAATGCCCATTTCACCCATATAACTTTGGGTTTATATGGGCTTCTTTATAGTCAATCACCAGTGATCTAATGACCAGGGGCGTGTAGCAGCTATAGCCAATAGGCTGTCTTCTATGCGGTAAATTGGAGTCTATGGAGCTGGCTGTGACTAACAGCTCTATCTGTTAGATCCTCTCCGCATGTTCAGAACAATGGTGATGTTGCTGTTGGTGGCTGCCCTAGCCTGTCATTCCCAAGGCACTGGAGGTGGCAGAGTGCATTCCTTGCTGTGCCTTACAGCATGCTTACATACTCATAGACTCGAATTGCTGTATATGTTTCTGCCTGTGTCATTTATTCTGATTGGCTAAAGAGTTGTGCAGGAAAGAGTCCTGTGAGCAATGCAAAAAAATAAAATAAATACAAAATACAAATTTAAAAACTATTTCCACACATTTTAATAACATCTAAACAGTTTAATTTCCACCAAATATGTGTCCCTTTAATACGAGTAACATATAATCAGCATTGTTTTTACCTGTGAAAGTGATTTAATACTTATTAAAAGTGGTGAGCCAAAATGTTCAGTGAAAAAGCCATCCCTGTGTACTGCCATACTTTTATTAATTTGAATTACTGGACAATGACTGCTAGTCTTATTTTATTATTATTTTTGTATAATTATGTACAGTAATTTAAATTAATTTATGTTTTTAAATTGTCTACTGAAAATAATTAATATAGTCCTTATATAATGTAATGGTTTTTCCTTAATAAAATTCAAAATGTGTATTAATTAGTTATAAACGTATACAGAAAGCTTGCAAATATTTTGATTTAATATTAAGTTGAGTACTAGATTTTCCCAGAAATGAGAGTAAAATATTGATGTTCAGTATACTGCTCCACTGTCCAAGCAATAACATAAATTCATGTTTTTGTCAAGAATTTACATAGAGATTTTCTAGAGGATAAAGCCATCATTCTTTATTAAAACCTGCTTTTCAACTTAGTATGGCAAACAAGCTGTAAATATACTTATTGTTTGCACTAAAATTCATAATATTATTGGAAAGAATACTTCAAGGTATATGTTAATAAAAAGTAAAAATACAAATTTAGCTATAATTCCCCCAGCATTTAATAAGAAATGACAGATTTAAAACAAAAATTAGGACATAGATTATTATTTGATATATACAGTACTAATTTATAATCTAGTTATTAGAAGATATCTAACCAATTATAGACATTTTCTATGTATTTACCAAAAAACTTAAGAATTTTTATTTGGCATCCGATTTAATTTATGTTGATTCTTAGATGACTTTAAATAAAAGTTAAGTATTAAAAACAGATATGCTAATTACTACCCAGGTCTAGAGTGCTCCTAAATAGAATTGCTCTCTCTCTCTACTGCATAAGAATTGTCTTTAACTGTTGCAGTTCTAAATTAATATATATGGGTTCTTCCATATGGATGTTCTATTAGAAATACTAAATATTCACATTTAGGTTAAAACTAAGGTTGACCTTACTGATTTCTGCCTATGAATCACCTTGATATACCCTTCTTTCCTCTGCAAGCCTAGCACATGGCTTTATTGATTTATGCTGCAAGTAGCTTAAATCTTTATGAGCATGTGTTAGCCTTGTGACCCCCTCAAAGGAATATCACATATAAAATGCAGAATCGGGACGTGGAAGTGGGATAAATGAAACTTTTCTGTGACAATAAGATTGATGCTTGTTTTATGTCCCTTCAATTGTCTTTTCAAATAATAAAAATGCATGTGCTATGTTTTTGTTTAGATGTATTCACAGTATGCATAGTAATGACCTATACTTAAAAGCATATTTAAGTTTCCTAGATTATGAATGCATCTGATAGAGGAGAATTCGTAGTGTATGCAAACATTTTTTTGCATGAAAAAAATACCAAAAATAACTTTAAACACTCACCCTGATGTTTGCTATATCTTTTCAGTTTGCAAGCTGAGGCTTTTGTCAATTGACACCACTAAAAATCCATGCTAAGATTTGCATACAATTCATAATTCATTTTGGCCAATCAGTAGAAAGCAGATACGTTTGTATCATACTCTGGGGTTACTGGGATATGTAGTCTCTTTCTCTCTATATCCTTGTGCTTTGATTCAGTTGTGAAAGATCAAACTCCATACCTAGCTGCATTCCCTATGCATAATTGCTGTGCAAAGCTGGAATTTCCATTCCTACCTATAACTTTGTAAGTACACTGAACTTATCTATTTAACACATCACTTCCTGTTTTTTACCAACCATTTGAAACACAGGAAACATATTTATACCTTTTAATCCTCCTAGTTGAAGTAACAATAGAAAGCTAGCGTAGCCCATCAAACTTTGTTTACCTGCTCACGCAAAGAAAATGTAAAAAGCTAGGAATATATCTACAACAGGGGTGGTCGACTATTGTTTAGCAAATTTTTCGAAGATCTGAATGTCTTCATGAAAATGAAATCACAGTCCGTAATATTTGTTTTATGGATTCTCAACCAAGTATTTTAATATAATACCATTGTAAAGGACACAAAAAGAAGCTTACATATTGAATGGGGTCTTAAGAAAGGTATAACATGTAACTGGTAACTTATTTAATAATTTAGAAACTTCAGTGGAAGTCCAGAAGAGAAGGGCCAGAGGTCCTAATCCAGACCCAGATTGCCTACCCTTGACCTACAAAAAGATAACCACACATCAGTAGGACTTATACTGATACTGCTGTACTGTGGATGTTTTTGCCAAACATGAGTAAGCAAGGTCAGGTAAAAATTCCAGAGGCAGTAGAAACTGTCACAGCACCTGCTCAAACAGGGTTGTAACATTGTGAAATGTCTTGATTTATTTGCTTGAGAAACTTCTGTGGCAGCAAAAAATAATCACCAGATATTCAGCAACCCATGAGAAAGACTGGGAGACATTTTACTCCAATGCATTGCTGTAATATTGGTGTTTGTGTGACATGTTCTGACCGAGGGAAGCTGGTGCAAACATGGCTAGCGTCTTTCAGATCATGCCACTCATTAAAGTCATGAAAAAGCTTGAGGACTATTGCCAAGTATATGACAATTACAAATATGTTCACATGATTGAACACATTTTTCCTGAGGTTAATGAAGACTCGAGGGTATGATGTAACACAGAGCTCCACATTTTAGCCCTTAACCAGTTTGATTTCTTTCATTCCATCTGTCAGTGTCAAAAATGAAAACCTTTCTTCATGTTAAGGGCAAAATTATATGTATGTGTGTGTATATATATATATATATATATATATATATATATATATATATACCGTATTGGTCCTCATATAAGCCGCACCTGTAAAATTCAAGGGGAGAAAAAAGATAGTACTCAAATATTAGCCGCACCCTTAAAATTGGAGAGAAAAAGACTCTCTCCAAGTGATCAGCCATTGCAAGAAACAGGCTTTCTAATTAGTACTGTAGCTTTTTTTTGCAGGTTACAGGCCTTACAGGATGTTAGAATCGCTAAAACCGTAAAATCGCTATTCAATTGCTACAATACCGCAGCCTCAAGCACGCAAATAGGCACCCTTAACTCACAATTGCACAAATCAGCAGTAATTTTACGTTTGCGAATAGAAGCCGCACACTAAACTCGCAAGCTCGCAAATCGGCAGTGACTTTATTTTACGGTCGCAAATATAAGCCGCACCCGTAACTCGCAAACTCAAAAATCGGAAAAAAGGTGCGTCTTATATTCGGACCAATACTGTGTGTGTGTGTATATATATATATATATATATATATATGTGTGTATATATAAAAGAGAGAGAGAGAGAGAAGACCATTAACAACATATTCAAAGTTTTAGCATCCGACTGTTCAATTGATCCCACATCCCATTTAAATGTCCATGGTAATGGTACCAGTGGATAAATATTGGCCTACCTACTATTAGAGACATTTTTCTTAACCTCCCACCCACCTCCGACTAGGTGTGTGTGTGCGTGTATACACACATAAGTACTTCCCTAAAACTAAACATTTCAATAATTATCCACCTATGCGAAGGTAAAAACTTTATTTTAATGAAAGGCTGTATTAATGTTGATGAACAAACATCAAAATAAACATTAATGCATTTGGATTCAATTAGCAATCAAAGTGACTTAAAATTTATCTAAAGGTTCAATGTATTTATGCATAATTAAGGAAAGATAAACCCTCTAAGTGAATGGTTTTATCAACAGCAGTGGGGAATGAAGCAATAACATGCCCAACTGGTATAAATATATATAATGACACAGAATCACACTTACATTGTTTTTTAACTAGGCATACTTATCTTCTTTATATCACCCTCGAAGCAGGAGAGGAGGCCCGCGGGACTTAGCTGCAATGAGCACTGAAGGCGCCCATTGTAGGGGTGGAGATAAGCGTCATGACCTCGGAAAAATTGCCAGACCTCGCAGTAATTACAAATTTAACAGATGAACCGCGGAACTAAAAAAACAAACAAAAAAACACAAATATGCCTCAAATTAACTTACACACTCACACACACCACAGTGGGAGAGGCAGTTAGCCAGTGAGTGAGGTTGCAAGTTAATTTGAGGCATATTTGGCGTTTGTTTAAGATCGAAAACTGCCTAAGCGAGAAAAAAAATGGCTGCCGGAAAAAACATAACATGACGAAAACAAGGCCGAAGGACACAAAAACAAGCTCTGAGCAGTAAGACTTAACGCAAGCCAGTAACACTTAACCCAAGGCAGTAACATTCATACCGAGGCCCCTAAACTACACTGGGGCAGGCGCTCGTGAGGACTATAAAGTACGCAGGGGGAGGTACTTGCAATGAGCGACGAAGGCATTGCGAGCCCTAAGATGAGCGCAGAAGGTGATCATTGAGAAGCAGGAAAGTTGTGGCTCGCAATGAGCGCCAAAGGCGCTCAGCACAGGGCTCGCGATAAGCCCCAAAGGTGCTCAGAAGGCCATAGCCTGCATTGTGTGGCAACCAGCATTGCCAGGTTCCAAATTTTATTGCCGTCATTTTTGACGGGCAAGTTGCTAGTTTTTATAATAATTTGCAAAAGACTTTAAGAGTATGGGCTGTATTTAGATTTTCAAACTAGTTATCCATATTATAAATTATTATGTCATGTATAACTAAAATGTGAAATGATCTCTGACTTGAAAAAGAATCTGTGATACCAAAGGACCTTGAGAGTGCTTACTTTAGTGAATAAAGCCCGGCCTCCAGATCAACTTTACTACCGAAATGTTTCAAGAAAAATTACATTTTCTTTCATTGATGTTACTAATGTGATGCATTATTAGATCATTTTTACAGTTTTTGGATATGTGGAATCACATATTCCTTTAATATAATTGGAGTACAGCAAACTATTCTGATTTAAAGATATAGAATGGTAAAGAATATGTTTTAATTTATTTTTGCATGCACATCCCCTTTAAGTGATATCCTTTCAGAGTAAGCTTTCCTTCAAAATGCCTGTCACATTTACAGCCGTATTACAGTGCTGTACTGTCACATAAATAATAGATGCTAAACATTTATAGATGAGCTGAATGCTACTTTTTAAGTGATGATTAGTGACTTCAACATGACACTTGACACACACAAAGCAGCCGTTCCAAAACGCGTCACGATTCCCACAATGAAAAGTCTCTGACACCTGCAGATGTGGCATCTTCTTTGGCACATGCGAGACCCTTGCTGCCAGATCTCTGATGAATCACAAAGTTTTTTTCACCCACATACAATGCTGTATGTTTCCTGAATGTGTTCATACTATAGTTATTATGACCATTGCATTCTAAAGTGTTTCACTACAATACAGAACCATACCATTTGACATCTTTATCAGCGCTGTAGTTAATATAATGTGGTTAATATATATTTATAACATGTTTATTTTTAGATAGGGGTGCAGTATGTTTCTCAAGATAGTTTTGGGGCATTTAGTAGTTCAGGACTGTCCGACTGAACTCCATGACATTATGAACCAGAGAATGCCAGGCACATCTATCTTCTCTGAGCTCCCTCAAGCACATGTTAATTAAAGGTGTCATACCTCCTAGACAAATCATTAAATCATTCCTGTACCAGGTTAAGGAACAACCAAGAAACAAAAGTACTGTGTTATTACTTTCATCAAGTCTCCTATTCACATATAATCTTCACAAAATGGAAAAATCTTAAAATATGTTACAGGCCCGAGAGTTTTCTCCTTTCTTAACCAATTGTCCTTTACATTGCTGCCAGTTCTAAGCCAATCACAGAGATTCATGCAAGTTTGGGTTCATGGAAGTCATCTGAGGTCATGACCATTGATTCATGATTCTTATGTTATTCCCACCATTAAAGAGAGCTGGAATAACTATAGGGGAAGTTTCACTTATATGAACGTATACTTATAGAAGTTTTTATATATACATGAATGTTTTATTCCTTCAAGACATCTATATATTTGATGACTCGAATATATAAATATATATATAAGTGTGTGTGTGTGTATATATATATATATATATATATATAGTACAAATAAGGAATAGTACATTAGTGATTCTATTTGAATGTCTAAAAATAAGTTGATGAAAACTTATTTCTGGCTCAAATTTCTCAGAAATACAATATATGCACTGCAGTCTGGGAAAACTGGGTGGGGCATGCAAATGAGGCCACATAATGCACCATCACTGTCAATCCAAACCATTTTAAACATGGCTATATATATATATATATATATATATATATATATATATATATATATATATATAATGTGATGGGGTGTGTGTATGTATATGTATATATATTTCCATCAAGTCATACTCTATTAAACACCATTGCATAATCCATGATGGCCATGGGAACATGTCCTGTCTACCTGTTTATGGCCTCCTCAACATAGTTGCGGTGGTTTCAACTGTGGGCTTTATATAGCCCGGAATGAGGATTTGTACTGCCTGGGTAACAGAAAGAGAGCACAGATTTAGGTAATTTCTATAGTTTTTTTTGCCGGTTGTCAGGAAGTAAACGTCTTTTATATAGTAGAGCAACAAACTGATTTTAAGAAAATCTGACTTCATATCAGCTTGGTCTTACAATGTTATATGTCCAAAGCTTGAGTTCATAGGTAATAGTGTCTTCAGAGTCAATATAAATAGTAGGGTAATATATCCAGTGCCTTGGTCAAAAAATACTGACTTCGTGTAAATGCAAGGCCTATTCATGCTTTGAACTGCTCTGTAACTGCACACAAAAGCCCAGCCTTAAACTTTACATGCAGGTGCATTGCTAAAGCACAAATCACTGAGAAACAATGCCCTCAGTCATTGTGTAAGATGGTTATTACCAGCATAAGCATTTTTAGAGTGATTTTGCGATGCTAAATCAAACGCGTGATGTAAAATAGATGTATGAATGCTATTTATATCCGAGTGTTAGGTCTTTCAAATCTAAAAATGATTGCAGGTTTGAAAATGAGGGGTATATTTTATCATTTACGATACTGTAAAACATAGCAGAAACAAATGTGCATAAAGAGATAACATCCCCTTAACCTGATTATTTATTTTGCACAGGATTGACGCCAAATAAATACATACAGAAGCAACTAGATAGAGGGATTTATCTCAGAAATAAGATTTCTGTCACATATATGAAATCTGAAATGGATGAAAACAATCTAGAGATATGAGGAGGTGATATGTATATTTTGGTTTGTTTGCCATTTTTAGCTCTATTTATCATTTTCTGGAGGCATCAACCAACGATCTAATGTTTTCTAATATTATTTTTCATTTATAGTGAATATATGAGAAACTCTAGCTGTCATAGTAGTGTTTTATTTTTTTTAAGTAATATGCTGCTGGTCATCACTTTATGCTGTTTCCATTGTTATTCTTAAGGAAAGTTTTTTTTATTTTTATTTTTTAAAGTTTTTTTTTCATTTGTGTATGTAATCTCCCTTTATTTGATTGGTATGTATGATTTTACCAAAAGCACTATGTCAAATAATGACATGTCGTATCATGAAAAGTATTTGTTGAAAAAAATAGTGCTTGCACCAATTTTGGGAGCCCAAGAATGGCATGCAATGTTAATCCAAGTATTCTCTAAAAGACCAGAAATGTTAATGTAACCTCTGCTTCTCTCTGGTGGTTAAAACTGGGATATTTAGGTTGACCCACATTTTTAATATCTGTCTGTCTATCGATCTCCTCCTGATACAATACTCTCTGTCACTGTATGTGTTTCCTACAGATGCTCCATTTTTGTAGAGTTCCACAAGAGATGGGCATTGTGTCCTTCCTATCAGCACTGAACAGCAGCCTTTGTGGGAACTATAAGAATAATCAGTACAAACTAATAGTCTTGTTAAAATAAAAGATCCACACAATGGTAAGCACTTGCTATAAATCAAACCGGCAGCTTTGATGTGGTTCAGCATTTCAGTGCCGCAATGTTGAACCATGTTAAAGCTACATCTCTTGATTTATGTTTTTAGATAGAATTTCACCAGCATAAATATATTCAGTTTGGAATATAGATGGATATTTAGAAAAGTATTAGATGCTTTTACTTTGGGCCTCTATGCCTTTATTACTCCCCCCCTCTCTCCATCTCCTTGTTTCCCCATACCCTCTCTCCACCTCTGACTAAATCTCCCTATATGTACTTAGATCAGTGGTGAGCAATGACTTTAGTCTGGGCAAACTTTCCAACTATAAAAATTAGTTAGGCACTCCTTGGCTGCCCCTATAACTGTCTCCATGAGATTCTGGTCCAAGGAATGAAGTATTATAGTACCTGTGCTCCCCATTATCCCCTTGTGACCCAGATAACGCTGACCTACACTCCCTGTTCTACCATTTCAAATGTCATCACTATGCACCCTTCAGGAAGGACAGGCCCAGTTTCTGTGATTTTGATTCCATTATTGCTGTTCCTCCTATGAATAACAGTTAAGAATATCATTACTCTCAAATGTCAATTTATGAAAATCTTCATTTTAGCATATACTTCATGGCTGTGCTTCATGGGGCAGCTGCAATGTAGCATAATCAGGAGTATTTCATTGATCTAGGGATAACTTATTCAGCGGCAAGAATACACTAAATGTTTCTGATATAAAAATGGGTAGTGGACCTCTCTGGTAGCAATACTTTGGGCAGGTATAGTTTAGTTCCGTCTGGAAGATTGTGGATTGGGTAATATTTAGTTAGAGCCTAAGCCAGGTAGTTTTGGTCCTGGAGGGCCACACACGCCTGGATTTTATAAAATTCCTCTTGCGCATAGGTGAATCAATTACTTCTTCAGTCATCCTGATTGACTCACCTGTGCAGAGGTGAGTTAATATCTTCAAGTCCAGACATGTGTGTGGCCCACCAGGACCAAACTTGAGTACCACTGGCCTAAGCCGTAGTGTAGTGTTAACCAACCCCAACCGTTGGGCATCTGAAGATCATACACCACATCAAACCATAGCCTGATGCTCTGATGGCTTATCCTGGGGAGCTGATAACGTACTGGCTGTGCAAAATTTCCAGTATAGTAGAATATTTCTTTATTCAGCTTTTAAAAATAGGTATTTTACACAATGCATCATTCATAGGCTATAAAAATGTGTCTGAATGCTGGGAAAGATCCGTACCTATATAATTTTATATTCTGCTCTTAATGAAAATTCTCTTTGTATATATCATGTTTCCAGATAGAGAAAATCACTGGTATACCACTAGCTGTAATACACCAGTCTAGCATTTCCTTTTCTTTCCAGCTAATCTCTTTTTTGGAAAAATATTGTGAAGCCTTACCATTGTGATGTATGTGTCAATCATTTTTCACTAAAATGACAGGTCTCAGCGGGAGAGTTTAATTTTACCTCAGGAACACATAAGTAACAATATGATATGTCAGTAGCAACATAAATAAAATATAATCTGCAATACATATTCCTTTGGCAGACTTCTTGTTACCTTTAACCTTCTTGTTGCCAACCCTTTTAGCATTAAAGCAGTTTTCCTGAAAGGCAGTATGGCTGTGTATAAATAAAAAAAAATATTGTATTTTGTTATTTTATATTAACCAAGAACAAGAAGATATATTTAACAATTCATACATAACATACTTAATTCATATACAGTGAGTATTGTGGTCATACTAATATGCAGATTTATAAGCTCTTGTGTCACTATGAGTGAGTCAGTGAGCAACATGTATGTAACAGTAGGGGCTATAATGACTTTATGTGCATGGTTCCCTAAAGCCAGAGTGAGTCTGTAGATAAAAATGGTACTATTATTGCATGGTGTGTAAACCCCCCCCCCCCCCCCCCCCAAATAAAACAATTAACAAAGTAGGAAATATTAATTGTTTAATTATATTCTTTTATATATGTTTAACATAGTGTTGCTTCTGTTTTATTAGACTGCCCACTGAAAAAATAGTCTTCCCTCATGGTTTGCTGCAGGAGCCAAAGCTATCCATCTATTGTATTAATGCTCTGTCCACTCTTTGAGGTTCTTGACGTGCAAGAAGGGATGCGATTGTCTTTAGTACATGTAGTGGGAGATTTTTCTTTGGTTTGATTGCCCCTCCAATTCCTATGTTATCTTAGTGAATGTATTTATTATCTTTTTACTCAGAAGGTCCCAAGGTATTCTATAGTGCTTAGGGTATAATAAAATGGGGCTCAAATCTGTAAGCTTGGAGTGGTTAAGACAAGGGGCAAGTTGACTTCTGATTGTGTGGGCATTAGAGTGTGATGAGACATTCTTTTGAGACTAGATCTTGGTGCTATAGGGGGATATATGAGATAGCCAGAGAAGCTGATTTTGTTAGAGGATGTTGGTGGTAGGTGTTAGGGGGCAGATTGTACGTTCCTCTAGATAGGTATTTTTTTTAAAGCACTATTAAAAATATGAAAACTAGGGAAGAATTTGATAAGGCAATATAGAAAACTCCAAATGGCCTGTAGATGTTAATCAGAAAAGAGGCAAAAGTAATTGGCAAAGAGGATGCTTAATTATATCTTAACTAGTCGTTTGCCCGTAATAAATGACATATAATATTGCCTTAAAAATTGTGTCTTCTGTCTTTGTGGGCCCTCTCTCTGTGTATCCTCTCTCTCTCTCTCTCTCTCTCTCTTTCTGCCCTCTCTCTCTTTCTGCCCTGTCTCTCTCTCTCTCTCTTTCTGCCCTGGCCCTCTCTCTCTCTGCCCTCTCTCTCTCTCTCTCTCTGCCCTCTCTTTCTCTCTCTGCCCTCTCTCTCTGTGTGTGCCTTTTCTCTGCTCACTCTCCGTCTGTCTCTGCGCCCTCTCTCCCCCACCCTCCTGCTATCTCTGCCTCCCTTCTTCCTTCCTTCTCTCTCTCTCTCTCTCCTTCTTTCTTTCTCTCTCTCTCTTCCCCTCTCCTCCTCTCTCTCTACTCTCTCTCTCCTTCTCTCTCTCCTTCTCTCTCTCCCTCCGTCCCTCTCTCTCTCTCCCCGTCCCTCTCTCTCTCTCCCCGTCCCTCTCTCTCTCTCCCCGTCCCTCTCTCTCTCTCCCCGTCCCTCTCTCTCTCTCCCCGTCCCTCTCTCTCTCTCCCCGTCCCTCTCTCTCTCCCCGTCCCTCTCTCTCTCCCCGTCCCTCTCTCTCTCCCCGTCCCTCTCTCTCTCTCCGTCCCTCTCTCTCTCTCTCTCCGTCCCTCTCTCTCTCTCTCTTCGTCCCTCTCTCTCTCTCTCCGCCCCTCTCTCTCCTTCTCTCTCTCTCCCTCCGTCCCTTTCTCCCTCTGTCCGTCCCTTTCTCCCTCCGTCCGTCCCTTTGTCCCTCCGTCCGTCCCTTTCTCCCTCCGTCCGTCCCTTTATCCCTCCGTCCGTCCCTTTATCCCTCCGTCCGTCCCTTTCTCCCTCCGTCCGTCCCTTTCTCCCTCCGTCCGTCCCTTTCTCCCTCCGTCCGTCCCTTTCTCCCTCCCTCCGTCCGTCCCTTTCTCCCTTCCTCCGTCCGTCCCTTTCTCCCTCCCTCCGTCCGTCCCTCTCTCCCTCCGTCCGTCCCTCTCTCCCTCCGTCCGTCCCTCTCTCCCTCCGTCCGTCCCGCTCTCCCTCCGTCCGTCCCGCTCTCTCTCCCTCCGTCGGTCCCGCTCTCTCTCCCTCCGTCGGTCCCGCTCTCTCTCCCTCTGTCCGTCCCGCTCTCTCTCCCTCCGTCCGTCCCGCTCTCTCTCCCTCCGTCCGTCCCGCTCTCTCTCCCTCCGTCGCTCTCTCCCTCCGTCCGTCCCTCTCTCCCTCCGTCCGTCCCTCTCTCCCTCCGTCCGTCCCTCTCTCCCTCCGTCCGTCCCTCTCTCCCTCCGTCCGTCCCTCTCTCCCTCCGTCCGTCCCTCTCTCCCTCCGTCCGTCCCTCTCTCCCTCCGTCGGTCCCTCTCTCTCTCCGTCCGTCCCGCTTTCTCTCCCTCCGTCCGTCCCGCTTTCTCTCCCTCCGTCCGTCCCGCTTTCTCTCCCTCCGTCCGTCCCGCTTTCTCTCCCTCCGTCCGTCCCGCTCTCTCTCCCTCCGTCCGTCCCGCTCTCTCTCCCTCCGTCCGTCCCGCTCTCTCTCCCTCCCTCCGTCCCGCTCTCTCTCCCTCCGTCCCGCTCTCTCTCCCTCCGTCCCGCTCTCTCTCCCTCCGTCCCGCTCTCTCTCCCTCCGTCCCGCTCTCTCTCCCTCCGTCCGTCCCGCTCTCTCTCCCTCCGTCCGTCCCGCTCTCCCTCCGTCCGTCCCGCTCTCCCTCCGTCCGTCCCGCTCTCCCTCCGTCCGTCCCTCTCTCCCTCCGTCCGTCCCTCTCTCCCTCCGTCCGTCCCTCTCTCCCTCCGCCGTCCCTCTCTCTCTCCCTCCGTCGGTCCCTCTCTCTCTCCCTCCGTCGGTCCCTCTCTCTCTCCCTCCGTCGGTCCCTCTCTCTCTCCCTCCGTCGGTCCCTCTCTCTCTCCCTCCGTCGGTCCCTCTCTCTCTCCCTCCGTCGGTCCCGCTCTCTCTCCCTCCGTCGGTCCCTCTCTCTCCCTCCTTCGGTCCCGCTCTCTCTCCCTCCGTCCGTCCCGCTCTCTCTCCCTCCGTCCGTCCCGCTCTCTCTCCCTCCGTCCGTCCCGCTCTCTCTCCCTCCGTCGGTCCCGCTCTCTCTCCCTCCGTCGGTCCCTCTCTCTCTCCCTCCGTCGGTCCCTCTCTCTCTCCCTCCGTCGGTCCCTCTCTCTCTCCCTCCGTCGGTCCCTCTCTCTCTCCCTCCGTCGGTCCCTCTCTCTCTCCCTCCGTCGGCCCCTCTCTCTCTCCCTCCGTCGGCCCCTCTCTCTCTCCCTCCGTCGGTCCCTCTCTCTCTCCCTCCGTCGGTCCCTCTCTCTCTCCCTCCGTCGGTCCCTCTCTCTCTCTCTCTCTCTCCCTCCGTCGGTCCCTCTCTCTCTCCCTCCGTCGGTCCCTCTCTCTCTCTCTCTCTCTCCCTCCGTCGGTCCCTCTCTCTCTCCCTCCGTCGGTCCCTCTCTCTCTCCCTCCTTCGGTCCCGCTCTCTCTCCCTCCTTCGGTCCCGCTCTCTCTCCCTCCGTCCGTCCCGCTCTCTCTCCCTCCGTCCGTCCCGCTCTCTCTCCCTCCGTCCGTCCCGCTCTCTCTCCCTCCGTCGGTCCCGCTCTCTCTCCCTCCGTCGGTCCCTCTCTCTCTCCCTCCGTCGGTCCCTCTCTCTCTCCCTCCGTCGGTCCCTCTCTCTCTCCCTCCGTCGGTCCCTCTCTCTCTCCCTCCGTCGGTCCCTCTCTCTCTCCCTCCGTTGGTCCCTCTCTCTCTCCCTCCGTCGGTCCCTCTCTCTTTCTCTCTCTCTCCCTCCGTCGGTCCCTCTCTCTCTCCCTCCGTCGGTCCCTCTCTCTCTCCCTCCGTCGGTCCCGCTCTCCCTCCGTCGGTCCCGCTCTCTCTCCCTCCGTCGGTCCCGCTCTCTCTCCCTCCGTCCGTCCCGCCCTCTCTCCCTCCGTCCGTCCCGCCCTCTCTCCCTCCGTCCGTCCCGCCCTCTCTCCCTCCGTCCGTCCCGCCCTCTCTCCCTCCGTCCGTCCCGCCCTCTCTCCCTCCGTCCGTCCCGCCCTCTCTCCCTCCGTCCGTCCCGCCCTCCGTCCGACCCGCCCTCTCTCCCTCCGTCCCGCCCTCCCTCCGCCCGTCCCTCTCTCCCTCCGCCCGTCCCTCTCTCCCTCCGCCCGTCCCTCTCTCCCTCCGCCCGTCCCTCTCTCCCTCCGCCCGTCCCTCTCTCCCTCCGTCCGTCCCTCTCTCCCTCCGTCCGTCCCTCTCTCCCTCCGTCCGTCCCTCTCTCCCTCCGCCCGTCCCTCTCTCCCTCCGTCCGTCCCTCGGTCCTTCTCTCTCTTTCCCTCCGACCCTCTCTCTCTATCCCCCCTCCGTCCCTCTCTCTCTCTATCCCCCCTCCGTCCCTCTCTCTCTCTATCCCCCCTCCGTCTCTCTCTCTCTATCCCCCCTCCGTCCCTCTCTCTCTATCCCCCCTCCGTCCCTCTCTCTCTATCCCCCCTCCATCCCTCTCTCTCTATCCACCCTCCGTCTCTCTCTCTCTCTATCCACCCTCCCTCTCTCCCTCCGTCCCTCTCTCCCTCCGTCCCTCTCTCCCTCCGCCCCTCTTTCCCTCCGCCCCTCTCTCCCTCCGCCCCTCTCTCCCTCCGCCCCTCTCTCCCTCCGCCCCTCTCTCCCTCCGCCCCTCTCTCCCTCCGCCCCTCTCTCCCTCCGCCCCTCTCTCCCTCCGCCCCCCTCTCCCTCCGCCCCCTCTCTCTCTCTCTCCCTCCGTCCCTCTCTCTCTCTCTCCCTCCGTCCCTCTCTCTCTCTCTCCCTCCGTCCCTCTCTCTCTCTCTCTCTCTCTCCCACCGTCCCTCTCTCTCTCTCTCTCTCTCCCACCGTCCCTCTCTCTCTCTCTCTCTCCCACCGTCCCTCTCTCTCTCTCCCTCCGTCCCTCTCTCTCTCTCCTTCCTCCCCCCCTCTCTCTCTCCTTCCTCCCCTCCCCCTCTCTCTCTCTCTCTCTCTCTCCTTCTTTCCCTCTCTCTCTCCTCCCTTCCCTCTCTCTCTCTCCTTCCTTCCTTCACTCTCTCTCTCTCCTTCCTTCACTCTCTCTCTCTCCTTCCTTCACTCTCTCTCCTTCTTTACCCCTCTCTCTCCTTCCTTCCCTCTATCTCTCTCCTTCCTTCCTTCCCTCTATCTCTCTCCTTCCTTCCTTCCCTCTATCTCTCTCCTTCCTTCCTTCCTTCCCTCTATCTCTCTCCTTCCCTCTCTCTCTCCTTCCTTCCCTCTCTCTCTCTCTCCTTCCTTTCCTCTCTCTCTCTCCTTCCTTTCCTCTCTCTCTCCTTCCTTTCCTCTCTCTCTCCTTCCTTCCCTCTCTCTCTCTCTCTCTCTCTCTCTCTCCTTCCTTCTCTCTCTCTCTCTCTCTCTCTCCTTCCTTCTCTCTCTCTCTCTCTCTCTCTCTCTCTCCTTCCTTCCCTCTCTCTCTCCTTCCTTCCCTCTCTCTCTCCTTCCTTCCCTCTCTCTCTCTCTCTCTCCTTCCTTCCCTCTCTCTCTCTCCTTCCTTCCTTACCTCTCTCTCTCTCTCCTTCCTTCCCTCTCTCTCTCCTTCCTTCCCTCTCTCTCTCTCTCTCTCCTTCCTTCCCTCTCTCTCTCTCCTTCCTTCCCTCTCTCTCTCTCTCTCTCTCTCTCTCTCCTTCCTTCCCTCTCTCTCTCTCCTTCCTTCCTTCCCTCTCTCTCTCTCCTTCCTTCCTTCCTTCCTTCCCTCTCTCTCTCTCTCTCTCTCTTTCCTTCCTTCCTTCCTTCCCTCCCTCCCTTCTTCCTCCCCTCCTTTTCTCTAACTCAATGTCTCTCCATAGCTCTCTCGCCCTCCCGTGTCTCTACAACCCTGTGTCTCTCGCAACCCCTCCGCTGTCTCTCTCTCCCACTCTTTCCCTTCCATGTCTCTCTCCCACCCTCTCTCCCACTGCTACACCCTCACGGTGCATAATGATGTGTGCATGCACTAGTCTATAGCTCAAATAGGTAGTGTACTGCACATGCGCAACAGCTACATATTTGTGCGCATGCATAGTCTTCTATACCCTCACTATTGCCCTAATATAGGTTCCGTAGTGCGCATGCGCTGGCCAGCGTTACACACAACGGAAACTATCTTAGTGATACGAAAGCTGAGCAGTTTGTGCTATTGAGCCAGTGTAGTAGAAGGTTGGTGATGATGAAACTCACTGGCAAGGCTTTGGTTTCTATCAGCTATCAAATAAGTCTATGTTTTAACTCCTTTAACACAAATATAATTAAACAATTAATGAATGTGGTCAGTCATTTAATTAAATACTAAAGAGTGCAGATAATGTGGATTTGGTGCTTTGCATGCAAAAGCCATTTTACTGTGGTTAAAAAAAAATTATTGACCTGAACAATAACCATCTTTTAACATGTCATCACACTGACATTGCTTTGTTTATACATTTTGCAGTCATGTATATTATACAGATCCTTTCTCAAAACTAAAGAATGTAAAAAAAATATTAAACAAAAAGTATTTCAGCATGACACTGTAAAATACAAGTGCTAATTGTTACAAATATTGATCCCAGCAGACACAAGTCTGCAGATTTGCTATATCAAATGCTCTGAAAAATATGTATTTCTTAATGTTGCTCAGCCATTCAGATGTAACCACAGAAAAAGACACTCTTTCACCCATTGCAAGCAACAATAGCTTTGTCCATGTCTACATAACTCATAATGGTTTTAGATTATTGCATTATTAGAGCAGCAGTGAGCAAAGGTTTTGCAGAGCATATCTACTTTTATTCCAACCATACAACTTGGTGGGCTCCCCTTCCACCCCTTATCCTTCTTATCCAGAAAAACATTGTGATTATAACATCCAAATTGAATGCCTATCTTCATGGTCTTCTTTCTTCACTGCTCTGCTTCCTCTTGTATATAATTTTGCAGCCTTTTGTCATTTGTGACTGTAATAAAATTATAAGCAGCTATTTTTATTTATTTATTTTTTTTTGCTTTGAAAGCTCCATGATCCGTAATATCATATCATCTTACTTAAGAACCTATTTTAAAGTTTTCTGATAACCTGCATTGTATGCCATTTGGTGCTTCAGGGACGGACAGAGAACTATCGTTATCACTCACCCCTCTAGTACAGAAGGGTTAAATGTGTTGGTGTAGCAGAAATGTATTTCACCAGCAGTACAGCATTTAGCACCACTTGGCTGTCGGAGGCTTCAGAACAGATAGCTTTTCATTTAGCCTTTGCTCTGACAGCACATGCCCTGGATAAGTGGTGTAGGTCTGTACAGGTGAAATCTATTCTCACATTTGCCTCAGGGGCGACTGGACTGTAACAGAATTTTTCAAACCCGTTGGGCCCAACCGCAAAGCGGAGAATAAATGGCTGACGTGCCAGGCCTCGACAGAAAAATCAATGCCTGGTTATACAGACATGACAGACCTAGGCTGCAATTCTCCTCAGCAAAGGCGCTGCATTTACCACCGTTCAGCTTTTAAATGGCTCATCCTTTTCAGACATATAAATGTGTTCTGTTGTTGTTCATGTTAACATTTTAAATTCTTACGCATATTTTTCTACTTTCTCGATTTTAGAAAATTTTCCTGCAACCTCTGCGATAGAAGTTTCAGAGAGAAGTGGGCTCTGAACAATCATATGAAGCTGCACACAGGAGAGAAGCCATTTAAATGTTCCTGGCCAACATGCCATTATTCTTTCCTCACAGCATCCGCCATGAAAGATCATTACAGGACTCACACAGGTCTGTTTAGAAATATGTGTTAATTATCTTGTTGGTTATATATAAAAAGCGTTTATAGTCACGTAAAGCTTTTTTTTTTTTTTTTTTTTAATTAAAACACAGATGTTTTAACAAATACCATTAACATAAACATTGAGAGCGCAATCATTGTCCAGTTTGAAACATCCTTTTAAGTTCCAGTCATTGTAAATGAAAATTGAATCTTTATGGTTTCTTATTTTAGCCTGTTAGATAAATGCTTCTTTCTCTTCCCTTTTCTCTGTAGCACTCTCCTTGCCCTCAATCCCTCAAACCTTTCATCTTGTTTCTTCGTCTCCTCTTTATGTCTTACTGTCCTTGCTTTGTTATAAACTGCATCAATTAGTTATTAATTGATTTTAAGTATACACAGTCGAAACTGTAAATAGCACACATCTGAAAAATGAAGACAAAAATATGTTTCTTCTTTTGTACAATTATATAGCCAGAGGGCGATCTGTGCTGGGTCTAATAATGAAGACCCTATAATTGGATTAAATATTTGATTTATATTGGTATGTAATGTTTTACCTTATATATAACAGAGGCGACAATACAAATTCTCAAATATTTAATGACTACATTTTTATGAGCATTTGCAGAGTTAGGGAATCATTAACATATGCCTGAATTCTAATTTGCAATACCTAATTAAAAAGAATAAATAGAAAAAAAGGGACTGATTATTACAATTTAAACTTGTTCCAAGCTCCAGATGTTAGCCCGAACTATTTTAGTCACGATGGAAATGATTATAGGTTAAAAAGTTCTTAACTGAGAAACATCCAAAGCTGTTTGTGGGAGGCCCTGGTCTCCTTAGCTTCTCTGACAAGGGTGTTGACGATTTAAGGTCTCTAGCCTGCCCTGAGAGATCACTTATATCGAACAGCAGATGAAAAGCCAGTGCAGATGTAATTTATCGTCGGTGTTTCCTTCTAAAGAATAATTGTGGAGACTTGGTTAGATCAATAATATAGATTTTTGTTGTTAGGTCTTGTAGTCTGCACCATAATGAGAGAGAGGGGACAGTGGCTGTTTTCTAATAGAAAATAAAGGATTGGTTTCCGTGTCTTTCTACATTTGAATGCAAAATGGCACACTTGAAACTAATTCAAGGTGTTAAGAAAAAAGCCATTTTCCATCCTGTCCTTGCTATCATGTAAACATTGTATGTGGTTACCCAAAGCAATGATTCATTTTGACTGTCCAAGAAATGTTAAGGTCACAAGTGAGAGTGCTGTAATCGTGTTAGTTACCACTACTCACAAACTAACCAGCACTAATATAAAGAGCTCCATGTTTGAGCCTCTGAACTACTTCAAGCACAAAGGCACTTCAGATTAGGTTTATAAATTGCACTAAATGTACACCTAAGATAGTAATGCTTTACCCAAGTAGGTTCAGTATTCATATCTGCACTTAAAGTTTGTATTTTTGGTATTATAAATATGGGTTAATAAAAGATAACTATGGTTCACAAATAATTTTTGGAACGAAAAATTCCATCAGAAAGAAAAATGATAGTGTTTTGTTAAACACTGGTGGATCGTAGTATTGGGGTAGAATTTGTATATTCTTTCTCTGTAATATCCATAGTCATATGGAATAATAAATAATGGAATAATAATGTTTCTCTTTAAAGATGTTTGTAAAATATATGCCTTAAGGGAGGTTATGTAGTAACACAATTTGTTGTCGCTGCTGGACCTACAAATCAGTTATGGTCGTTTCCCCAAAAATGTTTTGGTTTAAAATGGTTTAAAAAGTGTATTTTTAATTATCTCTTACATTTTATTTGGAAGCAGATTTGGTTTGATTTTCTACATGCAATGTGGACGGCCAGTAAGAGCCACCCAAAAACAAATATGTTGTTCAGGAATTCTTTAGTATATTCAGTTTAAAACTGATTTAGAAAATACTGCAGATGAAGTAAAAATCAGCACAGATGTTAGCCAGCTCTGCATATATTTAATTGCAGCTGTGCATTTTTATAGTCATATTCACACAAAACAAAAACAGAATAAACTCTATAACCATCACTACAATGGTGTTTATTTGTTTGTTTACTAACATATAGTAAAAATAGATTCACCACTATGTTGTAAATGTCTTTTTTTTCTATGGGTTTCTTATGGTCAGGAGAATGTACACTGTTTATCATCCATTTTGTTCTATGTTCTCTCTCCAAGTATATTTCTTCTGTTGTTTATATTTTAACATTCCCTTGATACAGTTTACTTTCTGCACTATCCTTGCTTCTGTTTTAGCCACCACACCTTCATTAATCTCCCCATCCTGCCTACTTTTTATTTCTTTTCACTTTCTCTACTCTTACTCTGCCAACCATCTGTGCATCTTTTTTACTATTCACATGCTACCTACATCTCTTTAATTTTACCACTCTTCCTGATCAAATTTTAATTTCTCCATTCTCCTTGCTTGTCCTTTATTCTTCATAATCTGCCTGCTATTATTCTTGCATCCTTCTTGCACTAATCTTGGTATCCTTACCTCCCCTCATTCTCCCTTTATTCATTTTACACTCCAGCCCTCACTTTTTTTACCTTTTTTTTTTTTTTTTTTACCTCAACCCCTTACTCTACTTGGCTCCCTTTTCCCTTTAATCTCACTTTCCTCTCTAACTAACTTTTACAATCACGATCTTCTCTGCCCTATTTTTACTTTAAATTTCCTCTGGCTTGTCATTTGCACTCACTGTCCCATATGTCCAGTTTTTACTCTCACTATACTTCTTGCTTCTCTTTTCTCTCTCCATTCTCCCTAATTCCCATGTATTACTACTATACACTCTACTTCCCTTTTCCCGTTTCTTATTACCCATCCTCACGAAGTAGATAAGATAACAAAAAACCTGTTTAGTCTGCCCAAAATATCCCACCAAGACTGCTTTCCTTTCTCTCATTCTCTTTTACTCTATATGAATTTTTTTCATTGCCACCCTTTCCATTTCTTTAACTGTCCTTGCCTAGTTCCAATATTTTCTATGCCCCAGACGTGTCTTTGTACATCTATTTTTTCTTAAACCTCTCTGTGCCTTATCTTGTTTAATCATGTCTCTACAACATGGCCTTGTCCACCAAGCTCTGCCTACTGCTGTCTGATAGCTTTAGACTGTGAACCAAGTCTTGTACCAAAATTGTGAGCTCTTGACACAGAATCTCTTACTTCAGTTGAGAACAAAATTACCTCCGCACTTGATTACAGTTCCTGATACCATTTCACTCATTCTTTCATTCCTTTCTTTTCCCCCTATTTTTATCATTTTCTCCCTTGCTTCTTCCTGACTTAATAATATATGTCTACCCCTTCCTTTTTACTTATTTATCCATTGCATTCATCCTTTTCTTCTTTTATTTACTTATTGCCTCCCATCCCTTTTTTTACTTTTGTAGTCCTTTATATAACAAATGTATGCAAATATAATATAATTTGTTTCTAGGCAATAGATGCTTTTAAAAATGTGTAACTAGCTTTGATGACATTAAATTAGATTACTGTGTAAAATAAAGTGATTACACTAAAAAGGGTGAATAAATTAAAACAGTGGTGTAAGTGCAGTACCTCAGAGATCAGTAACTGATAACTTTTGTGTTAATCAATGATTTTAAAGTAAAAACAGAGAGCATAATCGCCACTTCCTGATTACAAATTATGCATGGCTTTGGAATCACTTCATTAAACATGAAGAGTTTTGTATCATATGTGAGCATATGCAAAGGCTGCAGAAAACTTTGTAATAACAAACAACTTAATACAGGGCCCTATGCAAATCTTATTTTTATTAAGCAACGGTACAGTAGCACCACAACTTAATAATGTCCCAAACCAATTGAGCCTTTTTTCAGTGCTGCATTAAAACAGCGTAGATTTGGGAAAAATGCTAAATTTTACTAAGTTACGGTTACCTCTCATAGTCCTATTTCCCTCCAAGCGATCAAAATCAAAATGGCTTTATGCAATTTACTTACCATGCATAAGCCCATTTTTCCTACCTAATGGTACACACTCAGATCCACCTGTAGAGGCAGAATCAAGAATCAAGCATCAGATTTGACACCGAAAACACCATATCCCCTCAATTGAATTGGATATAAGGAAGGATTCGTTAATTCCAACACAATAAAGGGGTTAATAGTGCACTAAACAGCATAATACAGTAAATGGGGGAACCCATGTCATTCCCTTCTCACATGCTGGTGGGAACCCTGGTGATTCCCTCCTCCCATGTGATGCTGAAGGGAACCCCCAGGGATTCCCTTCTCCCACACGATGAAGGGAACTTTAGGAGATTCCGTCACACGCTATCCCTACTATATATCACAATAGACCGCAGTTCCCTGTGGCCTTCATAGATAACCCCTATGCCATGGGGTCCTATAAGGACCCCATGGCATCTACTCACCACCTAGCCACGGAGGTCCTTGCAGGACCTCCATGGCATATATAAAATAAGATATATGTAATGGAGGTCCAAAGAATAACCCCATATGTCAGTGTTTCTCAACTCCAGTCCTCAGGGCCCACCAATGGTTCACAGTTTAGGTATATCCCTGCTAGAGCACCGGTGAGCTAACCAGGGGCTCAGTAATTCTGGTTAACCACCTGCAGAGCCTCTGATTAGCTCACCGGTGCTCTAGCAGGGATATACATAAACTGTGAACTGTTGGTGGGCCCTGAGGACTGGAGTTGAGAAACACTGCCCTATGTCATGAAGATCCTGGAAAGACCTCAGTTCAGTAGCATCACAAATTAACCCAATATCCTAATATATCAGAGCTAACGGAGCTCATAGCATTGTAGCCTTGCAGCAGTAATTTTGTGAGGACCTTTGCAGCATCAGGGAATGTCAAACAGCCCAGATGCATGGCCCCCCTCTTGCCATTTATAGAAAAGATCAAACACATATTTGTTACTCAAACTTTATTCGTGCCTTGGCTTACAAAGTAATTTATCTTTAAAGTTAGACATTTTCTTATTCAGAGATGATATATAATATTAAGGCAATAAACATAAACTGAGAAATGTCTAATTCCACTTGTAATTTTAGGGATCTGCAAGCTTTTTATCCTGTGCGATTAAAAATTTGATATTTCAATGTGTTTTTGATTACTTTTTTCTGCAACAGATTTAATAAAAGTAAAATGAAAATTAAGCGAAATTCAAGTTTTGATTATGAGGTGGTAACAATTTACTCATGGAAAGATGCCCTAGAAATGCTAAAGGTGAACTCCAGAGCAGCCTTTTAATCTACATATCAAGAGAAGCCGAGAGATTGAAACAGAACTGATGTGCTAGTTATCTTCAAATGTTAATTCTTTGCAATTTTACTTTAGCATTGGGCCATCAATTCATTGTGCTACACAATATAATTTAATTAATATTGCTAAGAGGAGAGACACAGAGACAACAAATGCAAAAGATAAATGCCACTAATAATATGCCTGCAATTGTAAACTGTTCATAAATTGAATATGTTGTTTAAGCACATTCATATATGTATATTGTATATTAGATTTTCCAGGCAGTATTTAGTCTGCTCAGAAAGGCCAGATGTATGGGAATTGTAAAAAATCAGGATATGCATAAAAACTGTTCAAGTGCATAAAGCAGCCCCATCTGGAAGGCATCTAACAGAAATGAAGTTGTACAAAACCATTCCATTGATAATAAAGCTAATTTTTATGGGTCTGACAAGTATGTAATTATGTTCAGTGGTGCTTTTCAGATTTTATCACAGTCAATAAACCGCAGTGGTAATTTCATTCCCATTTGACATATTTACATGGAAACATTTGATTGGAGGAATTAGTAACCCTGAAAGCCTTGATAGATATGTTTTAACGATCTGTGACCTCCACAATCCCACATCTGTTTATTGTTTCAACAGGCGAGAAGTCATTCTTGTGTGACCTTTGTGGCTTTGCTGGTGGGACCCGTCACGCCCTTACTAAGCATCGGAGGCAGCACACAGGTTGGTCAGCTTCTTTTCGTCTTTTTGCGTAAAACACATTACACTTCAATGCAGTATAGAAAGTAATCTGCCACTGACAGACATATGTATAGAGTGCCACGTTCTGCACAATTTAAAGCCCATGACAACATTAAGGGAACTGATCTAATTCATACTGCAGTTCTGTTGTGAGACTGTATGAGAAGAAGTATTTTTTATCATAAATGCATCAAGCAGTGCGATACAGGCACATTTATATCTTGATAATAATATCTGAATATTAGTTTCTTGCCAGATTTAAATTCAATTATTGTTGTCCTTGTATATTATAGTTACTGTTAAATGAGAGGACAGCTCAACTACCATAATAAAATGGTAATAATATTTTTTAACTGGTTTTATGGCTTGTGAAAAATATGTGCACAAAATGTAAAGGGGGTTGTGTTTTCCCAAAATATCTTAATGTACACAGACACTCCTTCAATAAACAGCTTTTATGTTAATGCTCTGGCAGAAAGCTGCAGTATTCCCAGACATCCCCAATAAAGGGACCTTCCAGACCTATGTCTGTAATTATGAAGCGGTTACTACACATGTTTAGCCATTTGGAAATCTTGATGTAAACCTACTTTCATTTTGACACCAATGAGTTAATTCATGTGACAAAATCATATAGTAACTTGTTTATCACAATCGCTTTTATAATGATATGATATTCCTACAGTGTGTATTACAGGAGGTCCCTGGTTTATAGACTACCCATACTTAAGAACGGGTCTTTTGTTTGAGTTTGTTTTTATGTTCTGTTTGAATTAAACGAAAGATCACAGTAGTTTCTGTAACTTTTTATTACAGTACAGGAGTATTGTTATTATCATCATTATTACAGTATTACACTGTATTATTACCATACATTATAGTAATATTATTATTATTAATCAGGGATCTGAGTTACATAAAAAAATCTGGCCTAGAAATGTTCTCATGAATGTATCTCGTCTGTAACCCAGGGACCGCCTGTATATGTTAGTTAGGACTTTCCTGATAGACGCTAAATACACCATGATTGTTAACCATATCTGGGTCTGTGAATCTTTCACATGTTATACCTGTTTTTAATTTAACTTAAATATGCCTTAATTTGCAGTTTGACTCTCTCATATATATTCCAGTAACTATAAATTCACATGAACACATACACTTGATGCTAAAGCTATGTACAAAAAGGGGTGGGCAAATCCTGACACCCTAAATATTCTACTAAGAAAATGTGTGAGTATTTGAGGACATGGACTCTTATTTTAATGACAGTCTTTGGATTTGAAATTATTTTCACAATACTTTATATTCTTGTTTTCCATTTTCTAAAGTATGCCATTTTATTGGAATCCAGTATTGTTAGAATAATTCATATTAATCAAGCCACAACACTATTGATGCACTTTGTAGTTGTCTATTTCCAAAACAATAGGAAGAAAAAACTCAATTTTCTCACTTAAGTGAATTAAAATCAGGCCTTTGAGCTGAGCTGCGATCATAGATGCACCTAGTCAGTTCATCATTCATTTGGAGATTGCTTTGTACTTCATAGGCTACACAGGCTTGACAGCTTCAAGAGACATCATGACATATAGTAGTATTTTGTTCAATCAACAGCATAGCCACCTCCAATTATACTGGAGATGATTGACAAATAGCTACCAAACTGAACTTCCTGAATTATGTCACTGTCTTCAGTGTGAAAGATATTTGCGGCATAAATGACTAGGAATTGTTTTTTTCCTAATCCTGACAAGCAACATTCATTAATTATAGGGAAAGTAACTGACTACACCAGAAATATCTCATACCTCCTACTTTAACAGGCCACATCAGATATGAAGACAAAAATGTTCAAGAATACATAATATATCTATAAACATTATCCTGCCATTTGGATGATAGCGTTAATGTAAGTAGTACAGCTGGTTTATTCAGAGTTTGATCTGTGGAGGAGCCTCAGATATCCCGTGCCCTAGCCAATAAAGAAATCACATCTATTTGTACACAACAGAGTGCTAGGAATTATTGAATTATTAAATCTAAAGAAAATATATTATATATATATATATATATATATATATATATATACTTTTTATATCCACTGTATGTATGTATGTATATATATATATATATACACCCCTGTTAAAATGTCAGGTTTCTGTGCTGTAAAAAAATGAGACAAAGATAAATAATTTCAGAACTTTTTCCACCTTTAATGTAACCTATAAACTGTACAACTCAATTGTAAACAAACTGAAATCTTTTAGGTGGAGGGAAGAAAAAAAAATAATAATAATGTGGTTGCATAAGTCTGCACACCCTCTTATAACTGGGGATGTAGCTGTGTTCAGAATTAAGCAATCACATTCCAAATCGTGTTAAATAGGAGTCAGCATACACCTGCCATCATTTAAAGTACCTCTGATTAACCCCAAATAAAGTTCAGCTGCTCTAGTTGGTCTTTCCTGAAATTTTCTTAGTCGCATTCCACAGCAAAAGCCATGGTCCACAGAGAGATTCCAAAGCATCAGAGGGATCTCATTGTTATAAGGTATCAGTCAGGAAAAGGGTACAAAAGAATTTCCAAGGCATTAGATATACCATGGAACACAGTGAAGTCATCATCAAGTGGAGAAAATATGGCACAACAGTGACATTACCAAGAACTGGAGCTCCCTCCAAAATTGATAAAAAAATACGAGAAGAAAACTGGTCTGGGAGGCTACCAGGGGGCCACCAGCAACATTAAAGGAGCTGCAGGAATATCTGGCAAGTACTGGCTGTGTGGTACATGTGACAACAATCTCCCACATTCTTCATATGTCTGGGCTATGGGGTAGAGTGGCAAGACGAAAGCCTTTTCTTACAAAGAAAAACATCCAAGCCAGGCTACATATTGAAAAACACATCTGAAGTCTCCCAAAAACATGTGGGAAAAGGTGTTATGGCCTGATGAAACCAAGGTTGAACCTTTTGGCCATAATTCCAAAAGACATGTCTGGCGCAAAAACAACACTGCACATCACCAAAAGAACACCATACCCACAGTGAAGCATGGTGCTGGCAGCATCATGCTTTGGGGCTGTTTTTCTTCAGCTGGAACTGGGGCCTTAGTTAAGATAGAGGGAATTATGAACAGTTCCAAATACCAGTCAATATTGGCACAAAACCTTCAGGCTTCTGCTAGAAAGCTGAATATGAAGAGGAACTTCATCTTTCAGCATGACAACGACCCAAAGCATACATCCAAATTAACAAATGAATGGCTTCACCAGAAGAAGATTAAAGTTTTGGAATGGCCCAGCCAGAGCCCAGACCTGAATCCGATTGAAAATCTGTGGGGTGATCTGAAGAGGGCTGTGCACAGGAGATGCCCTCTTCAGACCTGCCAGATTTGGAGTGTTTTTGCAAAGAAGAGTGGGCAAATCTTGCCAAGTCAAAATTTGCCATGCTGATAGACTCCAACCCAAAAAGACTGAGTGTACTTATGCAACCATATTATTATTTTTTTTTTTTTTTTTTCCCTCTACTTAAAAGATTCCAGTTTGTTTTTCAATTGAGTTGTACAGTTTATAGGTCACATTAAAGGTGGAAAAAGTTTTGAAATGATTTATTTTTGTCTAATTTTTTTTATAGAACAGAAACCTAACATTTTAACAGGGGTGTGTAGACTTTTTATATCCACTGTATATGTGTGTGTGTGTGTGTATATATATATATATATATATATATATATATATATATATATATATATATATATATATATATATATATATATATATATATAATAATACCGTATATACTCGAGTATATGCCAAGTTTTTCAGCCCTTTTTTTAAGGCTAAAAAGGGCCCCCTCGGCTAATACTCGAGTCACTCTCCCCCCGTGTCTCACTCTCCCCCCGTGTCTCACTCTCCCCCCTTGTCTCACTCTCCCCCCGTGTCTCACTCTCCCCCCGTGTCTCACTCTCCCCCCGTGTCTCACTCTCCCCCCGTGTCTCACTCTCCCCCCGTGTCTCACTCTCCCCCCGTGTCTTACTCTCCCCCCGTGTCTCACTACCCCCCCGTGTCTCACCACCCCCCCGTTTCTCTCTACCCCCCGTGTGTCTCTAACCCCCTGTGTCCCTTTCCCTCCCCCTCCTCATCCTCAACCCCCCCTGCTCATTCTAACCCCCTCCCCTCATTCTACCCCTCTAAATACCCCCCTCTACCTTTCCCCTCACTTACCTGCATCTGGGGGGGTTGAGGATGACGAGGGGGGTTGAGGATGAGGAGGGGGGTTGAGGATGAGGAGGGAGGTTGAGGATGAGGAGTGGGGTTGAGAGGGGGGTTGAGGATGAGGATGGGGGGTTGAGGATGAGGAGGGAGGATGAGGAGTGGGGTTGAGGAGGGAGGTTGAGAATGAAGAGGGGGGAAAGAGACACAGGGAAGGGAGAGGGGTGAAGAGACACGGGAGAGGGCACAAGAGGGACACAGGGGGCAGCACATTTCCCACCCTCTGCTTATACTCGAGTCACTCATTTTACCCAGTATTTTGTGGTAAAATAGGTGCCTCGGCTTATACTCTGGTCGGCTTATACACGAGTATATACGAGATATAGATATATATATATATATATATATATATATATATATATATATTACACATACACACACACATACATGCATACACATATATATTAAAATTATTATACTATGAGACTGGAAGTCCCGGTCACTAGAACCCACAGTGGCATTATAGACCCAGTAATTCAGAGTTATCCATACTGACATGTTTGAAATAACTGTAGTTAATACCTTATAGTGACACAAAGTTATTTGTAATTGAAAAACTGTTATTAAACAGCACAGCAGTCAATACAAGAGGCATGTTAATTCATGGCTAAAAAAAAGTAGTGTAGGAAGGAGGATTTGGGTTTTAGAGCCCTGGACTGACTTCTCTGCTGGGTACACTCATAATAGTGATGGTTTGCCCCTTAATGAAAAGGGAGCTTGTGTGCTGGTGGAGAGGATGGTAGAAAGGCTGGGGGAGATTTTAAATGTATAATCAGTGAATGAAAAATATGATTTTATATGCTTTACTGAAACATGGGGTGATTTTCATGACTGGACCGTTAATTTTGTCAGGAACCAGTTAATTTGAACAGAAATTTTGACTCATCAGCGGTCAGGCTGCTTTAAGAATTTATTGAACAAAAAGGATAAATCATATAGGAAAAGCTTGGTGTGTGTAACTTTAAACCAAAAAGCCAATATTTGGATCAGTCTCATTTCCCACCATCTCTTCTCTACATTGTGCACACACACACACACAGATTTATATACGGTATGTGTGTGTATATATATATATATATATATATATATATATATATATATATATATATATATATATCTGCATTTTAAGTTTGAATGGAAACAGTATCTGACAACATATATTAAAGGGAATCAACATAATTTACTTTTGGAAACACACACATTATGTATACATATACAGAAATCTATACATGAAAAAAAATATAGCAGCTTGCATTTATACCAATCGTATTGGACATATACGTCTTTAAGAGGTACATGCCTGTTATATTGAAACAAACAAAACATTAGAAAGACTGAGCCAGAATCAGAAGACATTTTGATAATGTGTCAGAAAACGCAAGTCCATGTTAAGTCCGGTATGTTTTTGTTTTGAAGAATGTGATCATCTTCATTTCAAATGTTTTCTCTCTGAATGTGTTTGAATGTCCCTTTGAGTATTTTGATTCTCAGGTTTTGGAGTAAAATGGTGTCTGTATAATAAATGTCTTCATTGTGCTTTTTAATAGAATGTTTATGCAGATTAATCTTTAGGTGTAGTGTTTGGTTTCCCCACTGCAATATCCTGTTTCACATACATGACACTGTATTATAGAAACCACATTAGATGATGCACATGAATGTGATCCTCTAATGTTATAAGTCTTGTTGTTATTGGTGGTTGTGTTAACACAAATGTGCTCACAAAATGTAGAGTTCTACTGCAGGGTTTGGTTAAAAAAAATGTATGTTCATTTGTTTATTGACCAATCTCCTACTGACAAATCTTTCAGGTTTGGTGGTTGTTTAAGTGCAAAGATGGGAGGATTGGGATATATGTTTTTTAATTGCGCGTCTTCAGTTTCCATAGGATAGTATTTGGTAACTAGAGGTGTAGTTGAAGTGGTTTCTTTTGATTTGTACATTAACAGGTGTTCACATGGTCTTTTAATGGCACAGGTTATTTTCTGGTTATAGATGCAGGTTTGTAACCTTTTAATCTGAAAGATTCAGACAGTGTTTGTGAGTGTTTGTCAAGGCCTCATTGGTGGAGCATATAATGTGGCAATATCTAATGGCTTGGCTGTGGATGATGGCTGCAAAGGTATAAATGAGTGGAGAGTGCCATTTGTGATGAATATGGTAGTCCAGGAAATTCACTTGTTCTGAAAATGGATTTCTCTGCAGAAAAATGTACATATACACTTCATGTACTAATGTGGTTTGCATAACACAATGTAATACATGTGAAATAGGCTGTTATATTGGGGAAACCAGCCAAAACTTGCACCTAAGGATGACTCGGCACAGGCATTCTGTTAAAAGCACAATGAGGACCGGTATTGTACCCCAGTTGGCACCATTTTACCCAAAATAATCACTCCATCTAAAACCTAAAAATCAAAATATTCAAAGGAAATTTAAAAAACAACAGAAGAGGAAAACATTTTAAATGAAGATGATCACATTCTTCAACCCTAAAGATATGGAACTTAACATGGACTTGGGTTTTCTGACACATTATTTTTGTGTGTGATTCTGCCACATATTTTATTGTATCACTATAACAGGATTGTGTCTCTCTCTCCACCCGCCCCTCTCTCTCTCTCCCTCCCCCTCTCTCTCTCTCTCTCTCTCTCTCTCTCTCTCTCTCTCTCTCTCTTTCTCTTTCTCTTTCTCTTTCTCTCTTTCTTTCTCTCTCCCTGTAAATAAAACATTTGCCCAGTAAAATATCATTATATTTTGCGGTACTCTGACTTGGGACTCATATATATATATATATATATATATATATATGAGTCCCAAGTCAGAGTACCGCAATATATAATGATATTTTACTGGGCAAATGTTTTATTTACAGGGAGAGAGAGGGATAAAAAGAGGGATATATGTATATATATATATACACATATATAATGTCCACACCCACCCCCAAAAAATAGTTTTACTTTTTGGGGGGAGACTTGTGCACATGAGCTACTGTCAGATTCCATGGCTTTTGATTGGTCAATTAAGGTCATGTGATGTTTTAGTGGTTTTGTAGTTATATGCAGAAAAAAAAACACACACAATCTGCTAAAAAATAAAAAAGAGGGCTGAAATATATAAAAAAAAATATATATATTTTTTCATCTCTGTAGTAAGCATATGTTAGGTGGACTTCTAAGTATCACTTTATTGTAGTATTAAATAATTATGTATTTACGTGATGACTACTAATTAATGTTTTAGTCAGAAATTCAAAATAAGCTACACAATCTTGGCTAAATATTACTTTGACAATGTGAGTCCTCCCCGGCCACAGAGAATGAGAATATTAAAACGACCTGCTACAGATGAGAGATTTTCTAGCTTTATTTCAATAATGTTCCCTATTAATACTAATTATATGCTGCCCATTTAAAGTCCGGGAGTAAGCTCAGAGGCGGGGAAAGAGGAGAGGAAATTATCACAAATCTGTAATGCTATCAATGATCAAGCACTTCAGTTAATATAATGGTATAAAATTGCCATTTAGTTGTACCGCTCTAATTTTTAGACAGTTTTGTGTAGAACTGTCAGATGAGATAGATAAATAAAATAGTATTAAATTATTGAATGTCAGGAAAAAGGATGGACACAATTTCTGTTACATCTTAACTTTTTTATAAACAGTACATCTTGCTGATCCTCAATAAAAAATAATGTGGCAGAGTTAGTCCTAATAAGCTTAGATAGATAGATGTACGTACATACATACACATTCTGCTTAACCTACATAAGAAGTTACACCTACTTAAGACCGGGCTTCCAAGGCTTTTTGTTTTTATTTTATGTTTGTTTGAATTAAAGGGAAGAGCACTATAGTTTCAGTAACTTATTATTACAGTACTTGGGTATTATGATCATTATTACAGTATTACACTGTATTCTTCTTACCACATAGAAGCCATCAAAGTGTTGTTATTATTATTATTCAGGGATCCGATTTACATACAAATCTGACCAAAAGATGTTCTCAGGAACGCATCTCTTCCATAATCTTCTTCCATATATATACTGGTCCAGTGGTTAGGATTCTGTGCTTTCACCTCTGCAACCTGGGTTCGATTCCAGTCAGGGAACCAAGTATTCACACCACCTGAAGCCATGTGGGTTGGGCCTGGTCATTACTTGGATGGGAGACCACCTAGGAATACCATCAAATGTATGCTGTGACCCACTGGAGAAGGAACTGGCAACCCACTCCAGTATCTCTGCCATGAATACCAAGTTGATCAGCATGGTGTGTTGCTGTCCATGAGGTCAGAGAGTTGGACATGACTGAACAAAGTAAACACACACACATATACTGTGTGTGTGTATTTATATAGATTTAATGTTTTGCAGGCCAGACACACATTTAATTGCTAAAGAGTGCATATGAAACATTTTTCAGGATTGTAATACCATTTATTTATATGTTGTTACATTTTATAGCATTGACACTAAACATCTTGTTATTAACTCTCTCTCTCTCTTGCAGGCGAGAAACCATTCAGATGTGATGAATGCAACTTTGCTTCCACAACGCAATCCCATCTAACACGACACAAACGGGTCCATACTGGGGAGAAACCCTACAGGTGTCCTTGGTGTGACTACAGGTAAATTAATATGTTGTTGAAAGGCGTGATGTGTTACAACTGGACACCATTTCTGTTATTAGACTTAACATATATGTACAGTAAAATGTGTCCAACCATAGAAACATCAGCAAGAGAATGTAAAACTTACATTAATTTAGTTTTTCTTCTTCTATATACTTTCCTAGTGTTTCCTTTTATAAAAAAAGGAAAAAAGAAAAGTGTGAGCAATCTAAAATTTTTGTGTAAAGTTTAGATGAAATGCAGTTGTTTGGAATGAAGCTTTTTTCTGTTATATATAGAATTAAATGATGTAATTGGTGGTGAGATATTACTGTATCCATTTATAACTAGCAAACATAGAAAAAAATAAGATCATTGAGTCTGTCCATTTTATTTAACCAAAAAGATTAATCTTAATTAATAATTTTGATAATCTTCATGCTCTGCAACAGTTGTAAAACATGGGAAGGACTCTAGCCTAAACATGGTGGAAAAAAATAAAAAATGTCAGTGTAATCAGTAACACATAATCTATATGCCCTCTACAGGGCCTTGTAATAGTATTCACACCCCTTGGCATTTTTTGTGCTGCCTCACAACCTGGAATTAACACGGATTGTTTGAGGATTTGCATAATTTAATTTACAGAACATGACCATAACTTTTGAAGATGTTTTTTTTTTTTTTTTTTTATTGTGAAGCAAACAACAAATAGGACAAAATAGCAGAAAAAGTCAATGTGCATAACTATTCACGCCCCCTAAAGTCAATACTTTGTAGAGCCACCTTTTGCGGCAATCACAGCTCCAAGTCGCTTTGGATAAGTCTCTATGAGCTTGCCACATCTTACCACTGGGATTTTTGCCCATTCTCCTTGCAAAACTGCTCCAGCTCCTTCAAGTTGGATGGTTTGTGCTTGTAAACAGCAATATTTATCTCTGACCACAGATTTTCTATTGGATTGAGGTCTGGGCTTTGACTAGGCCATTCTAACACATTTACGTTTCCCCTTAAACCACTCAAGTGTTGCTTTAGCAGTGTGTTTGGGGTCATTGTCCTGCTGGAAGGTGAACCTCCGCCCTAGCCTCAAATCACGCACAGAGTGGTACAGGTTTTGCTCAAGAATATCCCTGTATTTAGCAGCATCCATCTTTCCCTCAACTCTAACCAGTTTCCCAGTCCCAGCTGCTGAAAAACATCCCCATCATGATGCTGGTGTTCTTTTGGTGATGTTATGTGTTGGGTTTGCGCCAGACATAGCGTTTTCTTTGATGGCCGAAAAGTTAAATTTTAGTCTCATCAGACCAGAGTACCTTCCTCCATACATTTTGGGAGTCTCCCACATGCCGTTTCGCAAACTCAAAACGTGCCATTTTGTTTTTTGCTGAAAGAAATGGCTTTCTTCTGGCCACTCTGCCATAAAGACCAACTCTATGGAGCGTACGGCTTATTGTCGTCCTATGTACAGATACTCCAGTCTCTGCTGTGGAACTCTGCAGCTCCTCCAGGGTTACCTTAGGTCTCTGTGCTGCCTCTCTGATTAATGTCCTCCTTGCCCGGTCCGTGAGTTTTGCTGGTCGGCCGTCTCTTGGCAGGTTTGCTGTTGTGCCATGTTCTTTCCATTTGGTTATAATAGATTTAATGGTGCTCCTGGGGATCATCAAAGATTTGGATATTTTTTTATAACCTAACCCTGACTTGTACTTCTCAAAACATTGTCCCTTCCTTGGTCTTCATGGCAGTGTTTGGTTAGTGGTTCCTCCTGCTTAGGTGCTGCAGCCTAAAAGGTGTGTATATGTAATGACAGATCATGTGACACTTAAGATTGCACACAGGTGGACATCATTTCACTAATTATGTGACTTCTGAAGGTAATTGGTTGCATCAAAGCTTTTTATGGGCTTCATAACAAAGAGGGTGAATACATACGCACATGCCAATTTTCTGTTTTCTATTTCTAAAAAATACTTTTATGTATATATTTTTCTAATTTCACTTTACCAACTTAGGCTATTGTGTTCTGATCCATCAACTAAAATTCAGATTAACAGAATGTAAGGCTGTAATTTAACAAAACAGGTAGGAGGGGGTTGAATTCTTTTGCAAGGCACTGTATATCAGTACAATTAGGACAAATTCCCCTTTCTCAAAATGAGTTAAACATTGATATTATGGGGAGATCCAGTTGAAGTTTTGTGTTTGCTGCTGTAATATTATTTATTGTGTATTACATAGGCATCCAAAAGCAACAGTTGTTTGATCAGCTAACATACTGCAAGATCTTGATTCAGTAAATGATACCTAAACATGATTTCCCCTTCTGGATAGGTTAGCTGCTGTGGCCAATGTTTCATTTGGTAATGCATATCTAATACCATACACAATGTTAGCTTTTTTCCAGTATGTGGACCTAGGTTAATTGTTACCAGTTAGTTAACCATTTTCTTACTGCATTAAACTCTGACTGGCAGATATTTCCATTATTAATTGGTGAGGGTTATATATATTACCTTGCAAGCCTTAACTATCAAAGTAACTGGCATTAACGATTTTGTTTTTATGATTAAAGTGATAAAACCTACAGAAATTGTTCTGGCATATATTAACTTTTCACCTTTTACTGCTGGAGAGAACTAAAAGGGTTATGCATAAAAGAAATGCCTACAGTTTAAAATGTTACTCTGAACCAAACTAGAATTGGATTTCTAGTACAGACTTGACAATTGTCTGCATTTTTAGTGTTTTATTAACCTTACTTCCCTTCAACATCATTAAAGGTTGTTTTTAGCGCTTTCTATTAAAATAAAATAAAAAGAGCAGAGTGCATCTAAAAATATAGACCATAACACATATGTGCCTTCACAATGGCTACTTTACATATTTCCTCTGATACCGTTTATTTTAATTACTGCACCATATCTCTATATTTCCCTTGATTTCAAAGTTTGTTTCAAATGTTGTCATTGCTTTACTCTTACTTGAATCTTCATATTGGAATCATTACAATCCGGTTTTACATCCTCCATTCTGCAAAGACTGCACCAGCAAGAATAGCCAAAAACGAACAATGAAGAGGAAAGGTTTGTGAGCCATTTGGGATTTTCACATATTGCACATATTTTATATCAAATGGGAATACTAGCTTATTACAAAGTAAATAATAAAGAAAGATATCCTTAATAAATAAATAAATAATAGAAATTAAGGGCCCTATTAAATTCCAGCCTCGTAAATAAGAGGCTTCTACTTAAGCCCTACGTACTGCAAAGTTTCTCTAACTTACAATGCTATTAAATTAGCCCTGCTGCGAGCAACGTATGAGCTACGCAGCAGGCCCGTACGTATCTACACTGCGTAAATGTACATGAGGAGTGACAGCCTGCGAATTGATATCGCAGGCTCCCACTCCTCATCAATTGCTGCGGGGGTCCTAAAAGGGACCTCTGCGGCAGTCCCCCACATAAGCCCTGCCGTGGGGGTACTCCGAATACCCCCCCCCCCCCCCGGCACCTAAAATTAACCCCCCCTCAATGCGGGGGTCCCCGTCGGGACCGGCGAAGTGTCCTCACATGAACACCTTGCTGCAGGGGTCCATAGGAACCCCCGCAGCCCCCACACATTAACCCCTTGCAGCGAGGGTCCTCGATCGGCACCGATCAGGCCCCCCGCTGCATTTAAAACTTTTAAATTCCCCGCCGCGGCTCCTTAAAGGGGCCGCGGCACACTATTACCCAATCCCGGCCGCGGCACTTAAAATTAACCCCCCTCTATGCTGGGGGTCCCCATCGGGACCCCCGAAGTGTCCCCACATAAACCCATTGCAGGGGGGGTCCCCGATTTCCATAGATCAGGCCCCCCGCTGCATTTAAAACTTTTAAATTCCCCGCCGCGGCTCCTTAAAGGGACCGCGGCAAACTATTACCCAATCCCGGCCGCGGCACTTAAAATTAACCCCCCTCTATGCTGGGGGTCCCCATCGGGACCCCCGAAGTGTCCCCATATAAATCCCCTGCAGCGGGGGGCCCCGATCGGCACCGATCGTGACCCTGCTGCAATTCAATTTTAAATTTTCCGCCTTGCGGGTCCTCAAAGGAACGTAAAGGTCCTGAAAGGACTCGCACTAAAAATATTAACCCCAGGCAACTATAATTACCCCATTAACTCATGATGGTCAATACAGACCACCATAAGGCCTAAATTAACCCATTAACTCATGGTGGTCAATACAGACCACCATAAGGCCTAAATTAACCCATTAACTCATGGTGGTCAATACAGACCACCATAAGGCCTAAATTAACCCATTAACTCATGGGGGTCAATACAGACCACCATAAGGCCTAAATTAACCCATTAACTCATGATGGTCAATACAGACCACCATAAGGCCTAAATTAACCCATTAACTCATGGTGGTCAATACAGACCACCATAAGGCCTAAATTAACCCATTAACTCATGGTGGTCAATACAGACCACCATAAGGCTCTATTTAACCCCATCAGTCCCATAAGGGTATATTATTACCATTATGGGCCTGTTACAACCCAACATTAACCACATAAGTGCCATGATGGTCCTCAAGGACCATCATGACACTAACTACAAACACTACACTATAACCCCCAATAAACCATTTAATCTAAACTAACCCCCCTCTACACTAATCTATTAACACTTACACTACCTACCTACACTACCTACACCTAATAAACCTCCCCAACGCTCGAATTACAAAAAACAAGAAACCTAAAGTACAGAAAAAAACAAAACAAATTACAACCCCACCCCCCACTACAGAAAACAAAAAAATTACACACCTGAAAAGGAAAGACAGATAAACACAATACAATACATACATATAATACATTACATACAATACATGACATTACATATAATATATTACATATAATATATTACATATAGTCCAAATCAAATACCCCCTATCTATCTAACATACAATCTATTTAATTTAAAATAAATCCTAACTATATCAAATACATCCCCCTATCTATCTAATATACAAAAAATCCTAACTACATACACAGACCCTAATTATAAAATAAAATAAAATAATTACAGTCCTAACTACACAGACCCTAATTCTAAGCTACAATCAATAAATTAAGACCACTTACCTTTAAGATGTTGCTTCAGATCACTAACCTATGGGTCAAACAAAAAAAAAAATTAGTACAAAACATTAACATCCAATAAATAAACATTATATACATTCTAAATATTCAACTCACCTTTACAGCATGTCCAGTCACTGTTTAGCTCTTCCGGCGCGGCCCTGTTAAAAAAAAAACACAATACATGAATACATTAATACAATATATAAACAATAAATAAAATACACAAATAAACATCTAAATATACATTTAACTTACCTCCCCGCGATGTCCCCGGTCTTCTCTCCTTCAGCCGCGGCTGGGCCGCGGAACCATCCGCGCTGTAAAAAAAAAAAAAAAAAAACTAACTGGCAGACCTCCCCGAATTACCGTATTTTTCGCCGTATAAGACGCACTTTTTCTTCCCCAAAACTGGGGGAGGAAAGTTGGTGCGTCTTATACGGCGAATATAACTTTTCAGACTGCCTCTGTCCTCTTGATTTCACCCCAGCGCTTCCTACCAGCATCGCGTCGGCCGGTGCGTCCTAGTGACGTCACACACGCAACGCTGCAGTAGGAAGCTGGTAGGAAGCGCTGGGGTGAGATCAAGATGGCAGAGATCAGAAGGAAGGTGAGGATCAGGGGGATCAGGGAGGATCAGGAGGGTCAGGGAGGGTCAAGGGCTCCCAAATGCTGCAGTATATGGATGTGTGTGTGTATGTATGTGTGTATGTATGTATGTGTGTGTGTGTGTGTGTGTGTGTGTGTGTATGTGTGTGTGTATATATGTATGTATGTGTATGTATATTTATGTGTGTATGTATATGTATGTATGTGTCTCTATAAAGGTGAGGATCAGGGGGGTCAGGGAGGATCAGGAGGGTCAGGGAGGATCAGGAGGGTCAGGGAGGGTCAAGGGCTCCCAAATGCTGCAGTATATGGATGTGTGTGTGTATGTATGTATGTATGTGTGTATGTATGTATGTGTGTGTGTGTGTGTGTGTATGTGTGTGTGTATATATGTATGTATATTTATGTGTGTATGTATATGTATATGTATGTATGTGTCTCTATAAAGGTGAGGATCAGGGGGGTCAGGGAGGATCAGGAGGGTCAGGGAGGATCAGGAGGGTCAGGGAGGGTCAATGGCTCCCAAATGCTGCAGTATATGGATATGTATGTGTATGTGTGTGTGTGTGTGTGTGTGTGTATATATGTATGTATGTGTATGTATATTTATGTGTGTATGTATATGTATGTATGTGTATCTATATATATATATATATATATATATATATATATATATATATTTGTGTGTAATGTAGGTGTGTATCTGTGTGTAAAGTGTATTTGTGTTTGAGTGTATTTGTGTTTGATTCAGATTTTTTTTTTTCTTGTTTTCCTCCTCTAAAAACTAGGTGCGTCTTATCTGCCGGTGCGTCTTATATGGCGAAAAATACGGTAACAACTAATTCATTAATAACTAATCCGCATATTGCAGATCAGAGGAGATCTGAAAATGTTGAACTTGATGGACTGAAAGTCTTTTTTCAACTTAATTTCTATGTAACTATGTAATTATTGTTCACAAGTCATGTAAAAACATAAACATACATTTTTATGATGAGCTGAAAACATAGCAAAAATAATAATATATAAATAATATGCCCTTATATATTCCTCATGGGGAGGCTTAGTGTATATTCTGATTGTAATATAATCTGTCATTTCATTTTATACTGACTGCCATGTTGCATGGAGCTTTAAGTCACAACGGTTATTTAGAACCAGCTTTTGGTTAAATGACCGTTTTACAGACATTTTTGTAAAAATCCATGTTCTCAAGCTTGAAGTGGAAGCGTTCAGTCGAGGGGGCAGCTAAAATAGTTTTCACTCTGTGGTACATTGAGTCAGCTTGGAAGAACAACGTCTGTCCATCATTTTGCTATTTATTAGATCTAGTTCTTTCATCTTGAAATATGGGATTACATAAACTCATTCAGGTATACTTTTATTTATCACTCAGAAAAAGCTATTAATGATTAAAATATATATGTTTGACCACTGAGTCTAAGTGCATATTTAAGCAAAATAAATAATGTCTAGTTTTTAGCTGAAGAGCTGTGTTTGTATTGAATGATGCAAGGTGTCTGTTTTCAGGCCAGTGAGGGGGAAGGGGCATAGCATCAATTTCAGTCTTATACTATTATTTAAAAAGAATGTCTGTGTTCCCTCCTCCCTCACCTCTCTATCCACTGATATAACTATAAAGACACACCCTCATAATCCAGCTCTAAGGTTATTATGTAACAGACACACAATGGATTCCTGTATTCATAAACAGAGTCTGCAAATATTTAGATTTTCACAAAACAGAGTTTTTTTTATGCCCATGGTTTAAATCTGCTTATATTGTTATATTTGACAAAGTGCCTTTATTGTTGAGCTACAGTGCTCCTTAAATGTTATAGAATAGAGTGTACCACTACTGCTTTCCCTTATGTGCTGAAAATATATTGATGTTCTAATGCAATACAGCATAGGGGTATGTAAGTGGCACTACCATAGATTTCAACATGATGCATTTGTTCTAAATCATTGAGTACCTCTGTCTTTTAATTTTTTAATCCTTATCTATTTTAAGCAACTACATGACATTCAGCCACATTAAATTCCCCTAACGTATAAAATCGTAGCTCGCAAGACTTACAGCTATTAAATTGGCCTCTTAAACCAGCCCGCCAACAACTTGTGGAGTAGGACAAAACCCTACGGGACATGAGCATTCGACTTGTCAAGCCCGTAACTGCTACGTTCCAATTGCGCTATTTAAATTGCATCAAAATCACTGACGTTCATCCCCGTAACTCGCAAATGGAGCCAAGAAGCCAACGAGTGCTAGAGAGGACACGCAAGGGGGGTAAAGTCCAAGCCGCAGCACTATAAATGCACATATACACACACTACTGTACATTTATTAACAGGGAATGTGATGTTAGGTCTTAGAATTCATATCACAACATTCTCAAGCTCATAAATCGGCCAAATAAAATACTTTATTTAATGTTTATTTTCCGTGTTATATTGATTCTGGCAATCGATGTGTAAATACATATAATGGAACTTGCATGTAATAGAATATCATATTTACAGCTTTATCCATATTGCATTATTTCTGGAAAGTGGGTTCGATCGTAACTCGTAATTGAATCCCACCTCCATTTTTCAGGGACTTAATTCTGTTTCTATTGGCTCCATCTCGACTCGTAACTGCGAGTTTGGCTAATTGATCACATTCACGGCAGCACATTCAACGAGCGAAAAATGGTTTACGGGTTTGCCTCTCAAGCATGTTTTAAAGTAATAGCACTGTAAATCGGCAAAATTTCAAGCTCACAGCCGTTGCTGTGAGCTCACAGCCGTTGCGGGTCTCACGTTGCACATACGGGCTTGGAATTTAATGTGGGTGATTGTTACCTTACCTCCTTATTACCTTGCCTCTCTTATTTCCTCCTATGTCTCAAGTCTCCACCCGCTCAAATAACACCATCCTATTCCGTCTTCCTGCCCAGACTCTTTCGCAGTCCTAGGACAAAAGCCCTATATAAATGTAAATATATAGAATAAAAAATATATTTGAAAAAATATGGATCATCATATCATTATTCAAATTACAGAATATATCTGAGGAAGCTGCGTTTTTTTCACTGTTTCATTCCATTTTAAGCCTCACTTCTGCATGTTTAAGCAGGCACTAACCTAAGCAACAAAGGATCATTGCATATACATATACATATTCACATATCCTTGCATTAAAACATGGATCTGGATGTATAACACACAAGCACTTTTACCCAATTCAGTGAACATGTCTGGTGTTTTTGTTCATTCAATTACATCATTAGTCTCCAGAAACCATTAATAGGAAAAATGCAATTTCACACAAACATGGTCTTTTACCATCCGATCCCTTGGTTTACAATTTATATGCTGCATTAAGTCGTTCTTTATTCATTTGCCCCCCCAGGTTTACTTTTTGATTGGTTTGCCCTTTATCTTGCTTGCCCAGTACTTTTATGTTTTGGTTAAGCCCTTTATTCTGTGCTTGTGCCAAATCTGTTTTACAGATATATGCATTAAAACGTAAGCATTATACAACACGTTCCTTTTTTAGTATGTGATTTTTAGGTACCATAAAATAACATTTGCCCAAGTGCAGGCCACAAACTAGTAACAGATGTAGAGATAGAGGAGTCCGATGAAGGTAATCATTCATGATACTAAAATCGGTCCAATCAAGGAACTTACCGTGGATTATATTAATTACAATGTTAATTTTTTATTTGCTTACAATATAAAAAACTTCAATATTTGGGAATTTATTATAGATCATTTTTGCATTGTATGTGATTTAAGATGTATATACACTGAAGAATGTCACTCTGAGGGATTTATTGATATATAATAGAGATCTGAAGAGAGTGTTTACCAAATAAATATGCATTGCTTAACTTATAGCTTGGTGGGTTTGACATAATTAAGTGAATATGATAAATTATATTTGCCGTTTGCTTATTCCTAGATTAGAGGTAGCAGAATCCACATGCGAAAGAATAAAATATAAATTTATGAGATTCCATGTCTCTAAAAGTGCCTTTAAAGTAACATAAATATTAAATGACCACTGTGGTCAATTTATTTCTATAAAGTTGTTTAAAATTATAAGTTTATCTTTTATATATTCTTTACTGTGGGGTCCGTTGAGCCTTTCAGGTACTTACTCAGGAGGGTGCTTTAATACACTTAATTCAGCACAATTTGGAACACATCACATTAATAGTGTTTTTGCATTTTTCATTAAGAAATCAAATTAAGTAAAATCTGTGTTTACATGTTTCACTGACTGCCCATTGCCAGACCCACAGCTACAGCTCCATGTAGTGAGTAAAGGTAAGAGTTAATCCTTAATAAATCTATCTGTGCAGAGCATGGAATGCTGGAATCACCTAAACAAGTTACTTATGAGTTAACTGGTCAGTGCAGTTCTGTGTTCAGGCAAAATACTGCTATCGATCACTGTCTTCACCGGTGCTCGTCTATCTGTTATTACTAATGCAACAATCAATAGGCAGTATAGACTTTCAGCCTTATTAAATTGTGTTTCGGCCAATTGAATAGGGCTCTCTATAAGCACAGAGCATATTGTTTTACAGAAGGTTTTATTTAGTGAAGACCTTGCTTTTGGATAGAAGTTCACCAACTAAAAACTTCTGTAAAAAATATACTCTGTGCTTATATAGAGCCCAATTCAATTGGCTGAATTGCAATTTATTAAGGCTGTCTGTATGTAAACAGATTTAGGATTAGTTTAGATTTTTTGAGGTGTTTAGTTATTAAAGAAATGGATAATTTTGAGGTAAATGTATTAGCCCTGCTAAAAGTACCCACACTTTTAGATGCCATTGTGCTGTTTACCTTTTTTTGGCCCAGTTGAAAGCACTGGCACCTTTAGATGACATTCGGCAGCTTTAGATCCCATAGTGCAGATAGAACCAGAATGGTAGATCCCACTGCTATATAATGGCACATAAAAGGTAAATATTATAGGCTGCATTATTTTTATTAACATTCTAAAAACACTTTTCAAGTGTAATTATTTAAAATAATATGTTTTAAATAAAGAATTACTGCCATCCATTGAAAACAACTTGTTTATAATCATATGATATGTATAAGATATATAGTTAATACGTTGATATTCATGTATATGTAAAACACTGGTTAGAACAAAGGACAATTTATTTTTGGCCTTCTGAAAATATTGTTATTTTATGACTGAAAACATTAGATCTTTCAGCAAAAAGGGAGCCAAAGATAATAAATATAAGTTGGCATATGGCCGTATTTATTTCAATAACTAGCGTCTGCATGGACAAAGACGAGCGAGAATATCATGAAGATTTTCTGTGAACATCTGAGCACATTTGGTAGTCAGGTGTTCCCAGAGGTTACATATACTGTACATCAGTCCGAAGCTGTAACCAATAAAGTAATGTCACTTTTGGTTTATCAGCATGTAGACAGATGATGCCATCTATATACCATAAGACTTCTCTCTCACCAGGTGTTTCATCTGACCTCTCCTTTCTCTGATAATTCATTGTGTTTCATATTTTCTCTATCTAATACCATTAATCATATGAAGCTGAATTTTATTTTGTATCATTCAATATAAATATATTGAGATCAAAAACATATTTTTTAAATTCCCTGAGATTACGGTAAATACATCTTGGGTAATAATTCGCTCACAGAGATTTACGTAAGTAGCTAAGAACCATAAAACATATACCTAGGTTTACCTTTAAAGCTTTTTATGAACATAATATATTGAGTGTAAAAAAAGGTAAATTAGTGTATATCTATTTTATTCTGAATAGTGGGAAAGTATGCAGTTAGTTAGCAGAATATTTATCTTATTGGTCTTTTGTGCTAGCCATGCTTCAGGTTTGTGTGTTCTTGTTGGCATATAAAACCTTATTCAATTTGCATATAAATATTTATGACATTTCATCCATTCAGGATATGTAGATAAAGTATGTGGGCTTACTTTACAACTGCCTGTAGCCTTTTTCCTTACACTTGACTGCAATCATAAATATCCTGCACATTAAAAATCATGATCATCCAGCAAATCATTTATTACTGCTCAGAGAAGACCTAAGTGATATGATCACATTGTGATTGGATGAATCCCATGCTCTAGAGAAGCTGGCCTTTCTGGCAGAGACACTGTACACACCACACAGAATTTCTAAATTAACTATACTGTTTCAGTGCCGTAATATAACTAAGATTAGCTTCATAGCTCTTAAAAATGATTACTGTTTCAGAGTATTTTGGTTAAAAGGCATCTTAAAATGTTTCAAAATAGCTGCTTGGCCCTTAATAGATCATGTATATACAGCTACTAGAAAAAGGTATGCATATTATATAGTCGATGACGACGTGATTGTCTCGAATTTGCAAGAGCAAACACTCGGTATACAGTGGCCTACACAGTAAAATAATAATGAGGGATAAGTTGCATTAATTACTGCTGAAGCATTGTCTTCATTGCAGTCACATGCACAAAAAGAGACTAGGTATGCTCAATATGCAGGCAATTGCAGTTAAGACAATGGAACCAAATACATGGAAGCTCATTAATAATGGCAATGATTTCTCCTTAAGACAATATATACGTTATCTACCCACCAATAAACAAAGCACTATGTTTTACACCTATCACCTACCATGATTTTAATGTGCCATGTGTTAATTATTTTGAATCCTTAGCAATTCAATTATTGATAAAATCTGCCTATCTATAGAATTTGTGAGAATTGTGCTAATGTTTAAAATGTCTAATCCAGCAGAACACCAACATGTTCTTTCTCTCAAATCACTACTAAAACACTTTTTTAGAGTGAATTAAAATTGTTCAGGAAAATAATTCAAAACGTCTTACATATGTTATAATTTTGAGTTCTTGGAAAGTTTGGAAGATGGTTATAAAGACTGTATAGCTGGTAGGGTGTCTATAGGTTTTAATTGCCCCCTGCAGCCCTGTTACCACTGCTTCTTTCATGAAGCTGCTCCTGCGACTTAGACAGCCTTTTAGCCCTCGGCATTGTGGGCCTAAGCAGAAACATACCACTGACAGCTGGTATAGTCCTCACCATTAACACTGGGTGCCGATGAGGATGTTGGTGCTGCAATTGATACAGGTGGTAAATACTACAGGGTTGCTGAAAAGGAAACTTATTTGAGTGGGTTATATCTCTGTAGACAGTTTCAACCAAGAAGTGAATGCAGTTAGCATTGATATGAATAATTAAAGAGAAACTGGATATAAAAATACAGTATGCAATGTACTAACATTTGTTTATGTTCAGAAAAAATGCAGTATCACTAATTAGCCCTGCCCAACAAGATTTCACTGTCAATTCAATATGTAGCATTTCTATGTTTTGGGTAACTAAATGTTTGTCTAGGGTCAAGTGCTTAATGGGCTATTGTACATGTAGGTACAACAATTCATCACAAAATAGTGATAATCTTAAAGAACCACTGTAGGGGAAACTGGAGATATTTATGACATGCTATCTTGCAATCACTTTGGTACAGTGGTGTACTTCTGCCTAGGCTAATAGCCTGAAGCTCACTAAAACGGTATCTCAAAATGCCTGAGCATTACCATGGAGTAAGGTTTGCATATGTACAGAAATGTATATATGTTGTGACATACATGTCTGTAAGTGTACCTGACATGATATAGTCGGTGTGGTAATCTTAGAATGGACACATATCAAGGGCAAAGAAGGAGTTGCAACTGGAGGCACTGCGGGTACACAATCCACCATAAAACATAAATATGCCCATATACTACAGTAATGTTGTAAATATGGAAGGTCAAGATTGATAAAATACAGTTACATTCAACTGACATTTTATTACCAACATCCCAGGAAACATTTAACATAAAGGTCAATCAACCTTTGTTCTGTATTTCCATAGGGACCCCAATGTTTATGGTTAACCCATAAGGACCACCTACTCAACAGCAAAAGGGGTGGGGAGAAAAAGGCCTGATGGTCCCAGACTATTGATGGGCGAATTCCTGATAGATATGCAGGCTCATAGGGGGTAATGAGTTTTGAGGGGGAATTCTGGACTCTTTGGAGGTATCATGTATGGAGGGGAAATCCTGTGGAATACCTGGCTCATAGGAGGTGGCAGGTAGTGTAGGGAAATCTGGGGGATACACGCTTGTGGGTTATAGGCTGAGCAGTGATAAACCTCCTACATATTTTTTGATAGATATCTATCTGTCTGTCTGTCTATCTATCTATCTATCTATGTATCTATCTAAGTGTTCAACATTTTATAGCTGCATTTTCTTTGCAACGTGTAATACTTTTTCTTACAACCATCAGTAGTTTGTTAATGAATTCTGTAGAGATCTTTTACATTCTGTTTTTTTTTATTTATTTTTTTACCTATGGTAATATTATATTGGAGCACACAAATATGTCATGTTTTTCATTTTGGATCATTCAGAAGGGCTATTATACAGTCCATTTTGTGTCTAACATCATAACTTTTTTTTTATCATTGACTCAATAGTCCATCTGGCCTAAACTCTGGAGTATAAAGATTTTTTATTTCATTATCATTAATTTAATATCCTTATCACCCAAGCCCTTAAGCCTGACAGAAAAAAGACACCTGCCCTGTCACCTGTAGCACCTGTTATATGGGAACAGGACAGCTGCTACTACTACCTAATGACAGGTGTCATTGGAACTGTGATGTCCGGTTTAATTAACTGAGACGCTCTTCTTTCTTCAGAAGAGAGAGAGAGTTTTCAATACAGCATTTGATATTTTATTAGTCTTTGAAATATCTTAATGTCAACCATATCATTTTAAGACCTCAACATGTTCTACAGTGATTTGCAGTGATGGGGATAAATTGCCTAAGCAATTATAATATACTGGGCTAGTAAGCCACCTTATTGGCTTTGAGTAGAAAAAAAAAAAAAAACACAGTCCATTTATTGAGCGAGTGAACATGGTAAGACATTGTCAGAATTGTGATGGGAAAGTTTGACTGATACTCATTGCCTGCTCGCCACTTTAAACTCAACAGAAATTGCCTCACCAAGTCAATTTAGTTGATGTAGTCTGTCTGCATTTTGTGAAGGCATTTGATACAGTACCCCATGGGATAACCTAATTGCAATAAATATCTGCATGTGGGTAGATAACTTGTTAAAAACTAGCACACTAAAGGCCATATTCTATCAGCTGCTCGCAAATGTCTCAAACTCAAAAATTTGGCTGCAGGGTTTAAATGTTTTATATATTATATATATTTGATATATTCTATTGACTACAGCTTGTAAATTCCGATATTAAAGCTGAACTCGTAAACCCTGCCTTTTTAAGTCTGATTTCACGAGGCATGATCATATGATCTGACAATATTTAAGCAAGCTCGTAATTTACTTCTTAGACACAAGCCACAAGTAAACGAGACTGTCATCATGAGGTCAGTAAAACATGGAGTTTATACTTAAACTTCACTCAGAGACTACAAACAAATTAGTGTTGAGAAGTAAATTGTGCGATCGGACTCGCAATGTAGAAATTAATAAAATGCATTAAAGCAACTGTTCTAGTCCATGCGGGTTCCATGATATGTATCAACCCCTTAAGTCCCAGGTTCAATTTCAAACGAAACATTGGTATTATATATGTACTAGCGACTTGTACGTCAAAAATGACAGGAATATAATTTGAAAGCTGGCAATGCTGTTTACCACACAATGTAAAGCTTTTGCTCCTCAGAGGACCTTCGGTGCTCATTGCGAGCCTCTCCCCTCGTTTCCTTCAAATGGCAGTGTAAAATATAATATTTAGCGTTTTTTATGTGTATATTTTTTTTTCTAGTAAAATAAATTAACTACTTAATGAATTAATATACTTTACCTATTTCTAATTAATATATCCAGCAATCAATATCCTGAAGAGCTAACAATCTTTTTTTATTTTCCTGCAGCATACAATGTACAGTTGGACTGTTGCTGTCCTGAGGAGAAAGTGTCAGCAATGTGCCAAGTGTGCAGTATAAATAGGCTGCGTGCGCAAGACCAAACCGTTTGTTTAGTCGGGTAAAGCTCCATTTTAGATTGGTAATGTTATTAGTTGCAAGTTAGTGTCTATGTGTTACGCGGCTCACAAGCATTTTCCGTCCTTTCTAATAGTGTATTTTGTACCTTGTACGTTCCTGGGTAAAAGTGTTATGCGACTGGCGTTGTATTGCGTGGTTCCGGGTTGTGTAGCCTCGTTTTCATTTTTTTCGCCCTCCTTTTTTTTCCTCTCAATTAGCTGAATTTCGAATGCCGAAACTCAGCAAATACGGCTTAAATTTGCGTGCAACCTCACTCCCAGACGTCCTGGCTATTTTTTTTAAGTACAATATTGCGTGTTTAATAGCTGGTAAGTCTCTAATAATTGATTGAAAAAGGCTTTGCAAGTCCTCTTGAATACTCGTAATATTTTTGACAGCCACTTGATCCTTTTTTTTTATTTGAAAGTTTGAAAATATCTGTGAGCTAGAGCTACGGGTTTAATAGAATATTGATTTTGTGTAACCTTAATTTGTTAGCACTCGTAAATCTTGTACTGTGCTAAAACCAGTGGGGTTCTAAAGCCGGTTTTGCATTGAGAAATAGAATAGGGCCCAATATGTTTAAGCCTTTGACTGAAAACAAAAATTGTCATAACCTTCTTGGTGAGAAAACATTGAAATAAGGAAGAATAGATACATAGTGAACATACTGTAGTTGGTTTAGGTTGAGAGAAACATGTTAGTTGTGTAGAGAGGAAATGGACTGTATGTTGTGGACGAGGGACGTGCTTTCCCTGAAGATTCAGTCCCACATGTGTTGCTTAGGCTATCTGTTCCCTATGACTAGGACAACTATATAATACAAAATATGTATATATTTAAACTTTTAGTCTGATTAAGAACATAATTGTGCAGCGAAAAAGTAAAGAAAAAACAAACAAAAAAAACATTCCACTCCCTTCCCAATACTGAAGATAAGCACACATCTCAGGAGTCAAGTCAGGAGTCAAGATGTCACAAGGTGTTGATACAAGGCAAGATGGAATCTGATTACACAGCGGCTAATGTTGTTAGTTTGTTAAATATTTCAGAAATGTATACATTTTTTTAACTAATGTGGCCTGTTAAACAACTAAAACGGGTTTCTTCACTGCTATGTCAAAGGAGGTTGTGCCATAATCTTTAGAATAAGTTGTAAACAAGACAACATTTTTAGCCAAACATAAATAAAAGTTTCTGACAATACAAGTAGTAGGTTATTAATTCAGGGAATGATAATTTTGTTTGTTTCTTCTCTTATATTAATAACTAATTTATTATTTATACAGAAGTAAGTAAAGTGTGTCTACATATCCAAATATTACAAAAGGTGTAGCTGATAAAGGTTATTCTGGGAAACTATATAAAAGTAATATTGCATGTTAACTTTTTGATCCATTCAAAAGAGTATTATTTAACAATGTGTTTTAAAAGAGAGGAAAGCATTTAAATAATCTTTGTTGAATCATATTTATTAAGAGTGAGTTGTTGTAGGCCTGAAGAAGAGTCAGGACTTTAGATGCTGGATCTTGTCCTAATAAGAACAATTAACATTTGTTCTGATGTTTCTCAAAGCAACCAAGTAAACACACACATGAAATATTGATCTGCATACCTCCGGTATAAAGGATACATGCCCTTTCAATATGAATATCATGTTATAATTTTCTATCGACATTAGGAAACATGTGAAAGTGAATTATGTGAATCATAATTATATTTTTAGCCAATCCGATATAATGAGAACTAAATACTTGTTTCAGTTTATACACCTAATTGAATTATCTATTCAGTATATGCTTCTACATATTTGAATATTAAAGGACCTCACTTCTACGTATCTAATTGAACCATCTGATAGAATATGTCAACTTCTTAAGCTGCAAATGTATCTGATTATAAATATATACTAAGAAACGTAAATATGGACGATGAAAAACCAGTTTGATCTTAATCCATATATGTGGCATAAATGTACTGCTTGCCATATTTGTACTGGAGAAACTTGTAAAGAGTGATATTGTTTAGAGGACAAAATATAAAAGATTGTAATCTGTGAAGCTTTTGAAACTCTTCATGTGTGGGTAATTGTTCATTTGGCCTTCTAAAAAGATATCAACTACTAGTACCAACTTTATTTTTTAATATATGTTATTGCTTCACAGTCACAACCAGTCTTGTCTTTTTTTTTTTAAGTCAAAAATAGTTTTAGATCTGGCAGTCTCCCAGAGTATTCTCTGAAAGGTTCAAAGACTAGGCCACCTCTTTCCAGTTGAAAAACAAATATAAAGTGTGGCACCTTTTCAATATTTGTTCCTGATGGCATATACACAGAGTCTTATTCTGGCAATTTGACCTTACTAGGAACGCTATTGCTCCAATATGACAACAACATTTAAAAATTAACAAAAATAACACTTAGTAACTGAGATGTATTATGTTACTGCTCCTTGTAATATATGTAAGTGTGGTCTTTTATTGGACTGCAAACCTAAACTATAGGGAACTGGAAAAATGTGGGGATATGGACATAATAATACATGTTTGTATAGGGTAAGGTAGTAATGTGGGATATATATATATATATATATATATATATATATATACAATATAACCTCTAATGTCACACTTTATATCTAAGCATTATTCAATTTACATTGACATCTTCAGAACAAATTAATAGTGAAAATAGGGGTCTTGCTGCACTCACAGGCCTTTTAAACACCCTCAACGTGTAAAACTGTAGCCCGTAATGTAGCCCGCAAGACTTACAGCTATTAAATCATCCCCGTAAAGCAACCCGCTAACTATCTGTGGGTTACAAGCGGAAAAACCCTATGGGATGTCAAAATATGAACTCCGCGGCCGCAAATCCTGATCTGTCAAGCCCATAACGTTACGTTTAAAAAACAATATTAAATTGCTACAAATCCACAGGCGTTCAAACCCATAACTTGCAAATGCAGCCCGGTGGGGAGGGGGGTGGGAATGCGAAAAAAACTTTTGCCCCCCCCCCAAAGAGGAGGGGCAAAAAATACTTTGACTTGGCCCCCTCCAGTGCCATATATATATATATATATATATATATATATATATATACAAAGTAAAACAATTATGCTAACATGTTCCTTTTCTGTAGTGCAGTGCACCCCCGCAACCCCCCCAGCACCAGTATTCATTACCCCCAATAGCCCCATTTACCCCTCAGCAGCCCCATTCAGCCCCCAACCCCCCAGTAGACCCTCAGCAGCCCAATACAGCCCTATTCACCCCCAGCAGCCCCATTCATCCTCCCAAGCAGCACTATTTACCCCCTCCCAGCATCCCTATAGTCCCCCAGCAGCCCCCCACCCCGCAGTCTTATTCACCCCCCCCCCCCCCCCAGCAGTCCCATTCAGCCCCCCAGGTTAGTTTTACCCTACTGATGATGTATTGTCGCAATAGTAATCCTCCCCTGCAGTACCACTCACCCCCCTCCTCTTATATGTTCACTGTAAACCCTGATCCGGTTGTCTCATTAGTCAGAGGCTGGATATCCTTTCCCTGTCGGATCTTCATACTGCAGGGGAGGGGAATTCCTAATTAAGTCATGTGACCCTGTAATATGAAGATCCAGCAGGGGAAGGATATCCAGCCTCTGACTAATGAGACAACTGTACCAGGGACCACAGTGAAGAAGTAAGAGGAGGGTGCTGCCAGAGGAGGCGGCTGCTGGTGACGCACACGGCCCGGCTGAACAGAGTGGTGGTCCGCGGCCCGGGGTTTGGGGACCCCTGCTATAAAGTTCTATCTGTAGCACTGTAAATGCTAATATACACACACTACTGTATTTTAAATTAAAGGCAAAGTGATGTTCGGTATTAAAATTAATAGCACAAGATTCTCAAGCTCACAAATCTGCAATATAAAATACTTTTATTTCTGTGTTTATATCAATCCCGGCAATCAATATGTTAATACATGTACTGGAACTCACATGAACTAGAATATCATATTTACTGATTTATTAATATTGCATTATTTCTGGAATGGGGGTCCGATCAAAACTTGTAATTGAAAACCGTAAGGCTTTGAAATCTAACTTCCATTTTTCAGTGACGTAAGGATGATGATCTCATTTGCCATTGGCTCCGTCTAAACCCATAACTACGGGTTTGACTAATTGATCATGTTCACGGCCGCACGTTAAAAGTGTGCAAGAATGCTGCGTCTACGGCCCGTAATTCACGGCATTGTTCAATATAATAGCTCTGTAGCGCAGCCAAATTTCAAGCCTGCAGCCTTTGCGGGTGTGCCGATGCCGATACTGGCTTCGATTTTAATAGGGCTGATAGTGTTTTAAATGATTTGTGCTACATTCATATAGCAATCAGTTTGAACTCAACCGTGAAGAAGCTTCACAATACCTTGTATGTCCTGTGCATTCCTCTTTACTAATCAAGCAACAGTTGTACAGTGATAGGTAAGTACATTAGCGCAATGTGCCTAGTGATTGGGGGTGTTAAACTTAAAAATCATTGAATGTTATCTATATCCTAGGGAAAATCGGAAATCATGTATGAATAAAAGGAAATATCACTGCATTCATTTTATATTCCATGTCACTAAATTTTTTCTGGGTAAGCCTTTTTAAAAGAATAACCTGTTCATTTTAGGTCTTGTACAACGCATTCTTTGTCCCTTGTAAGTCTCTCAAACGTCTTGTTCAAAAGGAATATATAGTACTCCCAGAAGACATTTTCCCATTTCTATTCTCTTCAACTCCTGTGAGCCCTTGTTCTGTGTGATAAGGCAATCTCCTTGGGGATCTGAGCTGTGTAGTTTCGTACCACGAGTGACAAGGACTCGACTTGAATAACTGCTGTGCGCAGGTTGTAATTATGTCAGCTGGAGTGTTGAACAAGGGGACTGATTAATGTGAGCCCCAGCCCAGGCAGAGTCCCTATCAAAACCTTCGTGCAGGCCAGCAGTGGGGATGGGTTAAAGCAGAAAGACAAAAATGCTGTATCGTCCATGATAGATGAATTGCTCCAACAGTCTTCAGGCAGATGTTCCAGGACAGTATAATATACAATTACTCTGCCTTATCACCTTCCCAGGGACAATAAAGCTTCCTCCTACTATAGCTCATGTGAGTGAAGGCAAAATTAGTTTTACTTTTACAACACTGCCTCACTTATCATGTTGCCTTGATTGTGCTTTTATAGCTAAAGAAAACATATTCCTCTTTCAAACAAAATTTTTGTAACAACGTTTGAGTTTGAATTAATGAAACCAGTTCTTGAATATGTGTGCTATTGCTGTATTTATATGGATAAGTGGGAAGACATCCCGGATATGCTCTCTCCTCTTCTATTCAGGCAAACTGTGTAATAACACATTGAACTGTTCTGTCTAGTCACTTGTAACAAATGGCACTGGAGAATTATTAGATAGAGGTCTTACTTGCCACTCCTAAGCTAAGCAGGAACAGTGTTCTGTACAAAAGTAACTTCAAACTAGTTATTGTGTAGGCAGGGGTAGGCAACCTTTGAGAAACAGGATGTTATGTGATAATACATTTTAACATGTATGCTTTTTGCCCATGCAATAGGGAATTTTGTAGTAGGGTTATATATCCCTTTAAGTCTAGCTTACTGTTCACACTTATTTGGTGTTTGTATCAATATGGAGAGGGACTCTGGAGGATAAGATATGCTCTCAATGATTGCACACATTTCTTAGATGGCTATGTATCCTATCTAATCAAATTCCCAACTTTCATTACCCACCTCATCAAACTACCCACCAATACCAACCTTGTATACTCGGCTTGTCCCTCGCTTACTCAAGTCAAACATGTCACTACTACCCACATTCTCATCAGATCAGATAACCTACTTTACATACCCATTTTATCAAACTAATCTCATCTACCCAGTGCTAACCTAAATGCCGTATGGTGCTGCATGCTGCTCTATTGGCTTATGACCCCGTCTCCAGTATAAAATATCATTTCACATACAGACTTTTTTCAATCCAAGTTGAACACAGTTACATGATGGGGACAAAAGGAAATAGTAGCATAATTTTCCTTTTTTTTTGTGATTTACATATTTTGATTTTACTAGTGGAGACTGGAGGGATGGTACATGAAAAGGATGCCTTCAATATAGGGATGTAACTCTACTGATCCTCAGTAGCACAGCAAGAGTACATGCAAACACAGACAGAAAAATCATCTTCTATCTTTGGCAGTATTGGCAGACATTTCTTCACACCATGGCCCCTATTCAATTGCCACGGGAGCTCATAATGTAGCCTGTCAACTAATTTGCTATTCAATTGGCGTCTCTTAGCAAGCCGCAAACGGGTTACAGGCTGAAAATCCCTCCGGTTGTGAAAATCGGAACTTACAACACATCTAAGCCTTTGATTTTTCAAGCCCTCAAAAGTTACAATCGCTAAAATCGCAAATTGCTATTTTATTGCTACAATTCCTCAAGTCCGCAAATGTTTTCACACCCTTAAATAGCAAATGTAGAAGAAAATCCTACGGGTACCAGATAGGGCTCACAAGGGGGTTAACCACCTGTTTGTAGCACTGTAAATGGAAATAAAAAATCAATACTGCACTTTTAATTAATCGCATATGGGACCTCTAAACTCTAATTGATTGGCATGTAACCTCCATGTTTTAGTCTCATTTACGATTGGCTTCTACATCAGTAGTTACGGCCTTGCTTAGTTGATCATGATCACGCTTTAAAATGCTACATATGATTGCATGATTTTATGGTTTTGGCTTTTGGCCTGTAACTTGCGTGCTGTAATTGTAGCAAACTTACGGCCTGTACAACACAATCTGCAGGCTTGCAATTGAATAAGGCTCCATGTGTTCACAACAAGTCTGGAAAATATTTCAGATAATGGACTCTTTGTTTTATTACAATGGTACAGATCTATCATGGTGGATGTAATATTCCCAAACACAGCCCAATGTTTACATGTTGATATCTGGTTAATCTCTACAAAATATATATAACTAGCGAATTGCCCGTCAAAAAATGACGGCAATGAAATTGTAAGGTAGCTAATGCTGTTTAGTGTGTAATAATGAAATATATAATACATTAATAAATGAATATACTTTACCTATTTTAAAGCATTGTGTGGAAGAGCTGTGAATGTGTTTTGCTGTTGCTGCAGCATTAGTGGTGTGGATCTGCTGTGTAAGCGTGCTGAATGTGTGCAGTGTAACACTGTGCGTGCGCGAGACCAAAACGTTAGCGTAGTCGTGTACTTCCGCATTGGCGTAAAATGGCGAGTAATGTGTGGTATACGTCTGTATCGGAATATCCGTAGGTATTTTGTGGTGTTTTGCGAGTTTAGAGTGCTGTAGCCTCGTTTTCGTTTTGTTCGGCGGCCATTTTTTCTCTCGCTTCGATTTTTTTTTAGTCTCTAAACTGTTTTATTTCGAGTAAAATCGAGGTGTAAGTTGTATTTTTGAGGTCCTGGGTGCTCCCTCTTGGTGTAGGTAAGGTTTTTATGTATGTGCTGTGTGTATGTATTGTGTTTTACATTTTGTAATGTTCGCGAGTTGCGTCCGAGTGTTGCGAGGCCGTAATGTGTGTGAACGTGTGTCCTATGTTGTTTGCGAGTGTCGTAATGTGTGTGTCGTGCTGTTTGGTTTGCGACGTAAAGTTTGCGAGGTCCTCAGGTGCTGGCATGGAGCGCCTACGGCAACGCGAGCCCGCAGCGTTAGCAACAGCTCGTACGCTCAAAACTATATATGTGATCTCACCTGTTCTCAGATAATAAAACTGTAGAAAGGTGCCTGTGACAACTGTGACCAAATATGAGCATTGCTCTCTTAATTCCTACCAAATGTGCCCCTTTAAACCAAAATAATTGACTGAAATTTGCTTTAAACAAAAAACAGTGAAATATTTCACGTTCATACAACTCCTTGAGTGTGAAGGACATAGAGGACACAATGAGCGACCAGTAGTTTTTCATGTTCTAGTTTTGTCAGTCAATATCCATGAGCTTCTAGTATCTAAAATGCTATAAATGCAGCTCCATGAATACATATAATGAGTAAAAATCATAAATTTGACACCAGTTATTGTGAAGAAATACATGCTGTTTGGAGTATTTGTGTGTTTTACGGTCAATCTGATTTGTTGCAACTTGAACTATATTGGGTACAGATGTCTAATACTTAGAGCAAATCTATTAAATATATTAATTTAAATGCCGGAGTATGATGTAGGCTTCAATACATATATCATATTTTTATTATTATACTTATTTAAGAAAAACAAGAAAGTCTGTACATCTGCACAGCAGGTGATTTCAGATTCTTATATATCTGCACTGTGTGATGGCATTTATAGTAGGAATAAGAAGCTATAAATGTTAAGGGATAGAATTCTTGGTTTGGCTGGTGTAATGAATGTGATCTGTGATTTCATATAAATCATGTATTCACAGCATGTTCCATTTAGCATTTATGTGATAAAACACATGTATGGCAGGTCTGCCTCAACTGTGACTGGCTCCTGAATACAAGCACATCAATTGTATATATGTAACTGAAAGCTACTAATATATTGGACAAAGAGAGATTGTGGCTATGCATCCTCTGCAATAATAAGAGACATTTTATTTTTTCTTAATAAAATAGAAAAACTGCTTACGTTATTATTTAGCACATTGCTTCATACGCACTGAATACATGTTTTACATTTATTTTCTTTGAGCATGTCATGATTTGAATAACTGTTCCTTCTCCTCTTAATCCTATCATTTACAAAGCAGCTTGGCACATTGAGTACTTGGGTATTGACCACTGCAGATTAGCTGCTTGTTGCAAAAATCTGATTAATAATTAACAAGCCTTCACACTAAATTAATTAATGAAATATGGTGATCATTTTACTCTTTCGAATGTGCACATCAACAAAGCATTGGTTAGTATATTTTCCTTGTGCGTATCAAGCTGGTTTCTGTATTGTTCCTGCTACAGAGATTTTTTGTATATATGCTAGTCTGGTAATATTTATATATTAACTTATTTATAAGGAGGGGAAAGCTCTTCAACAATGCATCAGTGCTTTTAAGAAAAAACAAATATAATATTAGATTTTATTTAAAGATGAAGAATGTTGGATGATGGTGAATACCTAGGCTACATACAGATATGTAACATGCCCAAGGTCTTAACTTTGTGTCATACCACCAGGACTCGCTGCTCACTTTATCTAGGTTTAAAGGACCAATATAATGCATTAAATTCATATGTTTGTTGCCCAGAGGCTATTAAGCATATGCAGTTTAAAATAAATAAAATAATATTTTGCTCACTTTTGAATGTGTCTGTTTTTCCTCAAGCACAGCAGCCTATCTCCATCTACCTGTACCTATAAGGGAGTGTGGCCAGCTCTACCTAGAAGCTGGACTAAAAAAAAGTCTGACCAGTCAGAATCTGGTTCAGGCTGAGCATGCTTACTAAAAGAGGGCAGGGCTATGATGCACTGTCACTGGAGATTGGGGCAGCTGCAAGCAGGTTACAGCATAGCTTTATCTCTGTGTAGACGCTGGAGTGGATCTAAAAATGTCACAGGGTGGGACCAGTGACATCATAGTCTGCTTCCAAGCTCCATGATGGTCCAGGCCTAAGGCAGAACTGGCCGGATCCCATTACACGGCACAAGGAAGAGTAGAAAACAATCTCTGCTGGAGGAGAAAAAAAAGAAGCAGCACATCTTATACAACATTTTATTTGTATTAATATCTAAAAAACACTCTAATGATTGTGTTGACACCCCCAGAGGGTGTCTACACAACTTCCTGATCCCCACTCAATTAGCATGCAGCATCCAGGGAGCAATATTAACCCACTATTTACCTGCTCTTGCTCCCACAGCCAGTAGGAGAGCAGTGTTGTCAGCTTCCCTGTCACTGCTGGGATATGACTAATCCCTGCTTCCTGACTGTGCTGTGTGGTGTTGTCACAGCAACTAACATAGTGCTATGTCTCAATCTTTGTTCTAACCGGATTGGCCAAAACAAATTGGAGGGGGTGTTAACCTTAAGTTTAAACTGTCAGAAATTACAATAGATTTTGCTAGCTTCAAGGTAAGTGTTTTAAATGTTTATTTTGGTATTTTTTCATGCAAACATTTTTTTTTTATATACTATCAATTCTCCTCTATCAGAGGCATTTATAATCCAGGAATCTTACATATCCCTTTAATTAAAAACTGTTTATCCATACAACATAAATGTTTGGTTTTAGATCACATATATAGTTGTGAGCGTACGAGTTGTTGCTAACGCTTGCGGGCTCGCGTAGGGAGCCCGCGGCCCTTGCATAGCGAGGGCTGCGAGCGAGGGCCTCAGTTGCTGGCAAGGAGCGCCAAAGGTGCTCCTTGCCAGCAACTGCGACCCTCGCAAAATGTATGTTCAAACGCAAACAACCACACAACAACCGCTACCACGCAAACAACACAACACACCAACTACGACCCTCGCAAACTTTACCTCGCAACGCAAACAACATACGAGACACGTTACCACACATTACGACCTCCCAACAATCAGACGCAACTCGCGAACATTACAAAATTCAAAACACAATAAATACACACAGTACATACATAAAAAGCTTACCTACAGCAAGAGGAAGCATCCAGGACCTCAAAACAACAACTTACACCTTCATTTAACTAAAAATAAAAGAGTTTGAACACTAAAAAATTCGCTAAGCCCGAGAAAAAATGGCCGCCGAACAAAATGAAAACAAGGCTACAGCACTCTAAACACGCAAAACAACACAAGAAAGTCTCAAAACACCACAAACGACCTACGGATATTCCGTTTAACACGCATACCACACATTACCCACCATTTTACGCCAATGCGGAAGTACACAACTACGCTAATGGTTTGGTCTCTTGCACGCACACTATTACACTGCACACATTCAGCACGCTTACACAGCCGCTCCACACCACTAATGCTGCAGCAACATCAAAACAGATTGCCAGCTCTTCAACACAATGCTTCAAAATAGGTAAAGTATATTCATTTATTAATGTATTACATATTTCATTATTACACACCAAACAGCATTAGCTAACTTACAATTTCATTGCTGTCATTTTTTGACGAGCAATTCGGTAGTAAAAAAAAAAGAGAAAATATTACCAAACACAGGACAAAGAGCCACACAGAAACTGTTGTAATAAAATATAGTTTGAAAATTAAATCTTTTAAGTATCTGTATACATTCCATTCCAAAATATATAGTCATACTGATTTCTGTATATTCTATTTGGTGATGTCAACATGTACAGTCTTCTCTGGGGGGTTTACTATGACCAGATAATTATCTTAACAGAATTCTACTAATCTCTTACCTACTTCATTGTGTATGCCAAGGCCAAATTTGCTAGTTAGTCCAGCTATCTTTTGGTTCCCTACTTTATCATTCCAATCTCTTATGATGAGAGTAACATATTTTCTTAATGTTATACCTATGAGGTTTTGAATCATAGAATTGTAGAACTTCTGCCTTCTCAGAATCCATGGTTGGAGCATAGACTTGAATCACTGTGATTGTCACGACCCACAAATTTGGGGGCCCACTCATACCCCAATTTTCTCTATGGTTCGTGACTTTTTTTGTTGAGATCTCATCACCCAGCCTTCTTAAGACTATCAGAAGTTGCTAACTCGCTCCGGAAGAAAGACATGTTCCAAAGCACCAAAGACTCTCTCCCCCCCCCCCCCCCCCCCCGGTTATTAGTAGACTCTCCCCTTACAGAGAGCTATAAACTAGCTTCCCCTCCATGACTGAAGCCAGAGGATGCACACCTAGATGCTCTCAATAGTCGTAAATCCATATACATTTCTTTAGAATGTAACCCTTTGTTGTAACACTATCAATCATGGCAGAAACTGGATCTCCACTAGTTACAGATAAGATTACATTATTACAGTGCATATAACATGATGTAGTAACCAAAAAATGAATTACAAAAATGAATTACTGTGGGACATACTACAATACAAGAAAACAATCAAGTCACTGTCAAGTCACTGTCACCACAACAAGTTTCAGGTCAGTTTGAATAGTCTAAGATAGTAGTAACCCATTGTGCCAGAGTTCCAAATAGCAGGGTTACTTGTAGGATTTAGTGGAGCCCCAAAGTCAGTCATGACAGTGATGTTAAATGGCTTGTCTTGAATTCAAACTGAAAACATTCTGTCACTTATTGGGTTGTAACTGAGCACTGCTTTAGCTATCCTTTGATTGATTATGAGGGCTTCTTCACCACTGTAAACAATCTGGTGGTTGTCTGATATGAAATGTCCCATTCCAGTCCGTTTGAGTTCCACAATTCCCAGGACACATCCACAGCAGGGCTCTCTCTCTCAACTGTGGCCCAACCGCTTCATCAGATCTGGTGCTACTTATACTTGCCCTCTGCTCTTCCACATTAATGTGGTAGGCACCTTCTCCACTGAAGGTCTCCTCTTCCAGTGCCATATTGTTATGTTTCTGGTTGTACTTATCCATAAAGTTTTCTTGGCAAAGCTACTGAAATGAGTTTCAAAAAATGGTTACAATCGATAAAATCGCAAAAAACCAATTGCAGTCAGTTCTGTAACCCATATGCTCATCTGCTGCTTGGTATTTATTTAATACTAGCAACTTGCCCGTCAAAAATTACGGCAATAAAAATGGAAGCCATGGCAATGCTGTTTGCCACACAATGTAAAGCTTGTGTGTGTGTTTTTCGATTTGCGCGGTTCTGACGTTAACTCCGTATTTTTCCGTGATTGGATTTTGTTTGCAAAGGGATTCTGACCTTGCAATTCTTTTTTCTAAGTCCCACGTTCCTCAACTTCTTGCAGCCCAAGGCAATGCCGAGTATCCTAACTGCTTGGAGGCTAAGTCCCGCGTGTTTCAACTTTCGTTGCTCATCGCCTAAGTTCTCTGAGCTTCAATGCCTCAACTGCTCGCTTTGCGAGGCTCGCAAGTGTGACGACGAATCAGTTTGACAACTATTATATGTGATAGTTCATTATATGTACCATACATAGTAACAGATATGCATTAACTCTATACAAGCTCTCTCTCTCTACTTGCTCCTTAGCAAGTGCAATTTTTTTGCCATTGATACAATATAAACTATCAATAAATCCAAGTGTCAAAGATCAATGTTTCTTGTATTTAACAATTTACTAATGTATTAATATGAGTGACTGACCTAATTTGCATGTTATTTTAATTATTGCACTATATTTCTGATGTGTGTTTACAGGAAATTAGCCGATTTTAAAATTGTGTAATTAACTTTAGTGGTTACTGCATTACCATTAACTTGATGATAGCTGATGTTATATATCTCAGCACAACTTACATTAAAGTACATTTTCTAAGGCAGCAGAGTGGATGTAAGTAAATACATGTACAAATATCCCAGGACAAGATCACATTGCTCTGGGGAAATGAATTACCAGTTTCATAGGGGATGCTCACTGATTCCAATTGACATTCCTTACAAGTAAAACTGTTGATCCACTATGAAGGCAACCTATAATGTAAATGTAAAGTTTTATTTTTGGTTTGCAGTCTGACAAAATAATTGTAAATCAGAATAAGGTTATCGTATTGTTAAAATCTTAAAGAGTAAAATAAAGAAAATGTTAACTCTTATTTTTTGTGTTTTGCTAGGTCTAACTGTGCTGAAAATATCCGCAAACACATTTTGCATACTGGCAAGCATGAAGGGGTGAAAATGTACAACTGTCCCAAGTGTGATTATGGAACCAATGTCCCTGTGGAATTCCGAAACCATCTGAAAGAGCTACATTTGGATATTGAAAATCCTGACCTGGCATACCTGCATGCTGGTAAGACTAGACAACTTTCTACCAAGCCCTAAGTACTTACATAATTGTACATTCATTACTTTCCAGTTTTACCTTCTCTCCCAGGTCACCTTTAGCCACTGTTCAGTATGTAGTGACATGCATTTTCACTGAAGATTGCACTTTAAGCTCCAGTCAGTTAAATTGAATGAAATTGCAGGAAGCCGGTGATTCTCTGCCCTGTTGCCTAGCGCTTCTTGCTCTCTTCCTTGTTGACCCGTGATATGTACAGGCTTAAAATGATATCAATGAACAAAGATTAAGGTCGGGTGACAGTTCAGCTGTGCTTTATGTTGATGAAGAAAAGAGGCAAATTGAAGGTCTCTACTTAGGTGCACCACTAATTAGCCTATGGTTGCTAAACAAGAAGCAAATGCTATAATCATTATGTGAAGACTTACAATGCACAGTGTGGCAATGTTGTTCAACCGACATTTGTACCTTAAAGTTTCCTGGATTGTGAGGAGAATCCGCAGTGTATGCAAACATTCTTTTTTGCATTAAAAAAATACCACAGTTAACATTAACTAATGCCCCCTGATGTTTGCTATATCTCTTGAGTTTGCAAGCAGCAGCTTTTGTTAACACCCCTGATAATAATTTGTAATGGCCAATCACAGGCAGCTAATACATTTTAATACAATGTAACAATCAATGATGGCAGTTTGTGCAGTAAGAAATCCAGGGGATGTGTAGTCCCCCTATAGAAGGAATTGGGAGGAATCGGACACTGATCTGTAGATCTCTGTATTGAGCTGCTGCTGGCTTGAAGGTTAGTAAAGGGTTAAACTCTGTATTTGAATGCAGTGATTCTATTGGAAGGTATCTGCTGTAGTTTTATTTTTAAATTAAAATAAATCTGTGTGTGTATAGAATGACTGCATGTAATGTGTGTTTCTGATATAAGCAACATGTGTTAGATTAGATAAAGGCAAGAGCAGGGAAACTTAGATATACCTTTAATGCACAGCAGTGTATAACATCCTTGTAATGTGGTTAAAAACAACATGTAAGTTATGTTTGCTGAAATATTAATTGTTTTGCTCAGCACATTGCTACACAAAATGACTCTAAATACACACAAGGATATACCTTGAAGACCCAATGTAGTGTGGGAGCATCTTTACACATTTCTGACATATGTATCAGTCTGATAATATAAGCAGCTGTTTAAGCCAAGAGCACAAAAGCAATTTTAGTAGACAAAGCTTGTGTACACGTTACGTAGCAAACCATCATGTGCAGGCCTGGAGTGGTAGGAGACATACATTTTTACCTATTTAACAGTAGGAGGCGAAGGCTAGGGGAAATAGTGACCCCTTTCAGAGAAGGAGTTCAACCTTTACCCTCTAACACCTCCTTCTTGACCAGCACTTGTTCAGAAGCAGGTGGGTACACTGCAAGGGGACACTCTGCTTAATACCATCCTATCAGTGGTGGGCAACAGGCAACACTGGGGCCACATGTACCATGCCATGCGGCCCCCAGCCTGATCTCTGGAGTGTGAGAGCGTGCCTCTTATCAACGTTACACATTCGTATTTCTAAATACATCTCCTTGTTATATATACAAATGCCTATTACCAACTAATTCCTTTCTTACAGTGATCGTGCTATTTTGCTTGGGGTAAGTTAAAAGCATAATGATGCCCTTTTAGGTACTTAGAGTGACAATGGAGGCCATGCAAGTGAAATAGGTTGCATACCACTGCCCTATACAATATCATTATGAGGTAAAATGGTCTCAAAAATGCTTTTATGCTCATGACTTGCAAAACTACTAACATTGATAGTTTGTGGCAGACTTCAGAAACTTGCACTCGTAATCCAATTGTGACTTAATTACTCACAGATTATGAACATAAAAGCAAAGGTAAGATTGTATAGTGAATAAAAATCAGTGGCATACTCTATATCTCCCAAGCAAAAAACTATTTTTTATACAAGCACCATTTTTTTTCCATATCTGTAAGATATTGCATAACATAAGCTACCTCCTTGATATTTTTTTTTTTTTTTTTTTAAGCACCACCACTTCAAGGATGGCTGTGGTCATATATTTAAAATATACTTATTTTAACGAACTACGCTTGAAAAAAAATAATCTAAATCAATAATAAAACAATACAGTCTCTAAATTACCTTTTATGGGCAAATATGCTTCTGGGTGACCTATAATTTCAGCTCTCATTTAACCTAATGGAACCCTCATCAGTTTACAGGGACATATAGTCTTGAGAAAGTAAAAGACAAGATCAGGAACAGAGAAACCATTGAAGACTGTGTATATTTCTAATGCTCTCAAAACACATTATCAATATAAAAAAGTTTGACCACAGCAGTCCTTTAAGGTAAGAGGAAAATGTATTGATTTTTCAGCTCCCTCTGGCAGAAAATAAATGAATGATAATCTGTTTTCTATATGTATGGCTCCAGGTCCCCTAAATTCATGTTAATGAACTCTATGGATGTGGGTTGTTTGATATTCTAGGGAGCCACATGCCCGCGTGTTATGTTTCCTGGTGTGTCACTGTAAGTTCACTAAAAGGTTAATATTTTTAAATTGCCTCTGTAAAGAAAGTTTGTTGCTTGCAAGCCATGGTTTGGTGATATCATCAAAGTGGGACCAAATCAAGATACTATCTCTGTGTAGCAGTTGCAATATTAATAAACTGTTAAGACCAAATAAAATTGTGATTGTAATCTTACTTGACAGCAACATATATCAAAATATTAAAGGAAAAATTGATTGCTTAAAGTTGGTATTATCTTTTTATACGATTTTATCATTTTCCAACTTATTGAATTGAAAGTTTAGAAACTCTAGTTATGCTAAATGTGACTTGAAAACACATTATATAGTTTTTAGATGCTTGAGAAAGTAAATATTAAGCTTACACTAATAGCAATGTATAATAAATAAATAATTGTAAATATGTAGTTTATGGTGGTAAAAGCTTGGAAGTGAATCAAACCTTCTATCATAAAAATACAATTAGATTAATCAATACACTGTCGAATATTATTTATTACTATTTTTTCTAAATGCATTTTTTTTGTTATAATACATTACATAGCACAGAGTTAATATGAAATGTGGAACTAATCAAATTAAAGAGCCGCTGTGTTCCAGTATGCTACTTTGAAGAACTAAACCTGATAACGAGCAGTATATTTTTAGAAGTTAAAAAGAACACTAATACAGCCTTTCATTTATTTTTATTTTTTATTCATACAGTGGAACCACCATATTCATTACGAATTCGTTCTTGAGGAACAGGCAAATACTGAATCCGACGAATATAGAATCACATTATCATTGAATTAATTTATATATTGATTACCATGTGGTGGGGGACTTTTCATGATAAATATTGGATTGTTGGACGAATATCTAATATTTTTGCCGAAAATTTTTGATGAATATAGGAGCTGACGAATATAGAGGTTCCACTGTATATGCAATTATGCTGCAGCAGTTACTATTTTATTTAAAGGTATATGCAAGTGAGCTGGGTTATGGGTGCATCTGATAGAGGGGAATTAGTAGTGTATGTTTAAACTTATTTGCATGCACTATGTTTTTTTGGACTGTTGCAGGTGATGTTTACACCCCCATGACTGAGCTAGGCGCCTGAGAGGGTTCATTTTTGTAAAAGTGTACCCTGTCCATGTGAGCACGCCCAGGTTTGCAGCCAATCGGCAATGCAGCCAACTAGATGAGTCTACTACACTGTGTCCTTAAAGCCCATAAATGGACATTCAAGTAAAAATGCTTGAGCGGTTACACGGTTGTTCTTTAGACTTACACCCTCTCCTTGATAAATTCTGACAAATTATTTCAATATCTTTATTAAGGACATATAAATACAAATTCAGAAAAGTTAATGTAAAAATTCAATATATAGCATTTTATAAAAACATTTATGAAAATATGTGATAAAGAACGAAAGAAAATGGAAGAGAGGGGAAAAAAGTAAAGGGAGGTGTGGGGGTGGGATAAAGGAATTAATAACATTTTGTGAAATAAGTTGTAATTTAGTGGTTAGATAAAATCCTTAAACATTTTTTAGATTTTTTTTTCAGTGAAAATGTATACATAATATGATTGAGATATCATATTATATAGTATGGTTTAGTTATTTGTTTAATTTTTTTGTAATTTAAGTTATATTGGTTTTAAATTAAGGGTCGAGTATCTAAAGATAATGTATTTTAATAAGATAATACATTTCTCTATATTCGTTGCTAGCTATAAGTTTAAAGAAATATATTGATCAAGTTTTATTTGTTCAAATCTGATAAAAATCCTATGAATAATATAAATACATGTTTAAATAATAACCAAAATAGGGGGGGGGGGGGTAAAGTGGGGAAGTTCTATGGTGGTTACATTATAATTGTACTGAAACCAAACATTTCAGCTGCTTCTTCCTATTCTAATTTGTCTTTTAGGCGAATGAGCATTTATGCTTGCAATAACCTGCAACATTTTCTGTTTATGTGTCTCTGTGTGAGTGCATGTGTCTCTATGTCAGTGAGTGCATGCAATTCACTGGGGCTGGGAGAGATCTCAGGGGCAATTCACTGGGGCTGGGGGAGGTAATGGGGCACTTCACTGGGGGTGGGAGAGATTACAGGGGCAATTCACTAGGTGTGGGGGAGGTGATAGGGTAAATCACTGGGGCTGGGGGGGGGGGGGGGCTTGCTGGGGAAATATCACCTGGGATGTAGATAAAACAATCCGTGAATGAAGGGTCAAAGCCCTTGCCCTGGGTATTACAGAAATCTAAAGGAAAGCTGCATCTCAATCCCCAGGCCAAAAAGATACAATGTATTATGTATGCTAATTTTCCCTGGGATTTAAGGGTGTATCAACATTGATAGAAAACAGTTTGCAAATGCAAGAAATTCAGCAAACTTTGGTGTAACTGTTGAAATGTTTATTTTGGTATTTTTTCATGCATTTTTTTCCATACACTACTAATTCTCCTCTATCAGATGCATTCATAATGCAACTCTCTTGCTTATACCTTTAATGCACACATTCTTCCACCTGCTACAAACTTATAAGCAGCTCAAACCAGCATTGAAACAACCAATCAAGGCAATGACTGCATACAGTAAAGAATAATTGCATTTAATAGTTAATAAAAATACCATAACTTTTGTTTTCCAAATATAATTTGATGTTTTCATGTAGAGTTGAAGAAGAGTAAATCCACTTTTACAAGTGGATTTACCTTAAAAAGTAAAGGCTGATAAACTGCAGAGTGCACTAATTGTGCCCAGGTGAGAGGGGTGTGGCTTGACTGTTAAACTTGTATAAAAGGTTTGTGAGCTGGTTTGGGGTCTGTTTACAAGTGGATTTACCTTAAAAAGTAAAGGCTGATAAACTGCAGAGTGCACTAATTGTGCCCAGGTGAGAGGGGTGTGGCTTGACTGTTAAACTTGTATAAAAGGTTTGTGAGCTGGTTTGGGGTCTGTTTACAAGTGGATTTACCTTAAAAAGTAAAGGCTAATAAACTGCAGAGTGCACTAATTGTGCTCAGGTGAGAGGGGTGTGGCTTGACTGTTAAACTTGTATAAAAGGTTTGTGAGCTGGTTTGGGGTCTGTTTACAAGTGGATTTACCTTAAAAAGTAAAGGCTGATAAACTGCAGAGTGCACTAATTGTGCCCAGGTGAGAGGGGTGTGGCTTGACTGTTAAACTTGTATAAAAGGTTTGTGAGCTGGTTTGGGGCCTGTTTACAAGTGGATTTACCTTACAAGTAAAGGCTGATAAATTGCAGAGTGCACTAAGTGTGCCCAGGTGAGAGGGGTGTGGCTTGACTGTTAAACTAGGATAAAGGATTTGTGAGCTGGTTTGGGGCCTGTTTACAAGTGGATTTACCTTACAAGTAAAGGCTGATAAATTGCAGAGTGCACTAATTGTGCCCAGGCGAGAAGGCAGAAGTTAATAGAAACCGGAGAAGGGGAACTTGTGAGCTTGCGAACATTTTCAGTATCAAGTGCAATTCTAGTAAAAGCCTAGGAGTTTAAATAAAAGGAGGGCCTTCAAAGAAAAGGGAGGGAAGATTTATAGTGCAAGGGAGGAAAACTTTATATAAATATATTATATTATATTCTTTATTTTTCCCACTGAAATTTCGTAGACAATAATAATAATTATGAGTCAGTCCAGTGGCAACCTTATTCAGTGTACATCCTGTCAAATGTATGCACTACTGGAACAGATGATCCAGGGTCCATACCTCTGTGACAGGTGTGAGCATGTTGCCTCTTTGGAAGCTCAAATTGAAGATCTGGAGAGGAGAATTGCAGAACTTAGTGATATTGCTCCACTGGAAAGGGAGTTGGTGCTCACGGAGCACAGTTTAGCTGGGCCTAGTATGGAGGGAGGAGCTGGGGCTAGTGAGGATGGCCAGGGAGGTAGCTGGGTTACAGTTAGGAGGGGAATCAGAGGGTACAGGAGGAGGCAGGCCAGTTCTGAGTTGGCAAACAACAACAGATTTGCCAGATTGAGTGAAACTGTTGGCGATGTCCATTCAGGAATGGCAATGCCAGATAGAGCTGTTCCCTCTAACAGCCGGGAGAACAGCTCTACTGGAGAAGAGGGAGGGCAGAATAGGAAGAGCAACAGACATGTTTTGGTGGTAGGGGACTCTATTATTAGGAAGGTAGACAGGGTAATTTGTCACCCAGATCCCAGCAATCGAACAGTTTGCTGTCTCCCGGGTGCTCGGGTTCGGCATGTTGTGGATCGGGTGGATAAATTATTGGGAGGGGCTGGTAATGAACCGGCGGTCTTGGTACACATTGGTACCAATGACAAAGTTAGTGGAAGATGGAGCGTCCTAAAGAATGATTTTAGAGAATTAGGGAATAAGCTTAAAGCAAGGACCTCCAGGGTAGTATTTTCTGAGATACTACCAGTGCCACGTGCTAGCCCAGGGAGGCAGAAGGAGCTTAGGGAGGTTAATGCGTGGCTAAAAAAGTGGTGCAGTGCAGAGGGTTTTGGGTTTTTAGAGCACTGGGCTGACTTCTCACTTGGGTACAATCTCTATAGCAGGGATGGATTGCACCTTAATGTGCTAGGGAATAGGATGGTAGAACGGCTGGTGGAGTTTTTAAACTTGTAGGTGGGAGGGAGGGACTATATAGAAGTATTGGGGTAAATAGGGTAGAGAGGGAAAGGGATGAATTATTTACCCATGGGGGAGGAGAAGGGGGGAGGGTTACAATAGAAAGTAGGGAGATATTAATAGGGGCCTCAAATACAGTGGCAGGCACTTCACATCAGCAGAGCCATAGCAACATAAAGTGTATGATTGCAAACGCAAGAAGTTTGCCTGGGAAAATGGATGAGCTAGAAATATTAGCAGTACAAGAAAAATGGGGCTTAATAGGCATTACGGAAACATGGTGGGATGAATCTCATGACTGGACTGTTAATCTGGATGGTTATAACCTATTTAGGAAAGATAGGGGAAATGGTAAAAGAGGAGGAGGGATCTGTCTTTATGTTAAGCCTGAATTTAAGCCTATAGTTAGAGAAGATATTTATGCTGGCACTAACGGCAACATTGAATCCTTGTGGGTTGAGCTAAATAGTGGAGGAGCTAATTCTAAATGCATATTGGTGGGAGTATGCTATAAACCCCCAAATATAGCTGAAAGTGAGGAAATACAATTATTGTTACAGATTGGAAATGCAGCTAAGCATGGGCAAGTTCTAATAATGGGAGACTTTAATTACCCTGATATAAACTGGATAAACGAGACCAGCAGCTCAGCTAAGGGGAGCAGGTTCTTGAGTACACTCAGGGATCATTATCTAGCCCAGGTAATACAAGAACCTACTAGAAATGGGGCCATCTTGGATTTAGTCATCACAAGTAATATTGATATAATATCAAATGTAAAAATAGGGGAACCCTTGGGGAACAGTGATCACAACACAGTCTCATTTGAGATTGAATACAAAAAACAAAGTTGTAAGGGGCCAACAAAAACTCTACATTTTAAAAGGGCTAACTTTAATGGGCTACGGGCAGCAATACAACATATAGACTGGGACAAAGAACTTACAGGGAAGAATACTGAAAATAAATGGACAACATTCAAATCCTTACTAAATAAACATACTCATCAGCATGTACCATGTGGAAATAAAATAAATAGGAGTAAATCACATCCCATGTGGCTTAACAATGACTTAAAGATCATGATGAGGAAAAAGAAATATGCATTTAAATTATACAAGAAGGAGGGAACAGAAGCATCTTTATGTGACTATAAGGAAATCAACAAGGCTTGCAAAAGGGCTATTAGACTAGCTAAAATAGAAAATGAGAAGTCAGTTGCAATGGAAAGTAAGACTAACCCTAAAATATTTTATAAATATATTAATGGGAAGAAAGCCAGGAAGGAATCGATAGGACCATTACAATGTGACACAGGCCATCTGATAATTAGTGACCAGGAAAAGGCAGATGAGCTAAATAGGTTCTTTTCGTCGGTTTACACAAGGGAGGTACCAGTGGTTGGGACACTGCAACATAATGGGGCTACACTACCTTCACTAAATAATTGGTTAACGCAGGAAGAAATACAAAAGAGGTTGGAGAAAATAAATGTTAATAAAGCCCCAGGTCCTGATGGAATACATCCAAGGGTACTGAGGGAGCTGGGTTCTGTAATAGCCAAACCATTATATCTAATCTTTAAAGACTCGCTCACTACAGGGTCTCTACCAGATGACTGGAGAAAAGCAGAGGTGATACCTATATTTAAGAAGGGATCTAGAGCAAATCCGGGGAATTATAGACCAGTGAGCCTCACTTCTGTAGTTGGGAAGCTTTTAGAAGGTTTAATAAGGGACAGAATACAAGAATATGTCTATTTGAACAGGATCATAGGTAGCAGTCAACATGGATTTATGAAGGAAAGGTCGTGTCAGACCAATCTAATTAGTTTTGATGAGGAGGTTAGTAGGAACTTGGATCAGGGCAACTCAGTGGATGTAGTCTTTTTAGATTTTTCAAAGGCATTTGATACAGTGCCACATGGAAGACTAGTGAGCAAACTAAGGGATACAGGAATTGCAGTAAATATCTGCTCATGGATCGAGAGCTGGCTAAAAGACAGGAAGCAAAGGGTTGTTGTAAATGGAACATACTCCGATTGGTCTAATGTGATAAGTGGGGTTCCTCAGGGCTCAGTATTGGGTCCTCTCCTTTTTAACATATTTATTAATGACATTGAAGTAGGACTCGAATGTAGTGTCTCCATTTTTGCTGATGACACTAAGTTGTGCAAGGTAATAAAATCAGATAATGATGTAATTTCCCTACAAAAGGATTTGCATAAATTAGAGAAATGGGCGGCTAAATGGCAGATGAGATTTAATACAAATAAATGTAAGGTTATGCATTTGGGAAGGAACAATAGCCAAGCAATCTATAATCTTAATGGAGCAAATCTAGGGGTATCAGATATTGAAAGGGATTTGGGAGTACTAGTGGACAACCACCTAGGTAACAGCGCTCAAAGCCAAGCAGCGGCTGCAAAGGCAAATAAAATATTAGCATGTATTAGGAAGGGTATAGAAGCCAGGGAAGAAGATATAATTCTGCCACTATACAAATCTCTAGTACGCCCTCATTTGGAATATGGAGTACAATTTTGGGCACCACCTCACAAAAAAGACATTTTAGAGCTGGAAAAAGTACAGAGAAGGGCTACAAAACTAATAAGGGGAATGGAGGGGCTAAGTTATGAAGAAAGACTAGCAAAATTAAACTTATTTTCGCTAGAAAAAAGGCGTCTAAGAGGAGATATGATTACGTTATTTAAATACATCCAGGGTCAATATAAGGCTTTGTCAAGTGAACTTTTTGTAGCAAGAGATTTTCAACTGACAAGAGGACATCCGTTGAGGTTAGAGGAAAAAAGATTTCACCTTAAACAAAGAAAAGGGTTCTTCACAGTTAGGGTGGTTAAACTGTGGAATTCTCTACCAAAGGAGGTGGTGACAGCGAATTCGATAGACAACTTCAAAAAGGGGCTAGATATATTTCTGAATAAAGAGGGCATTCAAGGCTATCCTAGATAACTAGCAAGGAATATTGATCCAGGGAGAAATTTGATCGCCAGTTTCTGGGGTCAGGAAGGAATTTTGCTTTTTTTTCCCCTTATGAGACAATTGGCAAAGTTTCAATGGGGTTTTTTTTTATGTTTGCCTTCCTCTGGATCAATTAACAATAATTAACAATTAACAATAATAATAAATAGTCCAAATTAAAAAGATCAATAGAGATCTAAGAAGGTTGAACTTGATGGACTAACTCTTTATTCATTCTCCAATACTATACTATTAATAATTATTTAATCAATAATTTAATTAATAACTAATCCGCATATTGCAGATCAGAGGAGATCTTAACAGGTTGAACTTGATGGACTGAAAGTCTTTTTTCAACCTTAATTACTATGTAACTATGTAACTATGTAAGAGCACATTGTAAATATAGGACAATAGTGTCTCTTTAAATATACTGATACATAAGACATTGAGGTTCCTGTTCCAGAGAAAATTCAGTGGAATTTTTTTTTGGGAGGGGGGGGGGGGGGAATTAAAATTGTAAAAAAATGCTTCATTATATTTAATGTCCCATGAACATTTAAACACAACAATGTATTCAGTAGTATGTCCTTCAAACAATATATAGGATTCAATATGCCCACTGAAATGCAGATACCTGTAGCCACTAAAGTTTACAGACCTCCAAATGAACCTGTAGTTTATTTGTTAAAGCGTGATAAACCTGGTAATTTAAACCACAGTTGTGAGCCATTTTTGTCGGCATTAAAACATTTCAAAGAGATTGACTCTTGTCACAGCTGTTGGTGTCAGACAGTCACAGTATAAAGCACATCAAATTGATTGGCAGTTTATCATTCACATTCCTTTGTGAGGAGCTTCAAGCTTAGTGTATGCCATACAATAAAATGTTATCTGTTTGTAGAAAGTGAAATCTATATTCAGTGGAGTCTCCAGCATTCAGAGCAGTTGTAATTGAGAATCAGATATAAATTTCTGAAAGCAGATGAATCAGTCAATCAAAGAAACATATTGTGTATCAAAAGCAGCTGCATTATTGTCTGAAGTAGTTGTGTTTGTGATAATTATAGTGTGATCTTGTCATATTTTGTCAGTTGTGGCACCTCTAAGTAGAAGAGTTGGTGCAAAAGGGAGGTGGGGGAATTGGATTGAGCAGAATGAAAGATGAATACCTTATATCCTGTGTTACAGGTATCAGTTGTCTACATTCATTACTCTTGTGTAGAACAAATACACAAATCTTTTAATTGTGCAGAGCACAGACGTGATATATATTTTAAAATAACAACCACGTAATTGCACCATCAATGATTATATAAAAGTCTGTACAGTGTAAACTAGTATTATAACAACACCATAGATCTAGATTGTATTTAACAAACAAAACAATAGCTTTATTGGATCACCAAACTATAAAAGGAATAATTCAACACATGTCCTCAAGTAAAATAATAAGCATATAATAATTTTTCAAAAATTCTTAATAATTTATTTTATTTTAGTAAAATATGTATATCTAGTGTTTCTTGCCATTTGTAACTTGGATGCTGTAAAACATAATAAATTTACAGTAAAGCTATAGTTCTTTTGCACATATGATTCACCAGGCATTGTTGAGTTAAATAGCCATTACTCCACTTTCCATCCAGCACATGAAGATAAACTATTTGCCAAGGTATTGAAGGGAATAAGATGATTTCATGCACACCACCCCATGTTGACCCTAGCCATGTCAGAACCAACTTAGTAACATAGTCAACACTATAATACCTAATGAACAGCGATGTTCCACAGACACAATAGTGTAGAGAGAGAGAGGCCATATCCAGAGCAGAAACAGCCATTACAATGGCCATCTTATGCATAGGCTATGTTCAATGCCTACTCAAGTTCTACCTTATTAGCTTTAAACTCTATTATACTGTGTATTCTGAAATAAAAGTGCATCTTGGAGGTTCCTGTTGAGCAGCAAATAGCTTTGAGAGAAACTGACACTCAAAGACGTTATTAGGATAACTTGTTTTGGTAGGCCTTTGCGGAGGGCATGAAGGACCCCTGGTAGTTCCGGTCAATCCATGACCTGTAGTGCCTCATAGACTGAGTAGGCTCTGACGAGAACTAGGAAAGATGGGTCTGCTCCTTTGTGTCATAGCCTCACACCCTAGCCACTGACAGTAGTTGGGGCTCAGACAATCAGTGTCAAGTGAGACCTTTAAGATCCAGTTGAGCTCACAGCAAAGTGTCAGATTTGCTGCTGGAGCTGTGGTGTCCTGTGCTGCTTCTGTTCCTGTCTGCCTGGAGTTCTGCCTGTGTCCTGCACTGCTTCTGTTCCAGTCTGGTTGAAGTTATGCCTGTAATTTCTGCTCTATTATGTTCCAGCTATCACCTCCACCTATGTTCTGGTTCTTGCCTTCAGCTCCCAGGTGTCTTCCGAGGACACTTGTTTCCAGACTCTGCTGCTGTATAGTTGCTTGTAACGTTGCCAGTTTACTTTCACGGCTGGACCATGATTTTACTGTTGTTTCTGATCCGATCCAAGCATTGGACTTTTGATTTAAAGGGATACTCACCAAGCTTGTATATCATGTTTTTATTCAACAAATTTGGTTTGCATCTACACTCCTGAAGGTACCTGACCGCTACTTTGTACAATTCAGTTTGTTAGATCTGTCTTGCCTTGCTCATTAAACAGTATGGGGAATCACCAGATTAATCTAAACATAGAATCCAATCTCTATTGCATCATCATTTTGTATTGTTTAGAACAGGCCAGTCCTTACTAATGCTAACATATGTTATAGTAGTTTTGTACGTAAACCTTATGCCAAGAATCCCAACTCCTCAAGGTTACCAATGTAGCAACAGCACATAAAAAAATCACTATTTATTACATTGTTTGATGCAACCAGGTTCTAAATGCTTTTTTGTTTACTATATACTGTACATACTTGAATCCCCTCAGGCTTGCATTGAAATGCCATTTTATAATTTGACTGAATATTTTCTTACATTATGAATTTAAACACCTAAACAAACCAGATTTGTTCAAACATTACAGCACAGAGTAAAATGTTCATTGCCTTAAAACTACAAACAAATAATGTTGCCATGCTGCAGTGTTTAATGTAATATTTAATCATCTAAATATCCCCATAACTCTTCAACCAGAATGTAGAGAACAACTTTATATTTTGTTCATATAATTTAAATGTGCAATTGAATATATTATTAGAACATGGTCGTTTATGCATAATAATATATAGCATGTTCTGCATTGATATTTGTATTGCCTGGGGGTACTTTATCTTGAAATAACTACATTTGTAGTATTTGCCTATATAATACCACCACCTGTTGGCCTTTTTATTCAGCTGAATTTTGCATTCTGCACTTAGCTTTGTGACATAATTTTTGTCTTAATTTATTTGTATTGCCTGTATATTGTACTTCTTTATTTTAAATGAACTATGTATGATACAACTGTATATGCAGCTTATTCTCCACAACAAATTAATTTACTTAAAAATATATACAGAAAATTTTTATGTATAACAAAAAGTTTCTTTTTCTTGAAATAATATTCCGAATGGATTCCAAATATAATTAAAATAATGTTTCTAATATATGCAGTACTTAGTTGGAGAAAGTGTTAAGTTTATTTTAAACTAATGTTCTTTATTACACATTTTTTACAATGTTGTGTTTACAGGCAAAATTGTGAGGGAATATATAAGTGCCAGATTTCAAGGATATAGGAGTATGTTTTGTGTGACACCTTTCCCCGGAATAAATAATTGTGATGTTGGATGCTCTGTCATTGCAGAAGAATTGGCCCATTTTTATGATTTATTATCTTGTTTTTTAATGAAATCATTGTGATGACCCTAATCCCACTGAAAAATGGTACCCCTTGCGTGATATTATTATCTATTTGAATCATCTGGTCAGCTACTCAACAAACTAACACTTTCCCTTCCAGAGTACTTGTTATAATAAATAAAACATTAAAAAGCCTGTAAGAAATGTGCAATGCTCCTAAACAAAATAACACTGCTTTTTTCTTTAACCCTTAAGCTCAGAAGCCCTTTAGTTGCAAAATAAAACGGTCTTCAAATCTCTTGGGTTGCACAGGCTAATAATATAGGGGACACAAATTTAGTTTCCATAAAAAAGCAAATGTAAACAGTCACGAGCAAGCTCATCATAATGGACTGCCAGGAACATTAATAAATGGGAAAATGGCAAAAAGATAACTTTGCATTTGAAAAATATATATTTTCTGGTATTGTACCCTGCAAGTTTCCTGGAAACTTTGGTTGAGGTTGTGTGTGTGTTTGGTTGAGGTTGTATTTTTGTACAATAGAAATTTCATTTATTGAGAGCTGCTTGTTAATATGCATCTACTATAGAAGGGGTAAGTGTCAAATTCCAAATGGTCCAGTGATTTAAAAAATCTTCATTCCCTTTTCTCCATCCCCATCATTTGCTCCACAGTCAATACAAATTACCTCAGGCTCAAAGCTATAAAGAAGTACTCTAGTCTGACAAAATTACATTTTATGTGCAAACATAATCTAAAAAAAAACTAATTTGGCCTAAATTGCATTTTTGCTCTTGGCTTACACAACTGTTAATGTTGTTAGTTTGTGTGCACATTCTACCATATTTAATATCATAGATATTAAATACAGTAGTTTCACATAGTATTAGATGTTAACGCTAACTGATAACCCTATTTAATGTGTGTGTATAGTATTTATTAATAGGTAGCCCATATTTGTTTATAAGTGTCCCATAATGGTGGCTAGTAGGAAACCCAATAAATATTTAATATTTTTTCTGTAGGTTTGGGGGCTTTTCATTGCTTTCCAATGGGCCTTTCCAATTGTCTCTTTCACTTTATAGGGTTTTTCTGTGACCAAAAAATACCTTGGCAGGTACACTTATTATTTTTTTTTTTTCTTTTGCGCAATCATTAAATAATTGCATGATTATTTATTCACAACAACCTAGAACATTTGCATTCTAATCTGCATAAAAATAAACTCATATAATCTAAAATCACCTGCTTTCAGAAAGCACCATCAGTTTCAAAAGGACAACTAAGCATGTTTTGAAACTTATATTGTTTTTATTGCATGAAAATTAGTGGTCACAAATGAAGCAAACATATTCTTTATCTCAAAATATGCTGTTTTCAGACTTCAGCAGAAAATTCCTTTTTTCCTGAAGTCTCTAAAAAGGGGTGTGGATTATTTGGCATTGTCCTTAACCCAAGATTGCTGATTTACAAAAAGATTTGCAGATTCTGACTAAATCAGACTAAACAAAATGGAAATCACCCTCCCATAACTTGTTCATGCTTTTTTAAACTGACAGAAAAATTGGGATTGCACTTTTAAAGACAGTCATGGCTAAATTTACCATTGGTTATCTCATTATTAGTCAGGTGCCTGAAAAAAAATCTAGGCTTTTTTGACAGTTAAATCTTAATTGAATCCAAGATGGTACCACACAAAGTGACATTGAAGAGATGTTATCACTTAGAAATTATTTGCTATAAACAGAAGTTAACATAACTAAAATCAGGGCATCATACAGGGGGTCACTGGTTATTTCTCAAGCCTGGTCATTTGAATGTGATATATATTTACTAAATGGGTAGGGCATTCTTAGTTGATAATAATTGTTATTACATTAAATAACTAAATGTTATTTAAAGTTTCATTTACTGACAGTAAATCTACACAGAATCATGTAATTTGTGTCTGTCAATCTGTCTTTATGATGTTCTCCAGTATCCTTGGCCTCAACATTTGTTCTAGATTGCAGATTACTTCCCTGAGATATGTACAAGCTCAAATGCCAAGGCAATGGCTAGAATACTACATTCTAGCTTAAAGATAAAAGCAATTGATAAGGAGGATATTTAGAAAAGGTGGACTGACAGACAAAAATGGCAGTAGTACTATATACAGTGCTGTGTACAACATCTAGGCTAAAATACTCCCTTAACACACTCCTATAAATGAATTTATGAAAACGTGTTGTAAGTGTATTGTGTAAATATTTTTATGTTCTATTCCAGAATTTTTATATCTTTTGTTTTTAAGTAACTTGTATAATAAGTGAAATAAAAGCCTTTTCTCTTATAACTGCCCATTATTTACTTTAATTACTCATTCATTAACCTGGCATTTTTCTGTTTTATTAGACTTCATTGTTTTGGGCTTCTCTGTGACTTGTATAAATTATGGCTGAGTCTGTATATGCTGAGCAGCAGCAGCATTTTCTGACTTTGCATTTTTATATCCCTTTTATGTTCTTTTATACTCTTGTTTTCAATTTCCATCCTTTTTATCACCTTTCCCTGCCCACAACATTAGGGTGGCACAATTCCAGTTCCTCTACCTTAGGGCCTCTGGATAAAATCTTGTCCACAAAGCTGCTTTTAGTCTCCACAACATATGGTGATAAGCACTGGAATGTTCTACTGACCTTATTTTCACTTAGGCTTTGTTTTCTATTAAGATAAAAACTGATTTGCAGTTTTGCCTTGCATTATATTTTATAACAAACAGGCTTTTGGTTGCAATGCAACCAAGACATCTACTTAGTAGCAAACAGCCCTTGCTCTTTCAACGTATAATATGGATTTACATTTGCAGTTTAACACAACCTAAAATATGAACAATCAAGCTGTAAAAGAAAAAAAAAAAACAGAAAGTCAGCCATTTTAAAAGTGTTCAATACTAGTAATCTGGTCATCTTAAAGGTATATGGAATTGTGCATGACAAAAATACCAAAATAAACATTAATAAACTTACCCTAATATTTACATTTTTCTGCTAGTTGATTTTGAGAAAAAATGTCCCTGAAAATCAAGCTGAATTAGCATAAAATTCATAATTCATTATGGTAAATCAAAGGCAGCTACAACATTGTAGGAATATGGGCATTCAGTCTCTGCAGCAAACCATTGTGCAAAGCATTATGGGATTTGCAGTCTTTTGTCTCAACCAAACACCTCTCTCCTCCCTTGAATGATGCACCTCATGCAATTATGCTCTGGATCTCTGCACTGTGCTGCTACTGACTGTAAAGACTTAGTACAGGGTGCCCATGCAAGCAGCTCAGGAGTGTGGAAACCATTTAAAAAAAAAAAAAAAATACAAATAAATCTGTATGTGTATAGAATGACTCAATGTAATGTGTGTTTCTGATATAAGCAGCCTGGAAAAAAGTTAAAAACAGGGAAACTTCCATATTCCCTTAAAGGGACTTAAAATAACATTTTACAGCATGCAAGGTGGTTATACGTTGTATTAGCCAATCAGTCTTGAGATATTCCCATTATTTGTGCTGCATTATTGTGTTAACAAACAGCTCCTGACTACTAGGTTACTGATCTGCTAAGTAGTGACTGTGTGCAACCAGATAAATAAACAAACACATCCTACCCCCTTGTTATCATGCACTTCGACCTCTCTGTCCCACACTTATCAAGCACAATAAACTACAAGTCCAGATTCCAGATCTATACTGGCTTTGGATGCATTTGGATCATTCTGATGACCCTCTGTTTCAAATAAAATGTTTGTTTTTCAAGCTTCCTGTCACATGCCGTTATGGCCACATGTCCTGTAAGCCTACGAAGGATATTGTGTTTATTAAATTTCGGAAAGCTGAATTAAGCACATCAAGAGAAGTAGAATTTGACACTTCTGTGCAAATAGTGGCATTGAAAGGAAATGGGATGATTTCCCTATGGCTAAGTGTAATTTTTAAATTGTTATATTCAGATATTGTGGAACTGTTTTGATAATCGAATTATGAAAATCGTGTTTTTTTGCTAGATTAGGCACTGTACCAGAATATTATAAATACATGCAGCATCTATCGTGTGTGATGTTGAATTTAGCAGATTTGTTATTACACTAAGTCTACTAAGAAAATCTGCCGCTGACTGATGAATTTGTTATGATTATTAATCACAGTTAGGTACAAATACTTAAAGGGCACAAAAAATTAGTCTCAAGAATCCTGGATCAGGGACAAACTCATTAGAAATCAAAAGGTTATGTAAGTCTGCATGAATGAGAATGAGGATCTGAGAATAAACGATTTTGTGTGAAATGGTTTTATTAAAGGGCTGAACTTTTACAGGATTAATTTTCCCTTTTTCCTTCTGGCTTGTTCACTGTATTTTACAGTATCTTATCAAGGTGCAATACAAAGTGAAAACTGTAAGACTTGACTGAAGTGAACATGAATTTGTTCTTATATAAATAATATAATTAAGTCTAATAAACCAATTGATTCAGGTTTCTGTGAAAATTTAAAGAGTTTGATTTATTAAATCTACTTAATATTTTATAACTTGCTAATAGACAGGGGGGAAAGGTATCATCTCTCCTCATATTGTTTTCTGTTTTTCTACTAACACAGATCTAAAAATCTACTGTGTGATTGATGTTATATTTGCACAGTAATCCCTTATATTTATGTGGAAAATAAATCTTGTAAACTTACATTTTATCCCGCAGAACATGCGGGTGTATTATATCTCAATATTTTTAGAAATAACTTGAATTTTCTATGAAAAGTAATTAACTCAATACTTTTGTACAGGTCCTGGCTGCATGGACTCTTTGAGCCTCATTTAATTCGGGGATCGCAAACAGCCAAATGCCTGCGATTGAGTTGTGTGCTCCTGTTGCTCTACTTTTGTGATGCTAATTAATAGGCCGGACCCGCAAGTTAGGGGGCGATAGCGAAAATCGGAAACCATTGCCGTCGGAAGTAGCATTTGCAGGCTTAGGAGCAAGCCGGTAACTCCCCATGCAGAAACAGAGAATGTCACCAAGACCAACCTCCAAGCCAGTAACTCGTAAATGGAAAGCCCGTAGGACTTTAAAAAAAATGGTGGTTGGATTTTCAAAGTCCTACGGGCTTGGAGGTTGAAGCCTGTAGGATTTCACATTGATTGCCATGATCGATATAACACGAAAATTGAACATGAAATAAAGTATTGCAGAATGTTGTGCTATTAATTCTAAGACCTAACATCACTTTCACTCGTCATAAAAGTACAGTATTTCTTTTTTATTTGCTTTTAAAGTGCTCCGATTTAAAAGTACTTTGCGAGACCTCCTTTGTACCAGTAATTTGCGGTTAGATATTTGCCATTTGCAGGCTTGACGGAGCGGTTAGCGAGATGAAATCACAGCAATTGAATAGCGATTTCAGCATTCGGGACTCTTGCGGCCATGAAAGATCAAAGGCTTGGAGTCGCAGCTCAGAGCACGTAACTCGATCAGAGCCCGCAAACGGAAGTCAATTGAATAGCAAAATAACTTGCAACCTCAATTTGCGAGCCCAGATCTCCAAAACGGAGCAATTGAATGAGGGTCTTTTATCTTTGAGGTAGGGTGGAAATGTGAAATGCGTTACAAGATGAGCTTTTATTAGATTTCAGATAAGTTAACAAATGGTAATGTTTTGATGTAAGATTTGGGAGGTCTGCATCCTTCTAAAGGGATGCTGCCTATTCTTTTTTTTATATATACAAACAAATTGTACGTACATGACAAATAAACAATTATAGAATTGTACAGCAAACAAATTTACAACAAAATTCAAGTAACATTCAATTGTGAAGGAGGTAAAGAAGCATGAAGGTCTTCTATACCTTAAGAAGCTAGTTGACACTTCTTAAGGGAAGCTGCCTATTCTTGAAACACAATCATATACCCGTTGTGGAACTGTGAATATTGCTATTAGTAACATGTGCAATGTTTTTTTTTTTTTAATCTTTGCTTTTGAAATTACTTTAATTTCTTGGTATCTTGTTTTTTTTTTTTTTTTGCTCAGCTTGGCACTACCAGTCTTTTACTTTAGTTCCCCTTTACATTGCCTCAACCATGAGGGAAGTATGGACATCATGGACTCTTTGCCATTACTCGCTTATCATCGAAATAGGTGCAGAGGCAGAGTGGTAACTAGTAGAGTAGATAAGAGTACAGGTGGACCTAATCCATTGGCTGTTTTACACCATTAACTTCTTTATTAAGAAAATCTTATTTGCTTCCTGACTAATAAAATGAACGAGAAACTGTGTTGATAATTAAAAAATAAAAATGCTACATGTACGAAAATAGTGATATACCCAGTTGAGCCCAAAGTCAGCAATGGACTAATAAGTTAAGACATACGGTTCAAAGTTGACTACACACAAGGGAAATTGGCAAAATAGAATATATAAAAAGAATATAAAAAAAAAAACTTCCATAATCAATACATTTGGTGTTAAGGTAATTGGAGCCATTTGTATACAAAAATGTTGTAGACCAAATCCAACAAATGGGCTGAGTAACAGATCAGTAGGAATACTAATTCATGCTTTGCTACATAGTGTAATACAAATGTAATCAGAGTGTACTAAAGCTAATCACTCCATTCTTAGCTATTCCTAAGGATGTGATGAAATGTCCTTTAATAAACCTTTTGAATCCGAACTCATGGAGTTACTAGGACTCAAACACATTAGCATATTTTTTTGCATGGAATCAACAAGATCAAGATCTAAAACTAGAGGAATGAAATTGCTGCAAGTGGTGCATATGCTTGCTCCACTCCTGCCAGATTTATTATACAGTGAGAAATTATGTATTCAATTTTCAGGGGTTCATGGAGGAAAAACATCCTGGCATACTGTGTTCATGGAATTGAGATGGGAGGAAATTCTCATTGTAAAGGAGAACTAGCCGTGAGTGGGTGGAGCAAGTATTTGGATCTGACTTCATAGGAGGTGGTTTTAGAGTGAGGTTATACCATCTTAAAGGGTTTTTGTTTCAGTACATTCTGTCCATTAATCTTACAATAATTTTGCTGTTCCTGTGGAGAAAAAACATCACAGAGTTTCTTTAAAACGACACAAGAACTATTATTATTTCCATAACATAGTGGCATAGATATAGCATGTGAAATACAACTTAGTACTGTATTCAGTCAACATTCTTAGTCAGAGCTGTAGACCAGTCTAGAGAAGAAGCAAACTCCTTATATTTTGTCCCTGTATTGCTTGTTTTGTCAGTGAAAATACTAGTTTTTAGTTCATTCTTTTTTTTTTTCTTGGAAAAAAACTAAATCTCGGAGTCCAGAATGATAGATGTAACTTTTAGTCAAGTCAGTGGCCAATATTCATATCACATATAATATTTGTCAAACTCCGAGACGTCGTTAACTCTGAGCACTTAGGCGGCACTCATCATGTAGCGAGGCAAACCGCTAAGGCACTAAAACGCACAGCACTTAGGCGATGAGCACCAAAGGTGCTCATTGCCTGGTAGCCTCGCAAAGCGAGGCGTGCTGTCAAGGCAATGAAACTCGCAGGACTTAGCCACACATTGAAACACGCGGACTTAGCCACCAAACACTTAGGAAAAATGGGAACGCCTTAGGCTGCAAGCAGTTGATGAACGCGGGACTTAGAAAAAATAATAAGTTAACTGCCGAACCGAGCAAACCAAAAAACATGAGAAATACAAAAAAAATACAACAAAAACATTACAAACAGCATGGGGGAACTGCCAGGACGTCTGGGAGTGAGGTGGAACTCGAATTTAAGTCGATTTAGCAGAGTTTCGGCACTCGAAAACCGCCCTTGCAAGAAAAAAATGGCCGCCAAAAAAATGAAAACGAGTCTTCTCAACCCCGGACTGCGCAAAACACCACCAACCGTGTACCACTTTCACACAGGAATACAAAATACACTATTACAAAGGACGGCAAATGCTTGCGAACCGCGTAGGACATAGAGAAACAATGCAATTTTACAGCCTTAGCTTGCAACTAATAACATTATGAATCTAAAGTAGCGCTTTACACAACTAAACCAACGGATTGTCCTCGCGCACACAGCATATTTCTAATGCACAGATCGGACATTAATGACACTTTCTCCTCAGGGTAGCAACAGTGCAACTGTACATTGTATGCTGCAGCAAAATAAGAACAGATTGTTAGCTCTTCAGGCTATTCATTGCTGGATTTATTATTTAAAAATAGGTAAAGTATATTAATTTATTAAGTAACTAATTATAATTAAAAAAAAAAAATATATATATATATATATATAATCTGTCTTTGTGATGAGCGCCGAAGGTGCTCAGAGGACCAAAAGTACACAAGAGGAGAGGCTCTAAGGCGCTCAGCGCGAGGCTCGCAATGAGCGCCAAAGGTCCTCAGAGTACAAAAAGCTTTACATTGTCTGGCAAACAGCATTGCCATGGCTTCACATTTTATTGCACTGTCATTTTTGACGGGCAAGTCGCTAGTATATATTTAGTATCAGTGACCGTTGCTGCAATGACATCTCAGACGTGTAATTGCTGCATTCCCTTGAGCTCAGGTTCTGATGGACTTCAGTAATTCAATCTACTGAGATGCATTAACTTAAATTGTCTTACACATTTTTTTTTAACAAGTCACTTTGAGTTATCTGGGTTGTTTAAAAACCATATTGTTCTGGAATACTTTGCCCCTCTATCTCAAATAATAATAAATCAATGTAAAATGAGGTACTAAAAATTTACATAACTTTTTCACGTCTTTCAGTGGAGATTGCTCAGCTTTCGTGCCAAAAAGACACTGTCCAGTTTGGAAAAGATGTATGACCGAGATTATAAAGGAGCAAACTTGGACTTGCACGAATGATGTAAAGTGCTTGCATTTCGCATACTCGTAATTGTTCACAAAAGATTTTCAGACTGGCGCACATTTAGTCCAGCTTTGTGTACGATCAAATAATTTTTAGGAGGAGGTTTTGTATATTGGATATAAAAATGAGTAAGTTTGACTTTTCAAATGATTAGCATGAATTTAGGTGAAATACATTTACTTCTTTACGCAAGGTCTGTAGAATTGCCAGAGCAATCTGGGCTCTTGCCAGTGATGTACATTCAGTCTATGCAGGATTTTGTCTTAATATGATCAGTCTTTATTTATGTAAAACATCATTCTAAATTCTTTTGAGCAATGTGCATTTAGTATAAGCGCAGTTCTCTACTCATGTTATTAAAATGCATGGAGCAGCCATCATATTCTAGGCTTCTGTTGATATATGCTTTTAATTGAACAGAATTATGGCTATATATTATCAATGTGAATCTAGTTAGAGCAGTGTATTGGCTAGCACAATGCTCAGTGCACTGAGGAATGTGAATAACAAGTTATTTCTACGGGCATGAATCTGAATACTATTACGGTGCGTCTGTTATAGAATACAGATTAACTGCAGAACTGAGGATTTTATGATTGGCGTTTGTTAAGCATCATGTGTCTTCATAATGGTGCATGTGTTGCACATCTTGTATTTTAGGGATCTGTACAATAACTGGTGTTTTATATCATGGATAGTCACTGCATAGCCAGGGCTACTGTAGAATAAAAAATTCCGGCCCAAAAAATGTAGTGCAATATTAATTTGTATTTAATATATGTTTATATATTATATTGGGTATGCATTGGGGTAGGTAAATTATTGTTCAAAATCATTTTATCAACCAAAAAATGCTTATAATTCCTTGCATTTATTACAAAAAAATATAATAACCTTTCTGTTCAGTGGAAATTAATATATCTCCTACCACAGTGTCCTTCCAGCTCTCAAAGCGGTGTATTGCCTCATTTACATAATTTACATAATGCAGATGGACTCTCCTGTCCTACATGTCAGATAGTATAATAATGTCTTAGGAGTAATATTAAAATTAATGTCTCATAATGATCTACAATATGTTAATTGAAATACTATATATATATATATATATATATATATATATATATATATATATATATATATAAAATGTATGTAAGTATATAATATACCGGTATATAAGTTTAGAGTTTTCCATTCGCTTTCCTCTCTTTCTGCTCCCTGTTACCATGGGCATCTGCAGATTTTTTTTTTCCATGGTGCAAAATACCCTTAAATGTTAAGTCACAATGATGTTAATGGAGATTATCAAATGCAAAAGAAACACATGTATACGAAAGCACATTACAAACATCTTTGTATTCTGCATCCCATATTTCCTCCCTACTCTCCCCACATCCCCCTTGATTCCCCTTATCCCCGTTTTGAGTTTAGGTAACGTAGCAGGGGAGGGAAGTTAAATATTGGGGGATACTACCTATATTCTGAGCATTGTAGAGGCATTCAGAATGGACGGATTTATAAAATGCTACACACAGTCCCCCTATGTTTCCCTCATACTCACAGTATTGCATGAATATATAGGACTAGCGAATTGCCCGTCAAAACATGACGGCAATGAGATGTGTATGTTTGGAAAGTTGTTTAGTTATTAATATACATATGGAATTGTAAGGTAGCTAATGCTGTTTGGTGTGTAGTAATGAAATATATAATACAAATTAATAAATTAATATACTTTACCTATTTTGAAGCATTGTGTTGAAGAGCTGTGAACCTTGTTTGATGTTGCTGCAGCATTAGTGGTGCGGAGGTGCTGTGTAAGCGTGATGAACGTGTGCAGTGTAATAGTGTGCGTGCGTGAGCCGAAACCGTTAGCGTAGTCGTGTACTCCCGCATTATCGTAAAATGGCGGGTAATGTGTGGTATGCGTCTTAGCGGATTATCCGTAGGTCGTTTAATGGCGGGTAATGTGTGGTATGCGTCTTAGCGGATTATCCGTAAGTGTTTTCCATGGTTAGAGTGCTGTAGCCTCGTTTTCGTTTTGTTCGGCCGCCATTTTTTCTCTCGCTTAGAAAATGTTTTAGTGTCTAAACTCTTTTATTTTGAGTTAAATGAAGGTGTAACTTGCTTTTTTGAGGTCCTGGATGCTCCCTCTTGCTGTCTGTAAGCTTTTTATGTATGTGCTGTGTGTATTTATTGTGTTTGGATTTTTTTTCATGTTCGAGTTGCGGCCGTATTTTTTTGCTACGGTTTAACGGCTCGCCTCGCTATGCGAGGCTCGCCTGCAATGAGAGAGAGAAAGACACACACACACACAGGCCAGAGAGAGAGAGACACACACAGGCCAGAGAGAGAGACACACACACACACACACACACACACACAGGCCAGAGAGAGACACACAAGCCAGAGGGAGAGAGACACGCGCGCAGGCCGTAGAGAGACACGCGCGCAGGCCAGAGGGTGAGAGAGACACGCGCGCAGGCCAGAGGGAGAGACACAGGACACAGAGGGAGAGACACACACACAGGCCAGAAAGAGAGACACAGGACAGTAAGAGAGTGAGACACAGTGAGAAAGAGACATTCTATGATACCGTCATTTATGACAGGCAAGTTACTATTTGAACACTTTGGCTCTTTAGCCACTTGACATTTGAAGGTGTGAGGCTGATGACTGTTTCACGTGTCTGTGCAACTGCCCTACACACATCTTGCTCAATTTAGATATTCATCTTTGGTAATCTGTTTCATTGTAGATTGTATTATGATATGTAGATGTGTCACAAATCACAAGTAGTACAGTTTTCATCTGGAGATCCCTCAAGAGAAAAATAAAGTTGAATGGGTGTCTAGACACACTTCCCATGGGCTCTACAAATAGCTGCTATGGTATTTATATCTAAAAAAAAACAACAACTGGGGAAGCAGCAAAAATACTCCCTGTTTTCCCTCTGTGTACTTGACAGAAAACACAACATACCAGGCTTTCTGTTTACATAATTTGCATTGACAATACCAAACTAAACTACGGTTTGACACCAAATATGTTTAAAATAAGTCAAGAAAATATATTGTCATATAAACATACATTTTTATCTGGGTCTGTATCTGGTGTCAATAAACGGTTTAATAATATTCCGCCATGACTGCCTTTTGTCAAGCACATCATTAAAAATAATCGGCTATTTGTGTTTCAATCTATTTCATTTGATATTATCAGATGCTTTAATGTCTAATTGATTTCCTGGACTGAAACCTACACTTTGTGTCTGCGTGGGGAGAATTTCTTTGCACAAGGTTAGTCTGAGCAGGTTGATTACACACTTGTTACCTGTAATTCAATACAGCAGTGCTCTGTTTACAAAGTCCAGATTTCCTGTGCTGTCAGTTAGGGCAATCAGCACAAAGACCAAGAGCTTTTGGAACTAAATAAAAATGAGAAGAACATTGTGGCTGCCAGTAACCCTTCAAAGGTAATTTAACAGCCTTTTGACTACAAGGCATCAGTTGTTGTAGTTGTCTGCTGAGAATGAAAACTGACATTCTGCTGTACCGTGTTATGGCAATAGCTCAGCATGATCTCTTGCTCAGCTTCACTGGAGCTTCTACAGTGCACAACAAGCATTTGAGGGGTTTATTATGTTAGACAAGTATACCTATATTGTCACCAAGGCATCACTTTGCATACAAAGCATGCTATGTGTAGCCAAAGGGGGTTAGGCAGTTTTATTAAAAGGACAGTTAAGTCACAGTTTTTTTTGCTGTGATAAGCAACTTGAGATCCAGCAATGTTATTTTTCTATCTGACAAGAAAAGTGTGTACTTGTAGAAAACTTCTACCCTCCTCCAGTCTCTAAAACCGGCTGTAGCTGATCCAAACATATATTGACCAATAAAAATCTGTCCATCTGTACTCATGACTAACGAACTAACATGCTAAATGTTCTTAGAAAGTAAAAAAGAATGGAGGGCAAAAAAAAAAAATGTAATCTGTCTCGACAGCCATCTTCACATAGCACCCAATTGCTCTCAGCACCCGCCTCATTTATCACCCATTTTTATCTCATTTGCTCTCCCCTCACAGAACCACCCCACCCCCTGTACTATACTGTCATCCAGTCTCTTGCTCCCTCACCTCTTCCCTGATACACATTCCCAACATTCTGAACTGCTCCACACTGCTACCTCTTGGAGCTTTAGTAGAAATTCTCTTTTTTTTTTTAAACAGGCACAGACGAACGATTTGGAATTAAAATATAAGCAAATAACTATTGTTTTTTTCTTCAAATTAACGGTTTTAATAGTTCTATATATTTTGCTTACTATTTGACAAAGATCAGAAAGACATCTTTGAGATTAGTAAATGGTAACTGTAAAATTGAAAGTGTTATATCAGTTTTACCTTTAGACTATCATTTTTATCTCTCCACATCTAGAAAATCATTATAACTTTCCTTCCAAAATACATATCCTCATTTACCGTACCTCTGTTACCAAGAAATCCAATTCTACTTCTTTACCATAGTGAATTTACGTTTGTTGACTAAAAACCATTGTGTAGCCCTATTAAGTAATAGCGAGCCGTATATACAGCCCTTCAAGTAAAAAAGATTGTCGCTAGTTTAGAAAATGGCAGCACGAAATGAACAAGGAGTGGTTGTTCTGACATTTTCTTGGAATGACAAGCAAAACATGTGAGTGCTGTTTGTTGCTTGAGTAGTCATAGTGACATATTTTCAATATGTTAAAATTTATGTCATGGAAAGATGAAAACCTTTGTGTAACATTTGAAGACTAGGAATATGATGATGTGCATTACAGTGGATGATAATGTCTCTTGCATCTGCTTCCTAAATTTCCTGCGTGGTGGCCTCTTTTTGTTTTTGTTTTGAGTAGATGATCAATGCCATCATACTAAAATTACCATGAACTAAAAACTACCATTTAAACATATATAAATAAATTACTACCTACCCAGGTGCATTTTGTAATCCTTTTTTAATATTGTGAATTTTTCACATTCTGAACACTTTTGAATCAACTGTATATTGTTGCTGATTTAGCAACACATCATTTATGTATGTGCGTGATATACGAAAAAAATATCAACTAACGTGCAAATTAAGTATTCTTCCTAAGGACAATCATAATTATAAACCTATAATTCATATCTACATATTTAATAGCACGCTCTACACAAAATAAAAAGTATGTAATTTAAGCTATAGTTTTAATAATAAAGGAAACGCCAGAAAAGCTACATCACTGCCAACAACTGAAATTCAATGGTGGACATTAACACATTTGTCACATTTTAATGTTGTCATGTTCCCTCACTTTCACAATGAAGCACATTACATACAGTGCCTTGCAAAAGTATTCACCCCCTTGACTTTTTACCTGTTTTGTTACATTACAGCCTTAAGTGCAATGTTTTGTTAATCTGAATTTTATGTGATGGATCAGAATACAATAGTCTAAGTTGGTGAAGTGAAATTAGAAAAATATATACATAAAACTATTTTTTTAGAAATAGAAAACAGAAAATTGGCATGTGCGTATGTATTCAACCCCTTTGTTATGAAGCCCATAAAAAGCTCTGGTGCAACCAATTACCATCAGAAGTCACATCATTAGTGAAATGATGTCCACCTATGTGCAATCTAAGTGTCACATGATCTGTCATTACATATACACACCTTTTTTGAAAGGCCCCAGAGGCTGCAACACCTAAGCAAGGGGCACCACTAACCAAACACTGCCATGAGGACCAAGGAACTCTCCAAACAAGTAAGAGATAATGTTGTTGAAAAGTACAAGTCAGGGTTAGGTTATAAAAAAATATCCAAATCTTTGATGATCCCCAGGAGCACCATCAAATCTATCATAACCAAATGGAAAGAACATGGCACAACAGCAAACCTGCCAAGAGACGTCCGCCAACCAAAACTCACTGACCAGGAGGGCATTAATCAGAGAGGCAGCACAGAGACCTAAAGTAACCCTGGAGCAGCTGCAGAGTTCCACAGCAGAGACTGGAGTATCTGTACATACGACGACAATAAGCCGTACGCGCCATAGAGTTGGGCTTTATGGCAGAGTGGCCAGAAGAAAGCCATTACTTTCAGCAAAAAAACTAAATGGCACGTTTTAAGTTTGCGAAAAGGCATGTGGAAGACTCCCAAAATGTATGGAGGAAGGTGCTCTGGTTTGATGAGACTAAAATGGAACTTTTCGGCCATCAAAGAAAACTCTATGCCTGGCTCTAACACATCACAGTGAAACCTGGTGGTGGCAGCATCATGCTGTGGGGATGTTTATTAGCAGCCGTAACTGGGATACTTGTCAAAGTTGCTAAATACAGGGATATTCTTGAGCAAAAGCTGTACGACTCTGTGTGTGATTTGAGGCTAGGCCGGAGGTTCACCTTCCAGCAGGACAATGACCCCAAACACACTGCTAAAGCAACACTTGAATGGTCTAAGGGGAAACCTGTAAATGTGTTTGAATGGCCTAGTCAAAGCCCAGACCTCAATCCAATATAAAATCTGTGGTCAGACTTAAAGATTGTTGTTCACAAGCACAAGCTATCCAACTTAAAGGACCCGGAGCAGTTTTGCAAGGAGGAATAGGCAAAAATCCCAGTGGTAAGATGTGGCAAGCTCATAGAGACGTATCCAAAGCGACTTGGAGCTGTGATTGCAGCATAAGGTGGCTCTACAAAGTATTGACTTTAGGGTGGTGAATAGTTATGCACATTGACTTTTTCTGTTATATTATTCTATTTGTTGTGGGCATGTTCTGTAAATTAAAGGATGCAAATCCTCAAACAATCCATGGTAATTCGAAATTATGAGGCAACAAAACACGAAAAATGCCAAGAGGGGTGAATAATTTTGCAAGGCACTGTAGTATAAAGTCAGTATCCAAAATGTATTACTAGGTCAATATGAATACGTGTAAGTTTTAATTTCAACTTTAAGATTTTGTGTATCATACGTACATAATATAAAAAAATAATTTTTTATAGGTTTGGTAAAGATGGAGACATTAGTGATAACATAATCCGGTCAACAAATAGACAAAAATGTTGTCTAAAATGTGCAGCCTGTGGTTCTACTAAGATACATTAACATTCAGAAAAAAGTACCCCAAGCCAATTCATCGTTTTTTTACTTATTTTTATTTCCCTGGAATGTGAGATTTCCGAATGGCGTCTGTAAAACAAAGCTACTTGATTCATTTGAGGATAACTCTTTTATGGAAGTTCCCAAATACGGGAATGCTATCCTGACAAAGAGCATTTTTGATGCACTATATTATTTACTTCAAAATGAAATTCAACCAAAAAATCTTTTTATTTTATTTTATATTTGTTTAGATTTTTTTGGCGCATAAAAACAAATATAATGAGTTGGAACTCTTAGTTTCAACACATTTTCTAATGACTTGTATTTTTAAACAAGAAATCCGAACAGTTTGCCAGAACCTAATGTCGTTTGGTAGTAGCACAACATTATATAGATTTGCCAATTTTGTGATCTGGAGGAGGCAAACTTGATGGACTTAACGGTATTTTCTTCAAATATATTTAATTATACCACCTTACACGTATACTGTACACAATTATGCCATCTTTTGTTAACTTCCAGTATTTGTAATAGTGTCATAAATTTTAAGTATATTCAGTAGCCACATTTTAACATTATGCATTAATAGTGCAAAATGGTGCAATACCACACACTGCATCTCTGTGTTAGAGAAGGATGTGCTAGAGAAGGAGACGTGGCTATGAACAAACAGAACATGGGAGTGGATCCAGATGTAGTTCAGGATGTTTGCAAGGAACATCAAAAGCAAAAAAATGAAGTTTGTTATAAATTTATGTGAAATAATAATCCGTTAATTTAGTGTTATTGGACTGTGAAAAGTAGATGGCAATAGATAACGAAAGATAGCAGGTTAGAGGAGCGGAAATGTGTTGGTACTACAATTGTTGCCCAAGTTGTCTAGGTGCTAATGGGAATTCACAAATATCATCACAGTTGAGTGAGTCAGGGGAACGTTGGTATGGATGAGTGTAGTTATTGCTTTTTTGAAGGTGGGTGGAAAGGTGCCAGTACATGGAAAGAGGTTGGATAGGTGAGACTAAAAGGAACCAAACTGATGTTCAGAAAAAGAGGCCCCAATGAACCTCATATTTGTTTTATTTTTCAGCTCTTCCGAATAAAAGATAAAAACACAGCTACTGTACTTAATTAGTTTAAGAACCGCTAGATTTTATTAAAGGTTAACCTAGGTTTTCTTAAAAGCAACATTATCCCAAAATACAATTGACCTTATCTTATTTTTTGTTAATTGTAGAAAGATATTAAATATTTTTCGCTAAAATGTTCCTATTCGCTTCATTGGCAAATGCGAAGAAAAATAACATTTAAAATATACCTTCTACAAAAAAGACAAAGGCACCTTATTTCAACAAGGGAGTTTTTACAACTATTTGGTACTATAATAATTTTTAATTATGTTGTTCCTCAAAAAATATCCGTGTTTAATTAATATAATGCTTGGCCAAAAGTACTTAAGAAATCTACATAAAAATATGTCAAGGAACTAACATCTCGAAGTTAAAAAAACACAAATGATGACTGAAGTCTGAGAGCAGTAAATGCAAAAGTCAAAATGGCTGCTATACCAGTGACCATATTTCTAATCATTAGTTTTGTTTAAATAATTTTTTCGTGCAATTAAATTGTCCTTTTTTCGGTAGATGTCATTAACTGCATATATCTTACGTGTGTGGATTTTATTGGTGAACAGTGTAATAAAAATGAGTAATATGATGTAAAATCTGTGAAAGTTAATACACAATTAAAGAAACTGAAAGTAAATGAAATGAACTGTTAATACAAGACACTTAGGAAAAGTATTTGAAGGTTTTCTGGCAACTGTCTGATAAAGAGTAATGAGTTTTAATCATTTTGCAGATTATATGACCACATTTGAAAGAATTCCAATGAACATCAACTTTCAGAAAAAAGTTATTAAAATCAATTATGAAAATCAACAATGATATACTCTAATAATAACCAAGGTAATTAAGGCTATTAACTCTTTAGCCTTTGTAATGTGACAGGGTATGCATATGTCTTTTATTTTATGTTTCATTTAATGATAAATTATTCCTAATGTCAGAATAAATATAACTAATGGAGAGATTGCTCATGGCAGAAAAAGTTAGAAATGAAAAACACTGATAACAAAGAATTTCCTCATACTGTAAAAAAATGATCTTATATAAATAAAGGTACAGATTTAAATACATTGTACAATTATTTGGACCACAATTACATTACTGTGCAAAGTTTAGAAATATAATGGCTTGCAAACAGTACAATTTAGAAAACAAAAGGATTTCCGGATAAAAATTTGTATATTTTATTTTTGTAGATCTCTTTTATGGTACACAAGTGTGTGAGAAGTAATGTATAGTATTCTACTACACAAGCTAGGAACCGCCCCCACGCTGATGAGGCAGTAATCTTGAAACAGCTGTAGGTGGGTAGGATTCCTGGCTTGTGTATAATCCATCCTTTGCTTTGCTCAAAGCTGTGTAATACAGCCGGCATATGCTTAGAGAAAGCCATGTTTAAAATGGTAATGGATTGCAAGATCGAAGCCTTTGTGGGCACATTTGCATTTCTCTGCCCAGGTTCCCAGAGTTCAGTGTAATAACTGTATATATTAGAATTCTGAGCAGGAAGCATATGTTTTTTACCTTGTTTTAGACGTTCAATTGTAAACACAAATGTTATATATAATACTCATTTAGTATATGGTGAGCATAAGCGTACGTGAAGCTCTCCACCGCACAGAGCACAGGCAACAAGTAATACATTTGTAAGCCCATCTGCATGTCTAAAAGGTGGGACATGCAAATGAGAAGACAATGTATCTCACTCTTTCAATCCAAAAATGACCATTTTACTAACTCGTATGCATGTCCCTGACTTTTAGACATGCAGATGAACTTACAAATGTATTACTTGCTGTGTGTGTGTGTATATATATATATATATATATATATATATATATACATATACACACACACACACACTTTATCAGTTGATCGTGTTGCCCCTCTTTTCACATCCCCTGCAATTTCTTAAGGCTAAAGAGCCATTTTCAACAAAATTGCTACATAGAGTATGCATAGTGCTGATCTACCAGCAATGTCCATTTAAATATGGAGAGAATGGTAAAATACATGAGAATATCACTAGACAATCTCTTTTTTTTAATGAGTAGCAAACAAAACCAACTCTACACTACCAGGTAGCAAGGAAACTGAAAGCAACTGCAGACAGAACAGTACACACTTTTGTGACGAGGGACAAACCAATTTTAATGTTATAAAAGTGTGTTTAATTTCCTGTCTGTGACTGCTTAAAGAGTTCTTGCTACCATGTTGTCAAGTACCTACCTCAACTCGGTTGCACCTATAATTTGCTAATTGTATCAACTGTACATTATTCTACTTTGTAAATAGTGCTATGGAGCATGCTGGTACTTTATAAATTGAGTAATTTTAAGTTTCAGTTTTGTTAACTTCTTGCTAATCTTTGTACAAAGTTGTTGCCTAATTTAGCTGGCTTCCCCATTGCGATTCTGTATATTATTTCATGATCTTGGAGCTTGGATCTGGGGACAGGGCCAATGTCTGTTCCTTCTTCCATCCCTGTGACGGGGGTTGGATTCCCAGGATGATAGCCCAGTTGGTTATATAGTTCTATTTAGGGTCCCATGGGGAATTCTAATTTTATTACCCGCTTATTCCCTACAGCCAGAGACATGTTACAATCTGAAAGATATTACAATTTTGGCAACTCTTTGTGTTGCTTATATGAGTGCTGGAGGTGTTACTTTTTAGGATTCGGTTAACATCTATGCCACTTAATGGACATTGCCTTTACATCAATAAGTTCCAATATTCAAGCTCCTAACTTGATGCAGTATTTTTCCCACTTGCAGTAGACTTATAAATAAATAGGATAATTGTATTAGAACTGCTCACAGCGCAGTATTTCTAAGTATTTGTTATATTGTAACGAAATTGGAATTATTTGAAACCAGTATTCTTCAGACACTAGTATCTTGTGGTGATATGTCACTGCTTTAGGATTGTTGCACAATAAGTCTGTACATAAAGTAATGTAAGTCGTTTGGAGCAGTGGTTCTTTGGGCCTCATATTGATAAATCTTTATCACTGAATATTTGTAAGTGGGACCTCACAATTACATTTTTTTTTGTTCTTACACTTTTTTAGACAAGTCTTAGATGATTCAGATTTCATTTGTACGTTCTTTAAATGTTGCATATTCAGTCTACATTGCAAACATTTCATTACGGAAATGCGGCCCATCAATGGTATATCTCTTCCCTTTTTCATTAGCAATATATTTAGCGACATCTCGAATACATTAGAGGAATAAAAAGTGTCTGTAGTAACTATAAACTTTCAATTTATGCCGGCAATATATTGTTATCATTAAGTGTTACTTGTAATGTCACTTATATTTGGTTTACATTTGTCTTTTTCAATGATGTTATAAATTTTCAGCTAATTACTTTCTCACAAATATTACCTCAATAAAATGTCATATTTAAATATTCTAGCTAATGTGTTAATGTAATCTATAACATTAATTCTGCTTACATTTTTATTGATTTTATACCTTTTAAATATGTATTAATCTATAGGTAAATTTACTTTTTGAGTTAATATTTGAGTTGGGTGATATTTTTGTAACTATGGAAAATGTTGGACCAATGTATAAGAAAAATTCTTAAAAAATGTCTCTTTTTCAATGATATCTCATGATTATTTGTTTAAATAGTAAACATTAAAGGGACATGCAAGGTTTCTGGATTTCACTAGGAATGTAATTTTTTTCTGCCTAAAATCTTGCAAATAGTTCCTAACTGGATTCCCCCTATGCAGCTTGTGGAGACATTGTACTTCCAAGGATAAGGGTTGACCTATCTCATATCAACCAATCCGTGGCAATATACTGCAACATGGTCCTTGAGAGAGGTCAGTGATAGGTTAATTTGAAACACAGACAGATACAAATTGTGTGATTTTAGTCAGAAACAGATTTTTTTTTAAAAATGTTTAATTCATTTTATTTTTGTTTATAGGGAGTAGTGGGTAATAGGTGAAGGGAGTAATAAAGCTCCTACATTTCATAATATTATTATTTATGGGCGGATGCAAGGGTTAGTTCGTAGACTACTTGTAATTATTTTTAGGGGTAGTTCTAGGGACTTTAGGGTTCCCCCTTAATACCCTTGGGTGTTGAAGCGGTATCCCAGGGGATACCCAGGCTCATAGGAAGTAGTGGGTCATAGGTGGAGGGGTAATAAAGCCCCTGCATTTCACATTATACTGTAAGGGAGGATGCTAGGGCTAGTGTGGAGACTACTGAGTTTGAGACTCTTGCAAGCCCACTTTTAAATGATACCCTGTGGGAACAATCTGCATCATCTTCCTTCTCCCATTTTGTAGCCACGGACATATTTTGATAATGACATATAGAGAGTTACGGGCAAACCGCATTGGTGCGAGTCAGTAAGTGTTACAGGATTCTTTATTTGCAGGAGTCCTAGACTAGCTCTGCAAATATGCTTCTAAAATTCCCATAGCTACGAGCCTGTCGTATGGGAAATCTTACTGGAGCCAAGGAATATAGCCCATATTTTATAAAATGAATACCAATATGGAGTCTAAAAATAAAAGCCAGAAAACGTTATGGCAATGCTGCCTGGTGGCTTGTGACCACCTTCTCTCTTCTACACTTTCTGGCCATCACATTTACTTTCAGGTATTTTTTTTATTGTACAACACCATCCATTCACCTAGCACTTCTCAATGGTAACGGTATATGAAGAAATAAAAATACATATTACCTCAAAGTCTCCTTCCAAGGCTTAAACTCTATGATGTTATCTATATCAGTAAGATTAATAGCTGCAAATTCAACTTTAAATAAGGTCACATGTACTTATATTCCAGTTGAAGCTTATTTAACATTTAGATACACAACCGTTTCTGCTCTTTATTCATATAACTATTAATGTATAATAAATGAATAATTGTGTTAATTTATGGATAAAGAATGTGCATACATTTGCTGAAATAAATGTTTCTTTTATTACTATAATGATAAATGTGGTTTGTAATAATGGTTGTAACAGCGAGATTGTCATTGATATTTATACTAATAGTCCATCACCAAGAGCTGGCACTGTACTTCTAAATCACTTCGCCTTTCAGGTGTGGAGAAAAATTGGCAGCACTAAACTCTGTTTCAAACCAAATCACTCACCAACCAGTCACAAACAGCCTTCAAAATCCGCTTCACTCAGCCAATCACACAGTGTATGCAAGCATGTAAAAATGTTATTTAGATATATTATCTACAGCAGTGTATAAAGTGTCTGAGTGAAACATCTGTTAGAGATAAGTAAAGAAAGTTTACTTACAATGCAAAAACGACACTAAAAAGAACCATATAAACACTTTTTTCCAAACACTCATAAAACCACAAACAAATATTATTCTAATAGCTCATACTTCATAAATGCAAAATCCACTCTTAGGCTTGGATGAAATGTCTTATCCACCCTGGCAAGTATGAACTTAATCACATTTATGGTTCAAAAGAAGCATTTAAAAAAAAATAAGGGTTTAATATGAAAGTCAGTCATCCTACAACAAAGCTTCAGCTGACACAATATTCTTTTGAAAAATACGTGATAAGACAAATCTTCCTAAAATATCACACAAATCAAGAGATGCAATGTCAAAATATGTCTCCAAGCCTGACTTTTTTGAAATTTTCATTGTCACTAAACAAACAGTATAGAGCTCACAATTTTTTTAATGTTGATAATATAAACTGCTTAGAAACAAAGCATTTGCAGATTTTTAGCTCTCTCTAAAATTGGACATATCAAAGAAAATGAGTACAGTGGTTTTGACAGCGCAGGTTCCTATATTCTTCCTTTCTGTTCCAATGCAAGCTCCAACATGTTCATAATCCAAACATGGACAGAAAAAAACATATTTCGTAATATACACTGTATTTAATTACATGGTGGTTTGCCACAGGTCTCCAGAAACTATAAAAGGATAAATAAGTATCCCTGTAACTCAGCTACAGTAAACATAAGAACTGTTTCTCCCTTTTCAGCAAATATCCTCTTAGGCCCACATTCAATTGCAATTTGCCCAATTGAATAGGGGTCTAAAAAAGCACATAACATATTTTTTTAAATAATTTTTTACTTAGTAAACATCTATCCAAAAGCAAGGGCTTGACTAACTATTGGCAAAATCGCAATTGAATGAGGCCCTTAGTATCTAAGTTTTATGCTATTTAACAAAATAAGAAGCTTTACACTCAAACAAGTGTTGTAAATGATCATGGGTTAATTATTAAACTAATATGTAATTAGCATTTTATAATGACAATCCTAATCTTGACAAACGCGTTCATTCATTTTTTTCCACCATCATTAAAGACTTAAAAAGCTCTGATTTTGTTAATTGAGTCCCTTGGCTATTCATCAGTGGTACCATTCAGTTGAATACTCCAGTGGCTAGTAATCAGATTGTTGCATACTAAATGTAGGAAATCTTGCCATTGTCTTTATGAGTACCACCTTTTATATCCTCACTTTGTCACACAGCAGGTAGATATCTAGATGTCAGATTGTAAGACATTACATTCCTTCTTAGAACTGAATGTTAAAGCAGTCTCTGGGGGCTCTGAATGCAAAAATTAAAATAATCTTCTAACAGTGTCATCCTGCCATCAGCTACATACAAAGTATTTGTTTTACATTTATTGATTTGGCATTCAGTGTTGTATTTTAAATGAAAAAGCAGAGCAAAAACCTAAAACAGCATTTGTATTTGTTGACCAGTTATTTCTTATCTGGATATGTATTTAATTGTATCTAGAACAGAACAACTCCAAACTCACTAAAATAATTATTTATAGTGTGAGTTGTGTAATTATCTAAATAAATATTTGATACAGAAGGAAGTGCCATATTTGAAAACATAAATGTTATATATCATAAAACAAATATATTTATACAAATATGTCCTTCATGCTATAAAATATTTCTTATCTCACATGTAGTAAGTGTATACTCAATGGATGGAAAATGACAATAACCATTACCCTGCCTGTTTAAAAAAAAGCATTTCTAATTAAAGGTTGCAGTGTGAAGCAGTTTGGCACTCTGGGGATACATATCAGGGTAGAGGTGAGAGAGAGCAGGGGCAGCAAAGTGACAACAAAGTATAGGGGGGATGAGGTCTGTGAGGGGGAGCAAATTAGATAAGGATGGGTGCTTTGTGAGAATGGCTCATCGCAAGGCCCGCTAGTTAGAGGGGGAAGAACCTTGCATTGTGTGGCAAACAGCATTGCCAGCCTTCATATTTTATTGCTGTCATTTTTGATGGGCAAGTTGCTAGTATATATATATGTGTGCGTATATATATATATATATATATATATATATATATATATATATATATATATATATATACCGTATTGGTCCGAATATAAGCCGCACCTTTTTTCCGATTTTTGAGCTTGCGAGTTAAGGGTGCGGCTTATATTTGCGACCGTCAAAAAATCATTGCCGATTTGCGAACTTTGCTTGTAACGCGTGCGACTTCTATTCGCGAATGCAAAATTACTGCCGATTTGCGAGTTAAGGGTGACGATTTTCATGCTTTAGACTGCGGTATTGAATAGCGAATTACGGTTTTAGTGATTCTAACATCATGTAAAGCCTGTAACCTGCAAAAAAAGCCTGTTTCTTGCAATGGCTGATCACTTTGAGAGTCTTATTCTCTCCAATTTTACGTGTGCGGCTTATATTTGAGTACTATATTTTTTCAATTTTTTCCCCTTGAACTTTACGGGTGCGGCTTATATTCGGACCAATACGGTATATATTTCTGCAGGGAGAGGAGATTCGCTCAGACAAGAGGTAAGGGAAGGGGAGCAGCTATGGGAAGAAGAGTTGCTATCGAAAGGGGTCTTGGGGGAGCATCTTGGGCAGGGTTGCTGTTATGGTAAGTGTCTTACGGAGGGAAGTTGTTATGGCACTTGGGAGGGAAACGGAGTGAGTTGATATTGTGGAAGTACAAAAAATGTTTTTTTGCACAGGCTTCTTTATTCTTCAGCTTGGCCATTGGCTTGGCTTGATCTTGCCTATGAACTGCACCATTTCATCAAGAATTCCAAACCTCACTGTATGCTCATCCTATTACATTTATTCAATATACAAAATGTAATTCCCTACATGCTAAAACAATGATGTACCGTTTTATAACCTTGAATAAAGGTACTATATACTAATATAAATAAATTAAAAAAAATTATGTTTGGCTATTACATGTATTTTCTTACAAGAACCTATATTTAGAAAGCAACTAATGGTGAGCGGATAATACTTTTAAGTAGTAGTAGTAAAGTATTAAAAAAAATATATGTTATTCTTCAATTAATAGCGAAATTGTATACACATTTACAAAACAACCTGCTACTGTGTTTACTTATTACATACATGCAGAATAAAAAATAATATTAACATGAAACTGCTGTTGCTGAAATAATGGGTCCTATTTATCCTCTTTATTATACTTATTTTATTTTTTATTGCTTATGAAAAACTGCACAAAGAGGGTTTTTTAGGATTTCTTATAAGCAAATTAGTTCTAGCAGAGCCAGTTCATAAGATGGACAATTACACATTAGCAAGTCATTCATTAGCCTCTCATTTGCAAATCAACTGGTTCACAGTTTTTCAAAATATGGATAATTTACATTTGTATTCATTATAGCCAACTGTAGCCTAAAAGATGCCCTGTGGGAACAATCTGCGTCTCATCTTCCTTCTCCCATATATAGCCACTCACATATTTTGATAATGACATATGTGGGTCAAGACAATAAGATGAGAATCAAGATGTGGTCATGACAAGGTTTATTTCTCAAAAGAACTTTGTTGAAGACTGGGTTGCTGATTAACTCTGTGAAGTAAGATGTCCTTCAGTCCCAGCAGCTGGAAAAGAGTATGTGTTGCTCCTGCTTTCATCCGTCATATATAAGTTTCCCCATACTCTGTTACAACCACAAGGAAAGGTGACTACAGCGTGTCGTTTTCCCCCTACATCAGCATATTATGGGTGGAGGAAATAAAAGAGAAGCATTACAGATTATTTGGTGGTGCATTTAATGAGTAAAAAGAAATCCTGTAACTGTTCACTGTAACGGTCACTTGAAAAGTAGACAAGTGGGGTTACAAAAAGTAATTATTTGTCAAATGTATTAAATACAACAAAGTGAATATTTAAAAATTAAATTAATATGTTTAGCCAGGGTTATCTATTTATTAATTTGGGCACTCGATATTCATCTATGTTAAACCTGAATTAAGTTTCTATGGTGAGTTTGATTTAGCACAGACAAGTTAACATGTTGCGCCAGTTAACACATACATTGGCTTGTGAAGTACAAACCAATAATGCATCAATATTATGAGAGATAAATGGCAGTTTTATATGAAAGTGCTAGTGTTGGAAAGGCATTAGTATTTATGATATTTAGTTTTAATATTCCCACTTGATAAACAGAATGAGAAAACTGTAACTATAAATGTATCACTCTAATACACACCTAGTTATATTATTCTTCACTTTCAGCTATTTCATGCAAAAAAAAAAAATGGAGGCATTATGAGATTGGTCTTAAACTCTGGTACATTGTAATGTATTTTTAGTACCGTACATTTTATGCAGAGAAACTTTCTATAGGGTTTTTAAAAAATACATTCATCGTCTGAAGAGCCAGCAAGTGCTCTTCTGAAGCACTATATGATTTTCACTCTCTTTTATTGATGAATATCCAAAATAATTATCATATTTTTCATTAGTCCATTAACAGTAATGCATTCAGTTTGACGGGGTCTTAGAGACTGCAATCAGTAACTGTTACATTTGTTTTTATGATCACATACTAATTTTCTTTCTTTTGTAGCCTTTTTTTATTACTTTTTCATTTCTTTAGTACCATATATGTTCCTGAGATTACACACGTCAGAGTGCTCTTCAAACCCTCAAAAGTACATTTTATGTGAAATAATTTTTGGATGATTTTGTTATTATCAGGAGATAAAAAAAAAAAATCAATGCAGTTATTCTCTGTCTGACAATTAAAAGGATGGTTTATTTCTACAGAGTTTTAATTTTATTAAGTTAATAAAATAAATCTTAAATACCATTATCTTAATAGCTTAATCTTCTGATTAAAAACTAATAATTTCTCTAGATGTAATTGTAGCTATTCTTTAATATCTGTCTGGCTTAAAGATGAACTCTGAAGGGAATAAATGATTAAGCTTAAAGGACGTTTTTGGTTACTGTACAACTGATCACCATGGTATATGGCAAAAGTCCCTGGCATTAAGAATATAGATGACAATGTTGGCATCTTAATATTAAGCTTTTTTTTTTTTAATACATGTCCTTATGTGATTCAAATATTTTACTTTACCAATATATACAGCCCACATTTTAGGATTTTTTAATTAATACATCATATGTCAGGAGCCTTAAGTAAATTATACCCTCATGCCCAATAAAAGTAATGCAGTTTGAAAGGCAGCAGAATGTCAATTCACGGATGTACTTTTGCCTCTGTTAATACATTTCCTATAAATTATTAATTTGATAAATCTGCAATATTATTACTATTTACATAGTAATTGGCAAAATCGAATACGTGAAGAAAATTAACCACACGTTAGAGACCTGTTTTATACTGTAGAGTTTAATGGTTATTTCTAAACATACAGTATATTTAAATAAGCCATTGGATAGTATTGACATTAAAGATATTATTGTTTGATGAAATGTAATGGCACCACATCAGTGGCTTATAGTAAAGGTTCATGTAACCTTGGCTTATATCAAAGACTCCTATATCAATCAACACGTTGCTGTAGACTATGCCGTACACTAGAGTGGCCAAGTATGACAGTCCAGTTCCTCTGTTATTTAGTGGGACATTGGTTTACATTCGGAGAAATTACCTTTTACTTCTGTGAATATGCTACACAGGAATTAAAAAGGCCTCACCTCATTAGTGAGAACTATATTTGTGTCCGACTCTCCGTGACCACCTAGGCTGTAGGACACCAGGTACATCTGTCAGTCACTGCCCCTCTGAGCTCCATCAAGTTTATGTTCATGTCTTCAATGACCTCATCTTTCTATCTCTGCTTCTGTAGCCCCCTTCTTCGTGTGCCTTCCATCTTTCCCAGCATCAGAGTCTTCTTTAGGGAATCCTGCCGTCTCATGATATGACCAAAATATTTGAGAACTATATACAACATGGCAAACTCTTATTCATCTGCACATAGAAATGACTCGGCACTTTCTAGTAGGTGATTTGCAGTGATTTGTTGCTTATTGACAAATCAGATGTAGTTAAGCTATTTCACAAAATATTTTACCGGGTCTCTACTTTTATTAAAAGCATTTCCCACATGTAGAATTGATGGAATGGATATTTCTAGCCTTGAAACATAAAAAAAACTGCAGAATGTTTTACACACTGCGTCTTGGATTCTGCACAGTGATTAAAAAAATAATCCAATCAAATTTTAAGTCTCATGGCTAGCAGAAAATTATATTATATGGCTTTTTGCAAGCCCTCTGGTTAGTACAGTTAATAGTCCAGAGCAGCTAAAAAGAAAATATAATCTCTACCAAAAATATAGCTGGTCATTCTAAAAAAAAAAAAAATGCCTGATATACACTTATCAAACAATGTCATTTTGCAGAGCTATTACTGTGTAATTTGCAAAATGTGTTTGAACATTGATTCTGAATGCCTGATACATTGTAGAGAAGTTTCTAATTGCCTTTGATCCATAAGACATCCTTTAATTCAAATTTGCCCCCCTGCATTCTTTCATTAAAGACAGAATGGACAGTGTAGTATAGAAAATGATTCCTTTAATGTGCGGTTTAAAATTAGGTTACATTTCCTGCAGATGAAGCAAGTGTAACATTCATAATGGACATTTAGAAATTCTGCAGTAGAAGTAGGAGCAGAAGTAATGAGACTTATTCCTAAATTAATTCCAAAAGCAATCTGATTCCAGTTCTTGCAATGCAGAGCAAATAAAAAAAGTATTGTACTTTATTTACTAACCTATGAATTGAAATGTCCCCCTTTTATTACAGAAATAAAGCAAAGACTATGAAGAGGCAATCATTTTTGAAGCTATCAGACTTTCAGTAACATATCTCTTGTGGTTTAAATAACAGATAGTTTAAGTGTTTTTCCATTACCTCCGTGTAAATGAAAAATGCATAAAATATTTTAACAAGGCAAAGTAATCCGAGGAGATTGTTATTTTGTGTTACAAATTAGGTTATTTCTGTCATAAAATTAAAGAAAAAAATCAACGCAAGGACATTTCTGCTTAATATCATTTACTAGGGGGAACATGTAACAGATTTAATGAGCTAGCAGGTCACCTGAATCCAGCTGTTTCCGACCAGCTTTTATGAAACAGAGAATGCAGCTAGCGGTAGGAGGTAAGCATTATTACAAGCTCTCAAGGAGTTACAAAATCGATTTCTGCTTGAATGAATTAATTTAGATTATCAATTTATAACCAGCTACACGAATCCCATCAACTTAACAATTCGGTGAATGATCAGAATCAGCCCTGGCTAGAGTCAAACAATTAGAGAGACAGTGGTATCTCCTGAAGTGTTAGCAAAGTTGGATGGAAAGATGAAATGAAAGTATGTACGCCTTTATCATTTATAACCAAAAGAGCATCTGAAGTTTTGAACATGCCTTGTCTAATTAATTAGAAGGTAGCTTGGAGAATGTTTACATATTTAACAGCTACCCTTCTGCTGATATTCCATTTACAGTTTGTTTGCTAAATTTGATGTGACAAAAAGAAGTAATCATGTTGAAAATATATCTTGACATGCAACATGACGTTACTTCATTTAGAATATGATGAATTGTGCCAGGAGCAGAGCTAGTTCAGTTTAGTTTATGGATCTACCAGCAATGAGAACAATAGAATATTCATAAGAACCGAGATGTAGACATAGTACTTTATATTAAAGTGAGTGCTTTCTTAATAGTGATGGAAGGTCTATTCCAGGGTTGTATTAAGATTTTACTTGCCAGTTTCCCAAACTTAAGATTACCACACACTAAGTGTAAATGTGTTTATGTCGATATAAATATGAGTTTCTTATGGAGAAAAGAAACCTACATAAATGAATTATTTTATGTACAGTGTGTCAGTGCATCTTAGGTATACTTGCAGACAAAAATGTCATTGCATATCAATATCTCTGTGGATATATTGCTAATAATTGTAGGTATTATTTTTCATTTGTACAATACCAGCATATTTGTAGTGGTCGTCATTCCAAAACATTAAACCTGGACCTTGAGACAGCCTGCTTTTCGCTGAAAATATGGTGCCCTAGTGGGCTTTGTTTGCCAAGGCAAAAGTAACCACTGACCTCACAGCTACCATGCTATTGTATGAAACCTTTTTTTTCTTTATTGCAAAGATTGGTTCAAACTTGAATGCCCTGTTTTTTTCCTGCAGTGATTAAAGTGAATTGCACAACTACTAAATCCTTTCTACTATCGCACTTGGAAAATGAAATTGAAAATATGTATAGTATAAGTCTAGTTTTTTTGGTATTTACAAAAACATAACCAAGTTTAACCATCTTTATGTGTGACCATTGACAGGCCTGTCACCTACAAATTTACATCTTATGTACTGTTACACTCCAGTAGTAGCAGATCAGAGGTTATATATAACTAAAGTGTGATTCTGGACCTCATACCCTAATCTAGGAGTTCTATAATATTTGTTCACTAATATGAGTTTATATTTACTGAATTATTAAATATACAGTAGGCTCTCAGTTAACCAGAACTCAAGCAACCTGAAAAAAATTGAATACAGTACTTTAAATAAAAATTAAAACTGATCATGGCTCAACAAATGCTAGGAGCCAGGTTGTAATGCCACAAAATGCTTACAGACACCTAGATGTCATCCACTGTATGTCTCTGCAATTCAAGTTTACCTGGAAGCAGACAGCCATGAGTGACTGAGCCAGGTCAGTGTTGGCATTACATTCCCCGGGTTCAGCACCGCTCCCTCCAGCTGAACGTACCTGTGTGTAAGTGTGGAGTGAAAGCTGCTGCTGCTAGAACAGCTCTCACTGACATATATATTTACCAGAGCATCCTATGTACAGCTAATCTAGGCTTATTTTAATAGTAACTCTCAAGCAACCAGAAACTACATTTATCTGGCATAACCATGGGTGCCGGTTAACTGAGAGTCTTCTGTATATATATTTCTTAGTGTTCAAATCCCAAAGGACTTACCTTCTTGTGCTCTCTAAAAGTTGTTTAATAATGCACACATTTTCTTATATCTGTACTGTGGTCTTTTCACTCAAATTTTTTATATTGTATGAGAAAAGAAAATTCCTCAGTTAAATTATAATAAGAAGAGCATTTACTAACTTCCAAATTTGTTAATTAAACCAAAATCTCTTACCTCTTTTTTTTTTTCTTGATGTAAATGTAATTTAAGGGGGAATTGTTATCCACAACAAGCATTCCAGTCACAGAGACATGTGTAAATATGTTCTTAAATTCTAACTCATAATTTATAAAAATACACTCAATCATTTGAATTTGATATACACTGTTCCTACTAGATGCATGTATTCACATAATAAAGTTCTATATATACACACTGCGATGTCCTTCCAATTTCAGCTAGAACATTTACCGTACTCCTGATGTTTTCTCCTAGATGTTTCCATTTCGCTTTGCTACTAGAGCTTTTGAATGCAGCCCCATGCTCTTCTCTTAAATACACCTCCTAGAGGTTGTAAATACACTCGTTTCAACTGCATTGCAGCTAGGAACAGTTCTTGGCAGCAGGAAGGGATGGGCAAATGACCTCAAACTCCTAAGGGCCTTTAGCAGCGGTGTTCCATATTATTGATAGTAGTAGAGATATTGACAGTCTGTGCTCGGAAGCAAAATAGGAGTTTGATATGACATATTGTGTGTCTCAGCAAGACTCATAAATAATTTTGACAAGTTTTTGTATGCATGGGAAAGTCCTTGATTCAGCCTCCCATAAAAATAAACTTCTATTATGGAATGTATTTGTCAAGTGGCTGCATGATGGATGGAGCTGCGTTTACCCCTTGGCAGTTCGATGAGTTTTAGATGCACAGCTTACCAGAGAGGATTTGCGGGCAGTACAGAAATAATTATTCAGTATGAAATGTATAATGCTTGCACCTGAATTTTCATTTTTTATTATATTTGGTTTCCGATGTATTTCTGGGCCTAAAGACAGAAAGCCCTGCCATTTCCCTCTTAGCTATTGTTGTGAGTCTGCATGCCTTTGGGTTTATATTCAATTACAACATGCAAACTGATTTAGTCTAGGCCTTTACACAAACTTTATCTGTGTTTACTGATATTGAATATGCACTTTCAACAGATTATGACAGGAAAGATATATCACTGTGTTTAAGGAGAGGGTATACACAATCATATTAAAAGGATTTTTAATAAATACCAGAAGAGAATGAGTAAAAACAACTTAATGTGATCATCTCTTGGTACTGTTTTTTTATGTATCCTTCCTCTTTCTTATTTTTTGCAAAAAATACTGCCATTAACTCTTTGCGAATATAAAATTGTGTTGTTCTAACTATAGGCACCAAGTGTGAGTAACAGGCCAGGTTTCAAGCCTATCGTTATCTGAGTTCAGGTTGATTAAGCAAAAATATGGAGCTCCTAGGTCACATGTGCCAAAGCGGGTAAATCTGTTAAAGCTGGCCTGCTCCTGCAATCTGGCGTTAGCAACACTTGCTCAGTATGTTATAGTATGTAATCCATGACACATACACTGGTCTTAACACATACTTCCAGACTAGTGGATATGTTACTATTAATAACTAAGCAGATCTTACATGTCAGCAGACTACTATGAGGAAGCAAAATTATTGTCACAATTCACTAAGCTTTATAGGAACTGGAAATCTATTCACTGAACGATGCAAAGACTAATTTCTATGGTTCCATTATTGTTGCAGCCTACATGAAGCTTTCAGATTTTGGGGGAATTTGTTGTCAAAGGCCCCTTGATACCCTTTGTATTCTTTTCAGTTGTTACAAATCTAGAAAAGATATTCCATGCTCCAAACATTACTGATGTTCAGACATCTAATTTGTGGTTAGCCATTCTGAGAGCTCTGCAAAGAGGAGGGCTGTAGAAGGAATATGTTGGCCACAATACAGCCTGAAAGGTGCCAGTCTTACGGTGGTATGTCCTTATTCCTATTTCTATGTTCTGCCATGGTCATTTGATAGTTCATGAAGTAAAAATGTGGCAGCTGCTCAGACCATGTTATGGAATCATATAATGCTGCTTTCTCATACCCCCTTCATTGCAAAAAAATATATGTTTTCAATTAAAAACCCAAAATAGCTAGCCATAGAAATATAAATTTTCGTTGAAAACAAGAACCAATAGTCCTTCGAATCTCCCTGTTCCATCTATCTAAAAACTTGGATTACAGAAACTTTGTCTTCCAGAAATAAGCAATTTAAAGAACATAAAAACCTGGGTATAAATTTTACTAGCCATTTTATTTCTAAAATAAATTATTATATACCTTTGGGAACCACTCAGTAGCACACAGCAAATACTAATGTGCAGCTCTTGTAATTTGTGGCAACCACACAAACGAACAAGCATAAGCTACCCGTGGTGATACTATTCAGTTAAATACTCTCCCTAACACATTTCTAACACTTTAAACCAGACATTAGCATACAGATCCACATATAAGCATAATGGAATCACATGAACAATGCTGAATATCTTGAAAACAATGAGAAGTAGAAACAAAGGACCTGAACAAAGTATAAATACTACTCTTTAAAAGACCAACTTATGGATGTGGATGCTGTATCAGTGTCTGTGACGATCCGGGTGTAGGGGCTATTACTGCCCATAGCCCCGGATCTAGGCTCTCTAGAAATCTCGGCACCAGCACCCAGCACATCTGGCTTCTGTATGAGACAGGGTCTCTGCATCAGGCATCAGCACTTCCATGAGTCTCAGTAACCTTCCTGTGGTAGTGGCCAGGACAAGTTACTTGCAGGGTGGAGATAAGATAAGTATCACAGCCACTAGTAGCAAATAAGAGAACATACCATTTCTATATGTCTCAGTGAACTGTTCTATTTTTGGAAAGTCAACAATATTTATAGCGGTTAGATTAGATACAGAGGGGGGTGTACACAATGTAACAATGAGAGGGTGTGGCAGACAATTACTGGAGATAACTCCACATGGGGTCTAGCAGTACCTTGATAGCTGGCACCTGAGAACAACCACCTTCTAATGCACATCCTGCCGTCTCTGTGTCTGAGTGGTCCAGACCTTAGATAGAGTACATGGCAGATGTGAATAACTTAATTTGTTAACAATGGGCCAGAACAGATAACAGTACAATAGAGGTATCTGATAACTGCAGACTCAGCACACCCCATTTTAACCCCATCATGATCACTCGGTCGCAGTTTAAGCAGAACACAGTAATATAACATGGGGAATTACATACCGTATACAGGATAAGTCAGATACATATGTATGCATGGTGGTACACTATGGCCCTATGTTTTGAGGCTATTCACCCCACCACCACCTGCCCACATTTCCCATGTGGCAATATAATTCCCCTCTCCATTTTCCAATGGGGCAGTATATCCTCTATGGTGGCATACTGCACCAGGATCCAGGCCCTGGAATGGGGTCCCATGCATGTTTGCATTTCAAGAGCATAGATTGCGAGAACATGCCCAACTTAATAGTGTGCTGTGGGATGTTGCCACCCAGGATGCAGTTTATCTTATGCTTCAGAGGATTTAATCACTATAATGGAAAAAGTAAGCAAAGCGGACTGTATCGCCCTAAATGTAGGTCATAACTGAAATACCAGGTAGGTCTTCTCTGCATGGGAGAATCTACAACTTTCATGTATGTTTCAGTCATAATGAGGCGCTACTTATCGCACACAAAGAGCAAATAATGCTGACTGGAAAACAATCAATATAGCAGTTTTATATATAGCAATGCACACCCTCTAATTCCAAATATAAATAGATTTTTAGATTGTGATATGCTTTTGATCAACGCATTTGACTGAAGGCAAAGAAATGTAACAAAAAGAAGCAGGGTCAATTACACAATCATAACAGTCATGTGCTAAATAGGTCAAGAGAGTTGAAGCAATGCAGAAAAAGCCCAGTGGCGCTTGCATGATATATAATATTTCAGTGGGTTTATAGTTGGTTGAAGGAGTATTCAGTGGCATAGTTGCATTTGTAATGTCAGTTTATATAGTAGTATTTAAAATCTCCACAGTATTTGTAGAGGAATTGACATGCATCATTCTTTAATATAATTTGTAAACACTTCTCTTCTTGGTTTATTACATTTTGAATCCTTGTAAGCTTATCGTACAAGTAAAGTATGTGACATACTCTAGGTGAAAACATAAAATTAATTATAAATAGGAAGAAGCATAAAACTATACTTATTTTTTTTTAAACAAACTACTATAGGCTTGTTTTTCCTTCTCTATATTTGACTAACATTAATTTTCCAGACATCTTATTCCTTATTGTGACAAGTTTCAGAACACAGACGTACCCTGTTCTTGTGTCTTATCACTTTCATTCTCACTGACATTGATCTTAGCTCTCCATAAAGTTTGAAATGGAAATGTGTACAGTTTTATTGATCATGCTTAAAAATTTGTCTAGCTTGAGTTGAACGATTTGTCCATCCACGTTGACAGACAGTAGATAATGGAGATGCTTTCCTTTAATATCACAGAGGAGAATAATTTCTAATTAACTACTTCTCTTCAGAATCATCCCAGTAAAAAAAAAAAATCTAGACGTATTGCTTCAATTACTGGATTTTCACATTTAGTTAAAAGAGACATGTTTTTATAATGTGACAGTCTTTGCAGCTTCAGAACTTCCCTAGCTATCAAAGTAATCGGAGAAAGATGTAAGTGAAAGCAATTGTTTTAGTTCTTAACTTTTTTTTTATACTGTCTAAAGCCCAGGGAAGAAATTGTCCGTAAACTGATGATCTTTGCCAAGTCTATCAAATCTGTGCTAGAGCAGGCAGAAAGGCTGTAGATCATTTTTCAGGAAACTGATGATGAGCAGAAAACACTTACACTGGTTTTCAATGTTCTATTTATATGAACCTCATATACAATATTTTACCACAGATCATCATGAGCCTTTTTATTTCCCCTGAAGGAGCAGTATTCATTTAACTTGCATGTATATATGTTGAGGATATAATGCCTTATTCTTAGAGGGTAGTTTGGGGTCAAAATAAATGGAGTTCAGCTGCTACCACATGACATACTTGTAACTTGCAGGCTTCTGGTATAACTCATATTGTACATAACTGCTTATTGCATGACGTAAGTAATATGTGTATAATATAATGCTACCTCTGTCATGCTTAAATATGAATTGGTAATCAATAAAAAATATATAAATATCAGTGTGCATATTAATCACTAGGTAGGAATGTCTTAACTGCAGATTATAATTTTACAGGTTCTAAGTTAATAAATTATGATTCTTCTACCCAAATGGACAGTTGAAATTACTTCTATCTGGGATATGCAACAAGTATTCAATTCAATTCCCCAAAATGAGTTTGCCTGATGCCATAATTTGTACAATTTTCAGATTGCTCTAGTCTTAAATCAGACTTTTCAACCGACCCCTCCCTCTCCCACTAAATGAAAAACCTTTCTACCTTTGCACACCTTGCTACCTAAGCAAATTTTCACTTTCTTCCTGACCCTTTCTGTTCCTTATCTTTTCTTCCCCTGCTTTCTGCCTGTCCCATTCCCTTTAGATTGTAAGTAGCGAGTTTCCAACCTTGTAGGGTGCGTTGAAAAAAGCACTTTCTGCAAAGATTTTAAGCCCCATTTTCTTCAGTTGTTAATGTTGTATTTTTCCTTGTTCTCTTCCCCTGTACAGCGCTACAGAATAGTGTTACAAATAGAAGTTAATAAAAGTGTTTTTTCCCTAGGAGTAATTGGCTGCTCTCTCATGAATTTCAGTAATTTCAAAATTTGCTCTCTAAAAAAAAAAGTAATTTTTTTGCCTATATGAAATTTGATTTAATCTAAGTATATTTCAACGTCAAGTAATACACAAGTCTGTTTACTAGTGCTACATATACAAGACGTTGACAATTGTTTCTCTTTGCAGGCAGCACATTTATAATTTATTGACCCTTAAATGACATATCACTCACTACTTAAAAAATAATAATGTAATTCTTCTTGTGTGACCAAATCCATGTATACCCTCTTGTGTGTATCAACATTGGTTTTTAGGATTTACTAGCTACACTTATTGTTGTTTATTGTGTATACTGCTGTAAGCATTAGAGTGAAAGTTCTCGCTCCAGTGAAAGTTTATATGGTAATTTATGGAGTATCTTTTTCAAACTGACAACATCATACACACTGAATTGAATATACTCCATGGAATACAAATATGTACTGGAGAAATGTTAAAGAGGATGATCTCAACCTTGGTGCATATAGCTCATAATTGTGTGTGTGACCTTGTGTGAATTCATGTCCCACCAATCATCTCCTTTCAGTGTTCAAGTGCAATACTTGTGTGTGTTTAAACAAACCATTAAATTATGAGCCACCTGTATTGTACATGGTGTGACTGTTGTGTACCTATACTTCTCTACTCCATATTATCTATGAATATATTATTTGTCATACATTACATACCTCCTGCCTTGTGTTCATTTGTGATCCATTGTTGCCTATAGTAAATAAAAATGCTTGCAACATGGTGCCACGCTCTTTGATAACTACAGTAAATATTTACTGCATTTAAACCTTTACAAGCAAATAATCGCATGCATTATAAGAATATGAGGATAGACTAGGGAGAACAAGTTGTTCTTATTGGCTATCTCATTTTCTATATATTATATACTTCTTAATATTTTATGTTTCTTAAAGCATTTTGTGTAAAACTAGTTTAAATAATAATTTAATTTTAAGCTATTCAATAGAGATGTTCCTTTTAAAAGACAATGTAGATTTTTTTAGCCACTCTTAAATAATTAGATTGCTGGGAAATTGTAAAAGTTGCCTTGAACCTAGTGACACAAATATACATCATTACGGCAATGAATATCTTTAACACAATGTTGTTATGGAAAAAAATACATCTATTTGACCCTTTATGTCCTGGAGGGCCTGCAACTCATTATATTACAGGAATATGTAGCAGAAAAGGATTTAAGGAAAAAAGATTGTTCATTGTTAAGTAGGAAAAGGTGGCCTAATGTGGGCTTTTCTATAAACGTCTGACCCTAGAGAACTGCAGGCTGTTCTGTATTTTATGGCCTGCTGCAGTAGTATATTCAAGAGCAACTGCAATTTAGATCATTGAGAGCCAAGTGCCTTTTCCCCATATACAGTTGTCAAATGTGCATAAGTGCTGGCCCACATCTGTTTATGAGGTACAAAACTAGAGCGATAATGTTTATGGAGAGATTATATTGGAGCTGATAACTGCTACACATCACCAAAAGCAAATAGGATGACATCTCCCATCTATTTCACTCTAATGTTCATCTTATATTTGGCATTCACGTATTTCCTTTGTTGTTTGGTGTACATTTTTAAGCCGGAATTTCTTTCAGAAAATTAATTCGTTCATTATAAAATATTTCAGATTTTTAATGCTTAGCTACGTATATGGCCAAAAGTGAATTGCTTGCCCCTATAGTGAATGGAAGTAAAGCTAAATACACTTTGTTGTGCAATTGCCACTTAAAGCAAAGCGTCTAATGAAGTACAAAAATATTATCTCTGGAACAATAATTTTTATTGTTATTTTAAAGTAAACTTAAATTCTGAATTATTAAAAATAACAAATGCAAGGTTCTGAAGTCAACATAAGGTTTAATATATGTATATGGTAAAGGCATATTTAAGTTTCATGGAGTATGAATGCATCTGATAGAGGAGTGTAGGAAAAAAAAAATTTGCATGAAAAAAATCCAAAAATAAACATAAACACATTTATTCCGTTTTCTGCCACTTGATTTTTAGAAGGAAAACCTTAACTAAATTAGTATAAAATTCATAATTAATTTCGGGAAGTCACAGGCAGCTGTCACATTGTTTCTATGACTGAAAAGTCATTTTGCAGCAAAACATCATGGGATGTGTAGTCTTGTTTCCTCCCAAACTTGGAAGCAAGGAGGGGCTCAGACTCTGCTGTGTGGATGTGTGCACTGTGGTGCTGTTGGTTTGAAGATTAGTATAGGGTTAGAAACGTACATACATGCAGTGTTTCTATTGGTAGGTACCAGATGCCTATGTAGGCACCTTTTGGGGTGTGGAAACCAAATTTTAAATAAAATAAATATGTATGTGTATAGAAAGAATCCATGCAATGTGTATTTCTGATGTAAGCAGTATATGTTTGTTTAGAAAAAAATGTAAACAGGTAAACTTCCATATACCTTTTAAACTTTTAAGCATTGAAGAAGTACAAACAAATATATTTTAGAAGGCATATAATCACCTTATTCCTTTAGATATTCCATTATCCTGTTATCCTGAATTATAGGCTATTATGGGGACTATTGTTGAGGTACTCATTAAATCATATTGCTATTGTATAGTGGAGCAATTAAATTATAACTTCTTAACCCTTTTCTCAAGTTACACTGACTATGGTGCTATTTTGCCCAAATACCTTGTCAAATTGTAAACGTCACAGCAGCATCCCATTAGCTACTCATCCCATTAGCAAGCTTTACTAAGATTCCCTCATTAGAATGAGGACAGTGAACCTTGCCATTACAGAGCTATAGTGATGTTACATTACTGTATTTTAAAGTGTTATGTGCAATATGTTGTATGATTTCTTTAAGTAAGTCACTATCTGTTGAAGAAGTTGTGGGTCTTTTTTTAGAATACTTGCTGCTGATAGTGCCTAAAAAACATGGTAATTTATTAACATGTATAATTCTGGATATAGAAGCTTTGTCATTCAGATTTGTCAAAGCTGCTATAATTCTTTTGTTTGTTTGTTTGCTTGCTGTTTTGCATAGTTCAGTTTACAACTCTCCTTGACTTCATGGACATCTTTATGTCCATGGTCATGCTGATCCATTTAGTTTTCCTGGCAGTGATACCAGAGTGGGTTGCCAGTTCATTCTCCAGTGGGTCACAGCATACAGCTCCTGGTATTCCTAGGTGGTCTTACATCCAAGTACTGACCACAACCCTCCTGACTTCAGGGTGGTGTCATCTCTTGGTTCCCTGACTGGAATTGAACCTAGGTCACAGTGGTAAAAGCACCAAATCCTAACCACTGGACCACCAGGGAACCCATAGGTGTCATTTAATTTTTTAGTACATACATTGAAGGGGATCTTGTATACTAATATGCCCACAAAAGGACCGATTGGTTGAGGTGTGCGCAAGTGGAATGATCAACTAACTAACCCACAGTGATCATAGCCCAATACATCTACTATAAATTGTGGCTCTTGCATCTCTACTGGTTTGTTGTAAATTTAAAAATGGCAAAGCTACTCTCTCCTAATCACATCAACCTCTAGTACTTCCTGACTCATTTCTTAAATTATAACCCTCACTTAATACACTAAGAGTGTGTTACACGGATGAGTTCTTTCACTTTCCTACTTCTTGTATTACATAGACAGACCTATAAATCATGGTTTAACAGTTTTTACTGGGTAAAGTAATTAAATAGCACAGCCCCGGGGCTGAAGAGGTTAACAGAACAACATAACAGAGCTGGGCATGGAGCAATAGCAGTGATAAATTCTAAGTTTTGTTCAAGGATAATAATGTGTATTCTTGGAGGAATTCACTCCCAACATTTTCTTCTCACAGGCATCCGTTGTGGCAGATGTTTGCAAATCTTGGTGTAAAAGTGATTAAAATATTTGAAGAAAACTGAAATAATGTCAGTGACAAAATTTATTTCACTAAGTGCAGATGTAAGACATCAAACTCCCAGACTGATGGCAGAATTAAGGAGAAAACACCATCTGGTTCAATAATTATGAGAAAATACCATATTATTCTGTTTGTGTTAACCTCTTCTGCTGCAGAGGGCTGTATATAATAAAGCATGTTGCCGATTCCTGGCACCGAAGAGGTTATTACTACTTTTCCTTAATTGCCGTCGTTGTTTAATTTGAGCTGGTCTGTGTTACTTAAGTGATTTCATCTTGTCATTAAAAAAAAGAGTTTTTACATGACTAATGAGTCTTTGAATTGTTGCTAAACAAGCAAATTATTTGCGTATGTGTCACCTCAGTTATCAACTTTGCACGTGTGACAGCCTCAACAACCATCACGTACCCTGCTCGGAGCTTGCAACCATATGTTTTTGCTTGACAAAACTCTGAACCTCCAGATCAATTTTCAATCTGGAGCACACAAATTAACACTTTCAAAACGTACCACAATATGCACAGCTTGGCAAAGCTTGCAGAAATCGCACATTTTGTGGATATTAACTGATATCTTTGGATTCAGCCTTAAAGCACTCAATCATTTTGATTAAAAGACTGATTTCTCATAAAGCCACAGTCTGTCGAAGGCGCAAAGCCAATGACATTTGAGCATTCATATATTTTCATAAACTTTGAACAATGTCAGCGAGACACCTCTTCAATCTTGGCCACACAACAGCAGGGCATTCAATCTTTCTTTAGTTGAAGACAGAAAATTTGAATATCAGCATAATGTTATTAATGTAACAGTTTTCACTGCACGCTCCATGTTGATTGTTACGGAACAGATGTATGAAATGTACACAAGCAGAACTCCCTTTCATGAAGCAATTCCAATTATTTATTTTCAAGCTTGTTACATTGTCTAATTGTGAATAATGAGAGCAAATAGCAAACTAACTTTTTTTAAACATGCATATCATTGTGACAGATCTGTCAAGTTTCACTCATTAGCAGGATGTCTCACTTATGTCAGCTCTTTCTCAAGGCTCTTAGATATTTAATGTACTTTCTAAACAGATATTCCGGGGCTTTATAGATGTCAGTTGAGTTTATATTACATTTAATCCATTAAAATCCCATCTTGCGGTAGTTTATTAAACAGATGTTTATTCTGAATTGTAATGCTTTAATTCTTGTTCTCTTCCTTCTACAAATAATATTAGATCTCAATATGCTGCATTAAGCTATTGATTTTGTTCTAAAGCAGGATCCACAAAACAATGCTGTGGGATGTATCTTTGCCCATTCAGAATTAAACATTACTGATCTGAACCGCAATTAACTATGCATCAGTGGTGTAGTGCCCAATTTTGGCCCTTATTAAATCTTTCCATTAGTTTAAATATGTTAAGTATTCCTTTGCTCTTTGTGCCCAGTTAATACTATACACTTGGTCACTGATTGTGAGAAATAGCTATCCAGTCATCAGCATCTTGTTTCTTATTTGTGATCAAGCATTGCAAACGTATGTGGTATGTACTTCTAACTGTTATGATGCATTTGCAAGTGATTTATAATCCGAAAGCTAGACTAGTCATGGAGAATATAACCTTAAACATGGTTGTAAATCTGTAACCCATGCATACATCAACACAGCCTGCAACATGAAATGGTATGAATGAAGTTTTTATATGCACACATAATGTTTGTGACATTGACTACTTCATTGTATGGCCACAATAGTGCTCAGGAGAATATCAGGCTTTTCAAGTCTAGATTTCAAATTGGAATTGTATGCTACAATCCGTTTAATTCGAATTATATATATATATATATATATATATATAAATATATATATATATATATAAAATAGTAAATAAATAGTACATTTGTGTTCACATTTGATCCTCTAAAACATGTTAAAGAAAATTGTTTCATGCCCAGAATTCCGGGAAATATAGTTATTACACTGCATTCTGGAAACCTTAGCAGGGGCATGCAACCATGCCCACAAAGGCTTCACTCTTGCAATCCATTACCATTTTAAACATGGTGTCCCTTAAGCTAATGCCTGCTTTATCAAACAGCTTTGAGCAAAGCTAAGGCTGGATTATACACAAACTAGGAAGCCTACCCATGTACAACTGTTTCAAGGTTACTGCCTCTCATCAACATGGGGCTGGCTCCTTAGCTTGTGTAGTAGATTTTTTTCGAGTGGGTAGTTTACCACAACAATCATTTAATTTATGGTGAGCAAAAGAGCGATTAATACATACCCCATAAGGGTAACTGACACATACCTTCGTTCAAATTGTAAAGGTTCACCTTAATTATATTTTTGCAACTTAATTTTAAGTGCTTATAGGTCTTAAGTAAACTGCATGTTTTTCCAAAAAGCAAATAGGGTACATTGGGTTGCTGGGAACATAGGATCTTCTTTTTATAAATACTGGTTTTTTTTTTGTTTTTTTTTAATGGACTGGTTAAATAATATACCCATAATTCACACTTTTCTGTATACAGTGCAATGCACTAGAGAATATGTTGGCGCATTACAAATAAACAATAATAATAATAATAATAAACCTTTATTTCTCAGAATGATTAGACTGCAGTAAACGACCTAGATTATAATTATTGGGTGCTGTCCTGCCCTATCCGGGCCTATATTTCTCATCTTTGCAATGTATCCTACATGTAGTTGCCAAAATATTTTATCTAATACAGTTCTATAAACTTCTTATATTCTATGCCCAATACATACCTGCACCCTTGTACTGGGCATGTATATCTTATACTGCATCTTCCATAACTCATGCTGTTACCCTTATCTTCTCTATTCCTGTTTTCTTTGCCTAATTCTAACCATTAGCATTGGTGGATTCTAAACTCTCATTAACAGAAATATCTACTGCTTTTTATTGGTGTGTTTAAATCTCATGAATTTACTTTGCCCATTTTGATATATCGCTGGAACTTAATTAGCAGTACAAGTCAAAAATACGCTGTAATACCATAGGCACAACTTTCGCGCAATCAAAAAAGCAGTAGGAGTCCACACATAGACACCATCCTTCCCGTTACTTATCATATTCCACAGGTACTTCGTGACCTCTGCTCTGTTGTTCCATGCATATGCATTCAGCATAGGAGGGGTTAATATAAATGTCGAGCATGGGGTGACTAATGAGAGCTTACCATCATTAACACCTATAATTAATCACGACACACACCAGGATGTAAGTAATTGTGGGATGTCAGAACGCCTGGGTAGGTTGTGATGCATGAGTGATTTTAAGCTCCAAGAATTGTTCTGATCACCCATTTACAATAGAGTCGGTATTGACTCTAATTGTAACTATGAAATACAAGGATTGAAACAATAGGACGGGCAAATGTAAAAAATATGTAAAATAGACCTACAATTAGTTGTGACATGTATATAATGCAGATGGAAATTGTATAATTTCTAAAGCATATTTATTTCAAAATCTATTATCTCAAGAAATATTGTTTGCCTTTCAGTAGTATTATGGTCATTATAATTTTTAAATGACTGTCTTGCTATGTCTTCCCTTGTTTTGTGCTCCCATGTTTGGGAATGCCGAAGGAACTAGATTGTGGTCAACTCAATCATGAAGCTTCTCGCCAATATGGGTTTATCACTCTGACCAACTTCTTCAACCTCCCTCTACCAAACATAAAGTATTGCATCCAAATGATTAATTCCCCTACATAGAAGATCATCAATAGCAGGTATGCTGTGATTGTATTTATATGATTTCAATATTTAATTAAGATAATTTCATGCAAATATTGCTATTGACAGAGTTATTTTAATTTATTCAACAAATGTGACTGTTGGGTAATCAAGAATATTATGCACATCATTAATTTTAAATCTGCTGATTAGCAACTCAACTACTATATATAATTCGTACTGGCATGTGGGCTACAATGATAGTTATGTAGATAGATTTAATGCTTTTTCAAGTGGTGGTTTGATAATGTTAAACTAGTCCAATGCAACTTCCCTTTATTGGTCTTTTAAAAGCACTGTCATATGGGACATTCTTGCTTTTTAACCGATATTAATGATGCAGTGCCATTAATAATTCATACTAAGTTTAGTATGCTCCATCAAACTGAGCTTAAGGTTCAGCAAGCTGAGCATTCTGATTGGTTAAGATAAAATTATGCTGCTAAAAGAGCAAAGTGACATCAGTAAACCGTTTCTGATTGGCTGAAATATGATGGACATATTTCAGCCAATCAGAATGCTCATAAATTACTATTTAAGCCGCAAAACTGTCATAAATGCGTAAATTGCGCCAGGGGCGTTTCTCATAGGGGAAGCTCCATTAGATGTAGTAATTTTCAGAGGGCCATTTCCAGGCCCAGAAGGAGGAAACATTGTGGGTAAAGCAGACCCATCAACCCTGGGTTGTGACAGACCTCCATGGTACTTAGGGTTTATAGGGCGAATTCAATTAAATAGGTTAAATAGTAATTCCATGGGAGTTTTTTTTGGACCCCATGGCAGTTAGGGGTTAATTAGACATGCAATGGGGGTCTATATTCCTTTCTTTGGGGTTAATGTAGAATATCATGAGGGTCCTTTTAAGGTATATAGAAGTTTCATGGATTATGAATGCATCTGACAAAGGAGAATCAGTAGTGTATGCAAATAGTGTTTATTTTTCGATTTATTTTCAAGCAAAAAAAGTAATAAACCTGAGGCTTTCAAATTTCTTCAGTTTTTTGCAGTTGATTTTGAAAAGGAATGCCCCTGGAAATCCAAGCTAAATTAGCATAAAATTAATAATTTGGTTTGGCAAATTACAGGCAGCTATAACATTATTGCAATAACTGGGAAGTCAGTATCTGCAGCAAAGCATCATGGGATGTGTAGTCTTTTTTCCCTGATCACAAGGAGAAGCTCAGACATTGCCGCTGTGGATTTTTGCATTGTGCTGCTGTTGGCTTGAAGATTAGTATAAAGTTAAAAACCTTATGAATGCAGTGTTTCCATCGGAAGGTACCAGGTGCCAACGTAGGCACCTCTGGTGGTGTGGAAACCAATTTTTTTTTAACAAAACAAATCTGTATGTGTATAGAAAGAATCAATGTAATGTATGTGTTAGATTAGAAAAAGTTAAAAACAGGGAAACATCCACATACCTTTTTAAGGACCCTCATGGTATAGGGTTAAAGTTTAGATGACGTGGCAAAGGTTAAATAGTTGAGCCTTATTGGCCCCACATGGATAGGGGTTATTTTTACATGCCATTGGGTTGCTTCCAGGACCTCCATGGCATAGGGGGTTAATTTTAAGGGACCTGACAGTCCTGCAAATTAAGATATGCCATGTAGTTGCCACAGGGGTCCTTACAGGACCCCCATTACATAGGGGTTGGATTGTTTAGGTGTGCCATGGGGGCCCATTGGGGACCCCCATGGTAGGGTTAACATTTACATATCACAGACATCTTTTAAGGATGCCTGTGGCTTGGGGTTTATATTTAGGTGCCATGGGAGTTTCAATAAATCCCCATAGTTATAGTTATTAGTGGTGATTGGGTGTGAGCGGGGACGGAATCCCAGGGGTTCCCTTCACCAGTGTGTGGGAGGAGGGAATCCCTGGGATCCCAGGGCTCGTAGGGATGATTGGCAGTGGGGTTTTTAACTCCCTGCCAATCACTTATGGTTTTAACCCCTTCCATGCCATGGGGAGGGTTTTATGTAAATAGATGGGGGAATGGGAAGTGATTAAACTCTGCTACACTACTGCGCAGACTACAGAGTTGGTCGCATTGTATCCTCGCCACAAGTGCTGTGTTTGGACTGTAGCAGCATCAGGGCTGCAGTCAAACTGCCCTAATGCGTGGTCCCCACTTTAAGGTGAGGTTTGGTGTGCCTGGGGATTTAATCCCTACATTATCTGTGCAAAAAAAGCCACCACAGTTGCGAGCAGCCTTTTTTGCACAGATACATTAGGGATTTTGATCAAGCCCATAGTCTCCTGCTTTACCTATGATCACATTATCTTTGCTGCTCTTTAACTTCATTAGGTATTGGTAGGATTGTTCATATTTAGCATCAAAATTGGTTGATGTAGCTGTTTCACAATTAAATATCCAAATATGAGTTAGTTGCCAGAATGAGGGAATTCATATATCAGTCAACTATGTAGTGCACCAAATCATTTGATGAATTTTAGTTTAAAATGACCAAGCATTGTAATTGTATATTATACAGGCATTTGTGTAGAGAGATATATGGGCACGAGAGCTTGCGTTTGTTTAATAGTATGTTTGTGTATTGCCTTAGCCAATAGTACAGGATTGTGTTTGTTTGTATAGTTTTGTACTGAGCTAAGTGATACTGGTGTAATTCCAATAGATGCAGTCTGTGTGTTTCCCTGAGGTTCCCTTTTACAAATATTGATTTGTGAGAGCTTACAGGATCTTTGAGTTGCTATAACCTAATGTTAGGGGTAAGGACACCAGTAGTTAGTTATGTATACAATGTGATCACTGGAATTGCGAGATGCTTGTTTTATATTGGGTATTTACAGTGTGAGCTCATGATCAGTATGCAGACAATATATAATTTAATCAATAAGAAAAAATCATTTAATTACTTATATTACTTAGGAATGTGAATGTGAACTTAGAATCACAATTTTAAATGTATTCCATGAGATACCTAGAGTTAACATCAAAATTGTAGATTTTGTTTTGCATGTGTTTATGTATAGATAGTGAGGGTTAAGAGGAAATATACACTATACAAAGCATATTGACTGGGAAATGAGGGATCAGAGAAGAACTGGGAGTCTATGGGCTTGATTGCATGGCTCCTGTAGAAAATCTTGCGAGCGAAGAGTTAACTAACACAGCTACTACATTGCACTCCCAGCAAACCCTTACAAGTGTCCATTACGTATGAACTGTTCTCTGCTCTACGAGTAAAGTTATTTATTACATGGCTCCTGTAAGGGCTTACTGAAAAGCTTAAGTCTCAGCAGGTGCTCTCACGGATATGAATCCTTAGGTGTAAGCTCAGCTCCCTGCAAGAGCAGAGAATACTTACAAGGTACATAAGGAGCTACAAGTGTCCCAGTAGAACAAAGTAGCCTAAAGACACTAAGTCATAACATAAGATTGAAACCTACAGTAGATATCATATAGCACAAAATAAGCCTTTCTAATGGATAACCAGGCCTTATACAACAATACTAATGAATAATCAGAAAAATCACAATAATAATTACAAATACATGCTCATAAGACACCCAACCAAGTCACACCTGATTAATGCAGAGCCCCAGGGGTTAATGGCTACCATCTGCCCACCCTCATGTGTATACCTGCCACTTAATACACATAATTGTTTAGAAATTAGCATTTAATTTGATTTGCCTGACTTGTAATGTTTATGTACAAGAATAATAATTATATTGATGTGTACATTTTTGAGTGGGAAACATGTTGCTATATCTAGTTACATTCTTTACCTTTACTGGGGTTACTGTGTTGTATTGTGTTTCTAGGCTCTAACTCGCAACTTCACGCTCACATCTGCTTACGTGTACTCACTTAAGTCTCATAAGCTGTTTTCCTTTACATGACAATCCCCCAGGCTACGTATCAGTAAGTTCTTACATAAAATAGCCTGTTGGCGCCATCTAAAAGCTAATTAAATTCTGTTGCAAGTTCTCCCATAGCTACGAGTCAGCCTTGCTACGGAGCCATGTAATCAAGCTCGTTGGCATTAATATTATGTCGTCTCTACCTGAACTAAATCTAAATTAATGTGCCTGAGTCTGTCTCACATGATATCCAAGTTGTCAAAATTGCACATTTGCTGAATTTCTGAATTCTCTAACATTTTTGAGTAACATGAAAATATTGATATGATTTTTCACATTTATTCTTTATTAATTTTAAATAATAAATTAGTCTATTAGCCTGCTGGTGGGATACATCTGCTATTTCTTATGTTTGTATATACCCATAATTTCTATTTTACAAATGCAATGCCCTCTATTGCGTTTTATAAGAGTTACTGTATTCCAGAGCTATTTTACTGTCTTTGTATGTTACACTGCTCTAAAACCCAAATGAACTAATGAGTCTTCGTTTAATGAATGCAAATAAAATTATCTTTACAAGTAAAACATCAACAACACATGAAATATTTTACTTGCATTGTTTTATTTGCATTACCCAGAAGACTTTCTGGCTCTTTATTGCAGTCTGACTCATGGCATAGCTTGTGTACTAAAATGCCATTATTAACACAACAGTGGTTTTCAGCAGTTGGTAATTATTGGCATAATTAAACATTTATCAAGAAACGAGTATTTATCATTCATTAAACTTTCATTAAAAATCCATCTCAGCACAAGCTAGATTAGCCAGTGCTTTTTAAGTGATAACTTCTTAACTTCTGGCAGAAATGTAGAACATGGTAATAACAGAGAATGTTATACACAAGATAATTTCTTAAGAACTATGTGCACAATTAAGAGTTCTAAAATCCATCTTATTTTAAGTATTTTGTAAATCGTGGGCTGGAAACAGAGGAGAGTTTTGCTAATATTTGATGGGATTTTACAAGTATATTTCAGAATTACATCTTGACACTGTACTATCCTTGCTGTGAAAGTCGACTGTTTAAATGTTCTTATACATTTACATAACTTGAATTCTCCAAGCGATTGAGTGTTTACATATCTTTAGTTCGCTTTATCTATTGAATGGGGTTAGTAAAACAAATGTGAAAGTGTTCTTCTGACATAGAATAATTTGATTTTATAAGTGGAGAAGGGAACTTACTAGTCTTCACTGGTGCTTTGGGACACATACACATGGAAATTTGTTGGATGAGTAAATTGTAAATATAAAACATATACGTAACAAAGTTCCTATGTATAATTACAGAACGTTTAGATGACACTAGGTTATATGTATTTTGTGCCTCTACTGTTTAATATTTTAGTACAGTTGTGTAAGTAACCTAACCTCCTCCTGTGTGTTGGCTTATAGAAATAGGTTATGAAGTTGTTTTTTTTCTTTTGTAAGAAAATATCATGGTGCTCAGTTTTTTATTGATAAGGAAAAAAACAAATAAAATAGACTAAGGTACTATTTCAAGAAACCGTCTACAAATAGATTTTAACTGTAAAAGACATAGAGCCTTATTCAGTTGGGCAATTGTAATTTACAGTAGGCCATAATGGAGGCCATAAGTTATTTTGCTATTCAATTGGCATTTTTTTGTGAGCCGCAAATGGGCTACGTGTTACGGGCTTGAAATCCTTGTGGTTATTAAAACTTGAACTTACAGCCCATCGAAGCCTTTGATCTTTCACGTCCGCAAGAGTTACGGAAATCACAAATCTTTTTTTTATGTTTCAATTCAGGGTTATATTGATCTCGGGATTCAATGAGTTATCACCTATCGGGCCACCCACATGGACTAGAACAGTATCTCAATTAATTTTATTATTTTGTATTTTACGGTTTTGCAAGTCTGATCGTATATCGAACCTCTAAACACTAATTGATTGACATGTAACCTCCATCTTATACTGCCGTAATAATAGCGGTCTCAATTTCTATTGGCTGTTTCAGAATGGGTAGTTAAGGCCTTGCTTAATTGATCATGTTCCCACCCTGAACTGCTACACATGAGTGGTATAATTTACGGTTTTGGCTTTCAGCCCGTAACTTGCGGGCTTGTTCAATTGAATAGCACCATAATTGTAGCAGAGTGCGAGCCTGCAGCAAGCGCGCAGATGTACGGCCTGTATAACGCAAGATGCTGCCTTCTAATGGAACGAGGCTCATAGTCCTGACTAGTACCCTTAAAGAGTTGCACATGATAGATAGACCTTTATTTGCATTTGATTAGTTTTCATGATATGAACTGTAGATTTCCTGCAGCTGCTTCATTACAGAAATAGGGTAGTGGCAGGGTCTGGGAAATTATACTGTATGGAAAAAACAGCAATTTACAAAATACATTTTCTCACAAAAGATCCACTCTGTTAATTACAATAAATTGGAAAGTTTATTATAATATTTTTGTACTTACAAGTCATGAAACTGCCCCTTGAAATGGTTCATCTTAATGGGTTCAAATAGGCTTATTTGGGTTTGTTTTATTTTTTCATAATAAATGTATTCTTATTAGTAATACATAATAAATTAATTAATGTTTTTTTTTTATAATTAAATATGTGTTAGAAATACCACCTGTCTTCATTCCTAAATGAAAAATGTTTTTAGTTTTTTCCTAAATTTTGTCACTTTTCTTTCTTGTGCTTTTTATTTCTTCCAGTGCAGTGATTGGCCCTTCTTAACTTTACAATACTCTTGAAAGTACACTCTAACCCTTTTATCTCTGAACTTTCATACAATCACACCTTTCCTGCTAAGTAGTAATTTGTAAAAGGTTAATTCCAGTTTATAAGCTTGGCTGTGATTACATAGGTGGGAAAGAATAAAAAGAACTCTTGTTTCAGAAAGAAACTGTCTGAGAAATCTCCATCACATTCACACTAGTGCTTCACTTCTAAAAACCTATACTCGGCAACTTTGTTTTTGTTTCCTCTAGGGCAAAAAAATTTACTGTATCAGTGCTTTTATGTCACAAGAATGAATTGAATTCTTACCCTTTAGTGCAAACAACAATAGACAGAGTGGTAACCTACTGGAAAACAAATAGACACCCCGTCCCTTTTGGGGATTCAGGGAGGTTCAGAAAGATGGAGCTGACGGTGGAGAGGTGGCAGATAAAAACAGGCCGATGCAAGAAAGAATCCTGCGGTCATTTATTACCATGCCATCTTCATAGTGTTTGCTGAACCAAGGTGCAGTGTAATGATTCAGACAAATGATGTTAATAATAATAGCTGGCCCTTGGCAAAAGTAGAATACCTAGCACTGCAGCATGCAGACTAATCAGATTCTCAAAAAATTGTCTCGAAAGGACAGAATTTTATTTTTCTTCTGTTCTTACATCCAGGTTTTCCCTTTGGATTTCATGTCTTTAAAGAAAACAAAGAGATAAGAGTTATTTTGTTGGGGGAAGAGGGAGTAAGAAGACATTAATTTTCATGCCTTGCCTACGGATTGGCTTTTACTCTCTTCTACTGTAGCCGTGTGGTTTTAAAGGAAATCTATTAATGAAAACTGCATGACCTAAATGCTGTGTTTTAGTGCTAAATAAATGAGTGCTTCACTATGGAGATTATTCACTTTTCATAATTAATATATATAATGGATTTCTAGGTGTATTTAGAAAGATCAGTGATCTCTCTCTCTAGAAGGTTACATTTAACAAATGTTAGTGACAATATACTGTACTGTAGTGATAGAAAAAAAAAGGAAAAATATTTTTGGATTTGTACTTTTTGTTTAATTTGTTTGCTTTTGTCATAGGGTTATTTTCCTGTGGTTGCATTTGACTGGTATCTGGTTTATTTATACAGTTAACTGGCACATAAATAGGAAAAATATAAATTAGAAAAATTGTTAAAGACATAGAGTCCTAAAAAGTGTCCTTTCATTTCTTATTATTACAGTAGCAGGATGTTGTATTTGGCAAAACATAAATTAATTTAGGATTCCGTATTAGTATACTGAAAATTGTTTTGGGGCGGACTGTAAATGTAGTTAAATATCTAATTAAACAATCTAATATGTAAGTGTATGATGCTAAATCCATTCTGCTATGTGGTAAGGGGGAAGGCTCTTGAATCTTTTTCTTATGACAAGCTGGTACTGAAGTTTTGAGCTTCAATGATGACAGTAAACACTGCAAATTATGTTAGCATTATACATTATGCATCACATGCAAAGCGTCTAATGGAGTTGATCTCTAAGATGTAGCATTTTATGCTCTGGAGATGCAAAGACATTCCATACAATAGGGATTTATTTATTTATTTAGTAAAGGATTACTGATAAAATCAATATTTGAGACAAGCATTTCAGTGTAGCAACTAAATCTTACATTTCATTTTAGCAGTATATAGCTTCATACATACCTGCTTGTATCCATGCCCTGTTAGATGTCCATGGATGGGAGAGGACCTGCCCAAAAAGATCTGCTGAAGCATTTATTCTATATCCTATACCACTGCTGTTCAACTAACGGCCTGCAGGCTACATTCAGCCCAAAATCTGCTTTTCATGGCCATGGTGTGCCTGGAGATTCCTCTTACAAACCTAACATCATTGAAGTAAAACACTTGCAACATCATATACAAACTCCAAATTCTTTAGTTCTTTCATATTATACATATAAAATATATTAGTTTATGCCTTTACATTTTCTAATTCTTTTTAAGGGGCAGTTCCTCTATTTAGTCTATTTATGTCTCTCTTAGCCTCCCAAATGGCCACCTTTGAAAGAAAGTCACAGGTTTCAAGGCAAAGCCTTGCTTTCTAACTGTTCTTATCTCCCACTGTCTCCAGTTCCTTTTGCAGTTTCTGTCAAAGGGCTCAATCTCATGGCTCCTGAAAGGACTCCCGCAGGCTATTTCATGTAAGAACTTGCTGATAAGTAATCAGGGTAGTACACATTTGCAGATACCAGTGTGAAGTTGCTCGTCCAGGCCCAGAAAACGTAATTCCTATAGCAACTCAAGTAAAGTTAAAGAACATCAACTTTGTGTCTATATATCTAGATGCTTCTTGCTCAAACATGACACATTGATGGGGATTATTATTCTTGCACATGCACAATGCAATTCAGACACATCATGTTATATGTACATTTCTCACTTATTACATGTTGTTAAATGGCAGGGTATGTACATAGGATGGGGCTCTGTATTAATCAAATGTGACTTGGCATTAGTTTGGTGGCAGTGTATTTGTAATTGATAATTTAGTTATTTAGCATTGTTGTATAGGGCTGGATAAATCATAAGAAAGGCTTATTCTGAACTTTAGGTTGTGTAGGTTTTAATTCAGTTTTTTTAGTGTACTGAAAAATGCTTCTTTTGACAATTTTTTCTTCTACTGGGACTCTCCTTAAGAGCCTTGCATGTGTTCTCATAAAGGATTTTCTCTGCTCCTGCAGGAGGTCGAGTTTACTCGCAAATAGTGCAAATTTTTTTAAGGATATGAGTCCCTCTTTGGCCATATGAAATGATGAGAGGTATGCAGCTAACAGCCTCATTAAATTTGGGCTACCTGTTAAAACATACCCCAGAACGTTGAAAGTATGTCTTACGGCTATTAAATTAGCCTAGTAAACGTCCCCGCAGACAACTTGTGGAATAAGCCGCAAGACGGAGGGAAAAATGCCTATGGGACGTGAACTTAGAACTTCGCAGCCCGCAAATCCTTTGATCTGTTAAGCCGTAACGAAGTCATCCGCGAGCTAGCCCATAACACACAAATGGAGCCCAAAGCCCAACGTGTGCTGGAGAGGACTCGCAAGGGGGGTAAAGACCAATATGTAGCCCTGTAAATGCACATATACACACACTACTGTACTTTTATTAAAAGTGAAAGTGATGTTAGGTTTTATTTTTTATGTTTAATTTCCGTGTTATATCGATCCCGGCAATCAATGTGTTAATACATATACTGTAACTCGCATGTAATACAGTATCATATTTACGGCTTTATTAATATTGTATTATTGTGGAATGCAGGCCCGATCGCAACTTGTAATTGAAGCCCGTAGGACTTTGAAATCTACCCTCCCCTTTTTCAGTGACATATGCCAACGATCTTTTTCCATTGGGGCTCCGTCTAAACCTAACTACGGTCTACACTAATTGATCATCCGCAAGGCCGCAAATCCAACGTTCTACGAACGAGCTACGATTTGCGCCTCAAGACGGTAGCTCGCAGCCTATTCTAATTTAATAGCAACGTTGGACTTACGCTCTTCAAATTGAATAGGGCTGTAAATGTGGTAGAAAAAATAAAATAATTTCTTCACATGGCCAGGTAAACATCTCTAAAATAACATGACGTAAAGCATGACCTTTCTGATAACACAATACAATTTCTTCTCTTAGACTTAGCATTTTACTCTAGTGTGCTTCATTAAACTTCCAATTCCCTATCTATTAATGTATTCCGACCCTATATTCATATCTCTTTTCCGCTGTGATTTTTTTATGTAATCTAATGACTTTCTTTGGATTAAATTTATATGGTTGCCACATTTAACTGCATTATACAAACCGCTCTCAGCTTCATCTACCTTGCTGTGACCTCTGTCTGAGTGGTCAGTAAAGAAGATCTGTAAAACATATTTTATATTTTTTGACAATAAATGTTTTTCCGAATCTGTGACATGCTTCCTACCTGAGCCACCCACTTCAGTGTGAGAGAAGTTGGAGCTCTGTGACTATATATCATCAGGAAATAGAAATTATTTTGGCATGTGGGAAGTTAACGTGTACACTCTAGATTCTTTTACTTGATTTGCTGTTTTCTTTCTCATAACTCTAGATATACAGTTTGCACTTCCATTTAAAGCACAGGTTAAGTGTTGTTGCAGGCCATTATACATCATTAAAGTAAGTAATATTCAGCTGTGGAAGAAGGATGGAAGCTTTTCACTTGTAGCCACCTGGACATTTCATTTGTCATCTGGAACGCTGCTCCAAAATTAGTTGTGGCAGCTCAGATATAATTTATAGCATGGCACCCTGAAAATTAAGTAATGAATCACACCATTTTGGCTGATTAGAGTTAATACATTTTTCCTGATGACATATTTTGTAAAACAATGCAGTTTGTTCAAAACTTTGCCTATCAAATGTGATCATTTTTCACTCAATTTGAAATACCAGGCAGTATCATATGAAAAATAGATTTTGGAAGTCTAGTTATAGGTATTAAATAAGGTACTTTTTAAATTATTTTTTCAGCTGCGTAAGCCACATGAAGAATTGCAATCACATTTTTTGCACACACATAAAACTGTATAATAATATATTTTTAATTGACAATCCAGATTATATTGACTGGGACTATGCAAAAAATGTTTTATCTATCATAATATATAAATATCAGCAGAGGGTGTAATTAAAATCAGAACTTATATATATACATTTATATTGAAACAAATGCTGAAAAATATATATTATATTCTATATATATATATATATATATATATATATATATATATATATATGTTTATTATAGTAGAACGTCTTTGTGAAAGAAATGTGTTACTACCCAAAGAATAGACACATTTTCTTTTTGTTCAGATGTAAAAGCGATTTTAAAACATAAAATATAAAACTGAATTAATGGTGTGGTATATCTATCGAGAAGCTGTCTTCTGTTTAAACATTCAATATACTTTTTTCTTGTGATATTTTTTTTTTACTCTGAGACAACTTGAATTTTCAAAGCTGAAGTAGAGAAAAGTGACAATAATAGATTGTGTGCTTCACGAAATACATTCAGGTGCTTGAAATCTACATTGTAACAAGACAGAAGATGTTTGATTACCACTGGGATTTGTCCTCCACCTTTCTATGGAATATATTAAGAATGTCAGCTTCTGAGTTTGGACCATTCTCTTGGCTCAGATGTCTGGTGATGGAGGAAGGTGTTAGTTTAGCATCTGTAGGTATTTGTGTCAAGAAGAAGAATGTCTTACTTGCCCTTTTTCACTGCATATTGCATAGGTGTACAGATCCGGTGACGAGTTAATAGAAAGCAAAGAGTAGAGGTTGGAGGTTAGATAAACACTGCAACTGACATTAGATGTGGCATTGCTCCTATATTGCTATTGCTTGTATACATCAAAATAATATTTGTGAATTTATCCTAACACTGTAACCGGGTTATTGCAATAGAATCCCAATGCTAAGGTGGAGTACTTATTGATCTATCATATGCACAATATGCTGAATCCTAATGCTAAGGTGCAGTACTTATTGATCTATCATATGCACAATATGCTGAATCCTAATGCTAAGGTGCAATACTTCTTGGCCTATCATATGCACAATATGCTGAATCCTAATGCTAAGGTGCAATACTTCTTGGCCTATCATGCACAATATGCAGAATCCTAATGCTAAGGTGCTGTACTTCTTGATCTATCATATGCACAATATGCTGAATCCTAATGCTAAGATGCAGTACTTCTTGATCTATCATATGCACAATATGCTGAATCCTAATGCTAAGGTGCAGTACTTATTGATCTATCATATGCACAATATGCTGAATCCTAATGCTAAGGTGCAGTACTTATTGATCTATCATATGCACAATATGCTGAATCCTAATGCTAAGGTGCAGTACTTATTGATCTATCATATGCACAATATGCTGAATCCCAATGCTAAGGTGCAGTACTTATTGATCTATCATATGCACAATATGCTGAATCCTAATGCTAAGGTGCAGTACTTATTGATCTATCATATGCACAATATGCTGAATCCTAATGCTAAGGTGCAGTACTTATTGATCTATCATATGCACAATATGCTGAATCCCAATGCTAAGGTGCAGTACTTATTGATCTATCATATGCACAATATGCTGAATCCTAATGCTAAGGTGCAGTACTTATTGATCTATCATATGCACAATATGCTGAATCCTAATGCTAAGGTGCAGTACTTGTTGGTCTGTCATATGCACAATATGCTGAATCCTAATGCTAAGGTGCAGTACTTATTGGTCTGTCATATGCACAATATACTGAATCCTAATGCTAAGATGCAGTACTTCTTGATCTAGCATATGCACAATATGCTGAATCCTAATGCTAAGGTGCAGTACTTATTGGTCTACATATGCACAATATGCTGAATCCTAATGCTAAGGTGCAGTACTTATTGGTCTGTCATATGCACAATATGCTGAATCCTAATGCTAAGGTGCAGTACTTATTGGTCTGTCATATTCACAATATACTGAATACTAATGCTAAGGTGCCGTTCTTCTTGGCCTATCATGCACAATATGCTGAATCCTAATTCTAAGGTGCAGTACTTCTTGATCTTCGTATGCACAATACGCTGAATCCAATGCTAAGGTGCCGTACTTCTTGGCCTATCATGCAAAATATGCTGAATCCTAATGCTAAGATGCAGTACTTCTTGATCTATCATATGCACAATATGCTGAATCCTAATGCTAAGATGCAGTACTTCTTGATCTATCATATGCACAATATGCTGAATCCTAATGCTAAGGTGCAATACTTCTTGGCCTATCATATGCACAATATGCTGAATCCTAATGCTAAGGTGCAATACTTCTTGGCCTATCATGCACAATATGCAGAATCCTAATGCTAAGGTGCTGTACTTCTTGATCTATCATATGCACAATATGCTGAATCCTAATGCTAAGGTGCAATACTTCTTGGCCTATCATATGCACAATATGCTGAATCCTAATGCTAAGGTGCAATACTTCTTGGCCTATCATGCACAATATGCAGAATCCTAATGCTAAGGTGCTGTACTTCTTGATCTATCATATGCACAATATGCTGAATCCTAATTCTAAGGTGCAGTACTTATTGGTCTATCATGCACAATATGCGATCTTTCACAGCCAATAGTGCATCTTGTGTCTGAAGATTCTCTTTTACACAGGAGAGTCAGGTGAGGATTGTCTGATGAGCTGATTTCCCGTTATAGAGCCAAACAGAAACCAGCCTCTGTCTTTGCAAGCTTATATACTGAATGGAACATTTGTTTTGGTACTTTTTATCAGTGGCAGCTCTGTCTGACTTCTATTGGCTTCTGCTGCTGGATTACATACGGAGTGAGAGTGAGTGATGCGCTATATCCTGTTTTCCTGGTAGGTATACTACCATTTTATCATGGCCAGAGTAATATTGGGTATTCTGAAACATAATAAAGGCTCTTAACATCTACAAAATAAATAAAGTACAAACCATTCATGAGTTATGTAGATTACAAAACTGTGAAACATGTGAATGAAATCTGCGATTTGTTCCCACCCAGTGTGCAGAACATGATTTATTGCTAGTCTTTAGTATTACTCTGTGTATCCTGTCTAAAAGTTTAAAAAGCTGATTAGATCTGAGATTAAACCTTAACTAATGTTGTTTTAAGTGGACTGCAATTTGTTATTGACAACAAACCTCTATTGCCTCTCGGCATCAAACTAGATCCTTTACTCTGCAATTTACAAAAATGACAAGAAAGGGTGGTTCACTTTGTAAGGTGAATGCAAGTTGACTGATTAGCTGGTATTCTAACTTCGGCTTGTGCAAATTACAGGCATAAGAAACCCTGCAATTTATACATACTTTAGAACTGAAGGCTTTAATCCCATGATTCATGAGAGAAAAGCACTAATAATTTAAAGACAATATTTTATTTATCCTCCTGAGTTGTCAGCTGATACTGGAAGAATTTCCATTGCTTTGGGTTTCTACGTTTGGCCACCTAATTGCTTCATAGGAAGTGAGAGCAGAATTGCTTATATAAGTACATGGATTGTCTTTGGCAATGTCAAATCAAGGCATCAATCAGTCCATCTGGGTAAAATCACAAGCTGACTCCAATATTGCTAAATATTTATACTGTCAAATACACACAGACATCCAGATGAAAAGAGGCATTCATTAGGAATTCTCCAGCTTGTCAGTTTAAAGATGTAGATTAGAGCAAAACCTCCCACTATGGTTCTGTGAGAGCTCAGGAAAAGTCTATATTTAGTCATTCTGAGCAATAAATAACATCTTATTGCCTCATTTAGGTAAATAGAGAATAAATATTGTCAAGGTAATGTAAATATACCCAAGTTCTGAGTGTGTTAGTAGGGTAAATCCCAGGATACTAATGTGTTGATGGTGGTCGTGTTAATGTTATTTTTTTTTTCAATTTATGTAAGCTCATGTGTTTAGTTCACCTACTGTAAATTGAAAAAGTGGCACTAACCAAGTAAGTCATAACTGACTGTATGTGTTGTAGCTGTACTGTAATAATGTCTGCACATTAGAAGCCTATGTGCAACAATGTTTTTATTTTTATATTGCCCAATAATATCTTTAATAATTCTGTGGTTTATTACCAATTCCACATATTCACCAATCATGCTTGAAACATACTGTATCACCTGACAACTTTTGATGCCTTTCACAGTCTATTTTTCTTCTCCCCTGCAACCTAGATAAATGAGAATTATTACCCAAGCATTCAGCTATTTAACCTTGTGTGTTATCCATTGTTGTGAAATTTGAATGATCAAAATCAGTGTTCAAACCATGTGTTTTTTTTGTTCATGCTCCTTCTAATAAGGGCTTTGTTTTCATAACTCATAAATGGTATTCTACTTAGTGGTGTAGTTCTGTCTAAACAAGGCCAAGGCCTAATCCGCACATTTTAGGGGGCAGCAGGTTGTCTCATGTTGCTGTTTTGCAATACCATGGAATAGAAATGTCTATAGGCAGTGACATTTTTTACAGTAAGTCTTACCTGACACACAAACATATTATGTTGATTAAATATACGGACTGACAGTCTGTCAGCTTTAGGCACTGCCCCTAACTTTCTTTATTATCTGCATGGCCAGCCAATCAGATTTGTACTAGGTCACAAAAAACCTGATTGGCCGGCGGCTTGAATAAGAAAATAATAGTCAATAGATGGCCAGTATGTTTTTTTTTCAATAAAGTAAATAATTTCCAATGTAGTATAAATATGAAAACCAGGTCCTATCCCTCTTCCGTTACTCAAAACATTGCAAGCTGCATTGCCGCCGCCAACCGCTAGATGGCGCTGCCAATTTTTGGAATGCTCCTGCAGATTGCATATAAGGCGCGCCGACAGAAGAGGCCTTGAGCTATGAGAGGCCAAGGGCCGAGTGCCCGCGCCGAATATATTGATGGGCTCGCTGTCGATTTAGCGCCCTCGAGTTGCGCCATGTCGGTGTGGGGTATAATTATAGGCCTTCCCTGATACCTGACGGCGCCATCTAGCGGTTACTTGCTGGCACTTCAGCTGTCGGTGCTGGCGATTTCATGCGCATACACAACGGGATAGAACCTAAAGCCACACTGCTACAAATTATTAAAGAACATAATCACACGAAAATAATATCTAAACCCATAAAATCCATTTAACAGTATTCTGTCCTATCTATCATATCTACTTTACACAATCCTGCTTTGCTTTTCTATTGAAACTGAATGGCCTGATTTTGAGTCATGTGTTCACATTAAACATGTGTACGCAAGCAGTGATATAGAAATAAGCATAATATATTTTTTTCTTGTGGCATTTGCCTTTACCTTCCTGAACAATCCTGGCACTTCACTGAAGTTACAGAGAATTACAGCACTTTGCAGAAGATGTTTAATTACACCCACATTTTTTAGATAACTAATTAGCATCTCTTTATATAACTAAATATCTCTAATTAATCAGCAAATCATAATCAGTAGACTAATTAACTTCAAACTTGACTGTCAACAGAAAATCTATGTGACTATCCAACATCATTAATTACCATTATAATCAACATTGCTCCTTATGGGATTTCTCGTAAGGCTGTAGTTTATAAAGTGAGTTATTTCAGAGGTACATTAATAAATGTAACCTGAAGATAATGTTGATGGCTAATGGATTATATGGGATATTATGACAGGTTGCCAGTGCTAGAAAATAAATATGCGCCAATATGCGTATACATGCATAGTATATACTTGTGATTCCTTTTGCAATTGTATGCAATATATGACTATTCAAATCGTGGACCTACCTTTTAGTATAAAAATTCTTATCTCCTAGTTCATGCAAGTGGAAGTTAGAGTGGTAGCCCTTAAAACATTTTAATGAATATATATTTAGTTTATAAATGAGTGAATTTAATAAATTACATGTTAATTTTGAGCTGTAAAGATAACTAATTTATCAGAAAACAGCCTCTTATGGAAAAAAAACAACAACCCTGTAGTCAAAGGTCCAATTAATCCTGCATTTATATCCTGCAATTTAGAAGGACCTCTGTTGATGGGCAAAAGCAGATACACTGCTATCAGAGATCCATTTATAACTATTTGATGTAGATCAGTTACATAAAATAAAAGTTTTAATACCAAGTTATAACACTGTAAAATGTGTATAAGTCCATGGGGCGAATACTTATGCAGGAATGTATGTCATCCTTTAAAGCTTTGAGACTTACGAAGTAATAGGTCTGCTTAGGTTTATTCCACCAATACTACAGAAATCAAATAAATTGTAGTGGAAATGCAAGTGAGGTAGATCTAACTCTTCATTTCTAACCGCCTGTTAAGGTCCTCTGTCTTGAGGTTTCACTTTTTTATGCTATGTTCCATTGCATAAGTTACAACTTACTACAATATTCTACCTCGTAGAACAACACATCACGAGAGATGGTTGGGCAAATATCATAGATGACCGTATATATTGAAGGGTCATAGGTAGGCTTGGGAGTGTAGGCTTGGGTTACAGAAAGCCAGGACATGTACAAATATAAAAGGCAAGATATCAGAATGGGGTGGGGACATGAGAGGAGATGGGAAGATAGACACTCACCTCGGCATGCTTGGTCTATACCTTTCAAACTTTATAATATTTTTTTCTTGGGCCTTTCTTAGACTTACAACGGTTCCCCTCTTTCACATTCCCTACTCCATGACAACATCTTTCATACATCATTGTATGATGCATTACTATATTAATTAGACCCATATAATATTATATGAATAAATACTAGTTTAGAGCAAGCAAAATATTGAACTGTGAATAGATGCATGGAAGCAATGTTGGTACTCCTCAATCCTTGAGTATCTTGGTCTATGAATCAGTGCTTTTCCAAAACACAACTTTCAGCACTAGTAATTACCATGCTTACATTGACTGTAATACTTCCAACTAAGCTTAGATATTGAAGCCAATGAAGCCTTTTTTTATGGACAGGAAGTAACAAATTAAAATGAGAAAGCAATTAAACCGAATCGCAAAGGAAAAGAGTGTAACACAAAATAAATTGATATACAGTATGGAGATATGAAAGGGCTGTGGAAAGTGAATGATATAACAGACCATTTCATCAAATAAACGGTATGTAATAAAAGATATGGTTGTGTAAGAGAATTGGTACATATCTCTAAAAATGTATTCCTTTTTCTTGTGTGTACACCTTTTTTGAATTTTTACATGAAATGGCAAGCAGTAAAAAAAGGATACAAATGCCACCCACGTGAAATAGTGGAAACATGTGTCAGAACATTTTTGACCAGAAGTTAAGTGTGTATTTTCTTCTATACACCCACAACTCCGTTCCCCTTGACAAACAAAATGTGCTGCTTATTTTATCATGTTGAAAAACATATTGTTAACATGGCAAGTTCTTTATAATTGATCATAAGCGAATGTGTTTGTAACTGGCAACTTGTATTTTGTGTGTATACACCCTCCGCATTCAAGACTGCTCTATCGTGGTTCACATCATACCTACAATATCGAACATTTAGCGTCTCCTTCTCTGGCACCTCTTCTTCTCACCCTTTGTCTGATGGCGTAACCCAAGGTTCAGTCCTAGGTTCCCTCCTCTTCTCCATCTATAAATCCTCACTTGGTACCCTAATAAAGAGCCTCATTCAATTACAAGGCCGCAACTCATGGTATACAGGCCGTATGTATCTGCTGCCTTGCTGCGTGCTTGAACTCTGCGACAATTATGCAGCGATTAATTTGAACAAGCCCGCAAGTTATGGGCCGAAAGCCATGATCAATTAAGCAAGGCCTCAACTACCTATTTAGAAACAGCCAATAGAAAATTAGACCGCCATCCATCATTACGGCAGTATAAGATGGAGGTTACATATCAATCAATTAGCTTTTAGGTGTCCGATATGCGATCAGACTCGCAATCCTGCAATGTACAAAATAATAAAAATGAAGTGCCAGTACTGTTCTAGTCCATGTGGGTGGCCTGATTTGTATTAACTCATTCATTCCCGAGATTGATATAACCTCGTAATGAAACATAAAAAATAATAAATTTGTATTGCCGATTTGCCGGCTTGAGACTGTTGTGCAATTAATTCTAATGTATTTTATCACTTTCCCCGTCATTATACAGTGCAGTATTGATTTTTTATTTGCATTTACAGTGCTACAGACATGTCTTTAATCCCTTTGTAGGTCCCATCTGGTACCTGTGTGATTTTCTTCTATATTTGCCCTTTACGGGTGTGAAAGCATTTGCGGGCTGGCGGAATTGTAGCAATTGAATAGCGATTTTAGCAATCGTAACTGTTGCAGATGTGAAAGATCAAAGGCTTAAAAGGGTTGTAAATTATGGTTGTAACAACCTTAAGGATTTTCAGCCCGTAACCCGTAGAGCGTTTGGCTCCAGTAACTTACAATTTCTCAATTGAATGAGTCCCAAACTCTTTTGGATTTCAGTATCATCTCTATGCAGATGACACTCAAATCTACCTCTCAGCACCAGATCTATCCCCTCTCTTCTAACACGTTTCTAACTGCCTCTCAAGTATATCATCCTGGATGTCCACTCGCCACCTCAAACTCAACATGTCTAAGATCAAACTCCTAATCTTCCCAACCTCTACTACAACTTTAATTCCTCACATCTCTCTCATTGTCAACAATGCCATCATCACTCCCACCTCCCAAGCCTGTTGTCTCAGAGTTCTACTGGACCCCCGACCTCTCTTTCATCCCGCACGTATAGTCACTAACTAAATCTTGCCTTCTCCATCTAAAAAAACATTATTTCCAAAATGTCACTACCTTACACAAGACAACTAAGAATCTAATACTCTCTTTCATCATTTCACATCTCGACTACTGCACATCACTTCTTGCTGGCCTGCCCACCACCCGTCTGTCCCCACTTCAATCCATAATGAATGCCTCCGCTAGACTGATCTACCATACACAATGTTCAGTGTCTGCAGCATCTCTCTGTCAATCACTCAACTGGCTTCCTGTATCCTCCAGAATAAAATTTAAAATCATGACCCTAACCTACAAAGCCCTCAACACTGTACCCCCTTATATCTCTGCTCTCATTTCCAAATACTCCCCCACCCGCCCTCTTCGCTCTGCTAACGACTTTCTTCTTTCCACCACTCTTGTCACCACTTCCTCTCAATTCCCACCTTCAGGACTTCTCTCATGCTGACCCTATTCTCTGGTACTCCTTACCTCGTTCCACCAGACTATCTCCCTGCCTCAAAACCTCACTAAAAATGAATCTGTTTAAAGAAGCTTATCACCTTCCACCCTAACATACATATCCCTTCTATCACTCCTTTGTACCACACCCAAAACCATCTAGATCATAAGTTTGTGAGTTTTAAATTATTTTTTTTCAAGTTTTCTTTGGAGGAAGCACAGTTGTCATGCCCAGGGCCTGACTGGACTGTTTTACACTATGACTAGCCATAGTTACCCTGTTTTTATTATTATGGTTATGTATTTCTTAGTGCTTATGGTTAAAATATGATTATACTGTATGTATGTTGGTTTATGTATTATGTTTCATGTTATAGGAATTGTTGTAAAGAAACATATTAGCTAATCTGCAGGCTATTGCACCAGCCTATTGTGTTACAATGTTGTTATCTGGTGATAATTTACTCAGTCCACCTAAATATAATCAACAAGATGAGATTAAGATCTGATCTCATCAGAGGTACAGGGACAGTAAGCAGGGACAGCCTATTATTTAGGGATGGGGCTTACTGATTGGCCAGCTTGTGTGCCAGAGAATTGTATAAAATGTGCCAATTAATGAAGGTAAGACAGCGGTATCTGTACTTACATAGACAAGGTGTAAGTGTCATTCTGTGCATTAATCCTAATTCTAAGGGATTATATGGTGTTCCTGATATTCTGTTCTGCTGAAGCAAGTTCCTGGGCGTGGTTCCTGTGTATGGTCCATCTTCTGCTTTCAGAGGTGTACAAGGACCGCACGATACTGCTGGATAAGTTTGAACAAGGTTCTTACCAAGTCCAAATTAAGTAGCAGATCGTGACAACAACAAACACTGGATTCTAAACTCAAAGACAGGGCCCTCCATCCTTTTCAATGTGTTAATACTGCTATTGTTTTTTGGCTTTAACTTTACCTTTGTATAGCGCTACAGAATATGTTGGCGCGTTATAAATAAACAATAATAATAATACTTATGTCAAATGCTGTATTAATTACAAAGCAATGTACAGCTGATCCTTCTAAAGTGTGATAATACTGCAAAATGTACTTAATTTATTAGGATTTATTTAAGAATGAACAGTAACAAGATAAATAATTATGGCTTGATATGGTTTCACAAATGTAAAGTCTGAACATGAAACACAAAAGTGAAAATCTCTCATATAACCACTTGTCGGTATTAGGTTTAATGCAAGAAATAATTACGGACAGAATTCAGAGTGTAACATACAAGAAATCCCTTGATAAAGAAATAGTGAATGCTACCCCAGGTGAATATAATTAAAAATGATATATAGCAACTTCTTATAAAGTTGCTATAGCAATAAAGTTGTTATACTTCATTTATAATTATTCTAACCTTGTGTGCAGATGCTTGCTAACTATTGCTTACTCTAGCCTGTAACTGTTACAGCATGTCATTAAATTGTTTTTCCTGATGAGTTATACTCTTCCAACCTCCTCTATTTTTGCTTCATTATATATAGTGTGGAAAAGCTTAAAATAAAGAAGAGAAATGTATTGAAAATAATGAGCCTCATTCAATTGCAAGGCCATAAGTCGCAGGATGTAGGCCATAAGTTTGGGGTGCCTGCTGCGTCCGCAACTTATGGTGCTATTCAATTGGCCAAGCCTGCAAGTCCCGGCCTGATAGGGCACATCGTAAACCATGCTATTGTATGTAGCATTTGTGAGCTTGAACATGACCGTAACTCCTGATTAGAAACAGCCAATGGAAACAGAGATGGCCATCATTACTTCAATGAAATGGAGGTTGGATTTCAAAGTCCTACGGGCTTGAATTACAAGTTACGATCGGACCCACATTCCAGATATAATGCAATATTGATAAAGCCGTAAATATGATATTCTATTACATGCTCGTTCCATTATATATATTAACACATTGATTGCTGGGACCTATATAACAAGCATATTAAACATGAAATAAAGTATTTTTTGGGCCGATTGAGAGCTTGAGAATGTTGTGCTATTAATTCTAAGACCCAACATAATTTTCCCTTTTAATAAAAGTACAGTAGTGTGTGTATTTGCATTTCAAGCGGACATGTTATTAATGCCTTTGCGAGTCATCCTTGGTACCCATGAATTGTGGTTCGACTTTCGCCATTTGCAGGCTTGACGGCTTGCTTTGCGAGGGGGAATCAGAGCAATTGAATAGCGATTTGCGATTTTAATGTTTGCAACTCTTGCGGCTATGAAAGATCAAAGGCTTGGAGGGGCATTAACTTGCCATCGGAGTGGATGGGAGGCCAGAGCTCGTGACCCGATCGGAGCCCGCAAAAAGTTGCAGATTCAATAGCAAAATAACTTGCGGGCTACATTTCCTAAGCTCGGATCTCCCAAAAGCTGAATTGAATGAGGCTCATGGATCTCCTGATAAGAAGATGGGAGAATATTATTAAAATACTACCTAGGTGCCACATTGCTGTTTGAAAGAGCTAGACTGGATAATAGGGAACATTTATTTTTAGAAAAAAAATATAGCATTTAATATATTAACAAAAATATGCAAACATTCTTTACAGTGGGTAACCATGTTCTTGATTGTGTTGAATTATTCCGTAAAGGGAGGGTCCTTGTATATGGATACATTTTATTCCTCCTATTCAAAGCGTTGCCACACGTCTCAACCTTCAGAATTCTAATGCATTCAGAAGTAGATAAGCATTAACAAAAATGGCAACTCATATAATGGAATCATTATGTTGGAAATATACATCTACAGCGCAACCAGGGTAATTGGTACAAGATATTTAACAAAAACCTAGCACATGTAACTGAAATACCTATTCAAAGTAAATGGATAGTATATACAAGGGAAATAACTGAGCTGCTATCCACATAAAATATAAGCAACAATTGGTGAGAGGAATATCTTAAAGCATACAGGAAGATGGCTAAATTGGCCAAACTGTGAAAGGATCCATATTAATGAAATTGCTGGTCATTTTAAAGGTCATTTGCAATTATTCAATACATTACAATTAGTTATGAGGTGTACATATCAATTATGTGAATAATTAGTAGTTTGGTTTAGTTTTAGCATTATTTCATATTAAAAATAAAGCCTTTTCTTGTGAATAAACAGGAGATGATAAGTTAGGCAGACATCTGAGGTTATGGAATGGCAATCACAAACTCACTGCTCTTCAAGTAATGGGTTATGATCAGAAACGTTTGCTAATAGCAAGCTAGACGGATCTGAATATGAAGATTTCTATAATTTTGTTGTCAGATTGTGATGTACTCTAGTGCTAATTATTTGGAACAATTATGTTTTCCTAATAACAAAAGAAGAAGCAGTGAATTAAACAGGCTTACCTTCCGATCTTTAGATAACTGTCTAAATGCACTTACCACTGAAATATAACATTTAGTTTCCCACTCCGTGGTTCTAATTATTTGTGATGCATGCCTTTTATAAATATCTGACTGTATTTTAAGTAGCCGGTTTTACGGGTAACTTTATAAACCTGATTTTCTTCCGTCTTTATTTTCCCCTTTGACTGCTCACAGTTATTCAAAAACATAATTAGTGCACTAATTAACATGTGGGTTTTGCAAATAATGCCTTCTGGATTTGTGGGATGATTCTCATCATTTTGATGGTGTTCTGTTGATAAAGTGACTTGCACTAATGTTGTCAGCAGAATCTGGAATAGTGCCCACTGTCTGATCTAGACCATTGAGTATTTCTTCCCTCCACACTGATTAGGCAGTGCCACCAGGTGTTATATTATAAATGCAGCTGACATCATCTCTAAAAGTAGACTTCATTGTTTCTTTATATTTAAACGTGAAATGTTTCCGCCAGGAGTGCATAACACTGATTCACTAGTTGCTACATGCCACAAATTCTACATACAACTGTTCATCAAAGCAGTTGCTTGTATTATGCTAATGAAGGTTTTAGGAACAGATAATTAAAATGCTTGCAGTTCTCTAATATTGTATTAAAGGATACAAACCTACCAAATTAACAGGCAGTATTTAAAGGGAGAGATGTGCATTGTTTTCTTTCCCAAATTGGACTGCACCATAAACTGAAGCTTGCTGGCAGGATTGCTTACCACCCATAACTTTCAAATAGTAAAGAGGGACACTTTTATTCCTGAGAAAATATCACTTTTAGGTAGGACTCTGATGCTGGGAAAGATTAAAGGCACAAGAAGAAGGGTGGACATGGATAGATGAGGTCATTGAAGCAATGAACATGAGCTTGAGTGAGCTCAGAGAGGCAGTGCTGTGGACCGTAGGGTCACAGAGAATCGGACATGACTGACTGACTAAACAACAACAAAAACACCATTCTGTACAATGTGTAATCTATGTTTTGCAAATATATACACACTTAATATGTACACAGGTCTTCATCCCCACATATATTAAGTAAAACTACTTTACCAGACATCTACTTTTCTCATATACGTTAAGAAAAAACAGGAGGAACTAGAGAAAATTGGATGTGCCTGGAAAAAAAAATGTCTTTAAATGTGTGACGTTCCTCCAAAAGCGTGACAGTTGAGTAGAATGGAGTTGATAGAAAGTTTGCGAGTTTCATTTGTGTGTCCGTGCCTTGGAAACAAGCACTATGTACATTTGATTATATGCTCAAAAACAGGGCCCTCCATTCTTTAAGGTGTTAAGTTTGTTTTTTGCCTTGTACTAACCACCTGTAAAGCGCTACGGAATATGTTGGCGCGATATAAATAAAGATAATAATAATAATAAAAAATCTCCATTTTTCTTTGTGAAGAGGCAGTATCAGTTGTGAAGAGGCAGTATCAGTTGATCCAAGTTTTGCCACAACCAGAGCGATTTAAAAAATTTAGATGATGTATCAAGTCAGAATAGTCTGCAAATATCAGTAAAAGTTACAATATCTACTAAAATATTACAAGACACATTTTGAGACATAGTACTGAGTTGACAAAAAAAAACTTTTTTCAAGTTACAAATTTCTTTATGCAAAGCTTGGTGAGTGTTTTGCATTTAAAGGTATTAATTGAAACGTCTCGAGGTGGGTATAACCCCCCGGTTTCCCATTTTTATTGATATTATGACCCAAGTGGGACACTCAGGCCAAGCATTACTGTTCATAGCAACAGAGTAAGTTGTATTCTGCACTCTAAAGTGTAACATTTGGTTCTGAAGTAAAGAAAATAATATTCACTTCTAGGGCACAGAGGTTATACCATAAACTCTTGCAAGCTTCTCGTCTTCTCACACCTCATGTATTATGCTACCACTGCACCACTTTGATTTCCCTCTGCTAAATTGTGTAGGCCGGATGCCAGTGATTGTATAAAGGTAACTGAAATCGACGATTTAGAATTTAAATGTAATAAAGTGTAAAGGTATTTATATAAAGTGTATCACGCTTTAAGTATTAAATCTGTCCAAAAGAAAAGCATCTCTCAGATTTCAAAATCCTACATGAGAAAGGCATCTTGTCATTTTCTTAAATGCGTCTTGTTTCCATTTTGTAGTCATCGGGTGAATTTTACTGAAGCTTTATGTTTTTTTTCTGTAGCCAGTTACTTTATAACTCCACAATGGTTCTTTTCGACATCATTTAAATAACGTTATTATTTTAATGTATATTCTTACCCTTTGCCCTTGGGTTAATATACTGAGTATATTTTTTCTCAACCTGCTTTGCTAAATGACATATGTCAGGGGAAAAGGCTACAGATTACCCTCCAGGTGGCCCAGAGGTCTTGGATACGATGGCCTGTGTACATAGGTTATGACTTATTTGCTAAAGAGGTCGTTTGAAAAAAGACTTTAGGCGGCAGCTGCCCTTTTGTACCTCTGTAACAAAATCTAGTAATATAATCCTTTTGAGACAGGTGACCTTAAAAAATGTGTACAATTAGTCACTTCCGTGTAAATTCATAGCCTACTGAGAGAAGCCAATTATTTTTGTTATTTATCTTGTAACACAAATTGAGTGAAAAAGATTAGGTATCCTGATTTATGCTCTGTGAAATACACACTATTTGAGAAGATTGCTTTAAGGTAACTCAATGTATGGAGTTTTCACCCAATCCTTCACATTGTGCTGCGCGTGTATAAATTGGTTGTGGCTGTATATGAACCTAATTAAACACTGGGAGCAAGCAAAATGCGTGATCATGAAAAAGATAATCAGGTCTTGATAGGATAAAATGGGATTCATAGCTAAGGGGCATCTGTGTCTTGATATAAACCAGCATTTTACTTTCCTTTCTGCCATCATAAAGTTCATTTCACTTTATATTGCAAATAAAAATATAGCACATATAGACCAATTGTTTAAGTAAATTACTTTTAATTACTTTTAATTACTTGAGACTGTCAGCATTATAACATTATAGGTGTGGTGATCAGCTCAGTATTAAATGTACTTTAAATCAAGGCTGAATAAACTATAGATTAGTTAGAGCGTTAATATTCATGGATATGTTTATTTCTAAATAACACAAATATGGTTGAAAAGAATGGTTCCTCCTTTTATATTATAAATTATAATCAGCCCTTATTAAAACCGGAAGGGTTACTAATGATTTATAAACGCTATTATACACAGATTACACTTGTAAGCATATATGTAATTTAAGTTAAATGTGTATAGTTTTATTGGATACAGATGACCTTTTATATTACATAATATTATATTTTAAATCGAGCAAATTTGCCCTTAGCTGACGGTTTTGAAGAAATAACCAAATAACAAATATGATGTAAAAGCTTTATTGGCTATTGATGTGGTATAACAGTGCTAGCTTTCAAGATATGGTATCTGAAGGGATCTAATATTTTTCCTCCCATTTCTATGTCTTGAAAGTTCGTTTTCACATGAGAGATTCATATTAAAATAAGCAAATTCACCAAATCTCTGCTGACGGAAGATTTTTATATAGATTGTGGATACTTTAATAATAGCTTTTATCTGTTGAGAGGCTGATCTGTCTCCAAATTTTGCATGAATGTACAGCTTTAAAGTTGGTGATGATCATGGTAATTAATATATATGTACTGCTCAGCTGTAAGTTTAATTATGTAAAGATCTGTAATTATATTTAAACTGGGGATAATCCGTGAACCAGACACCTATAGCTTTTCATTCACAGTGTTTAATTAAATGGGACACAGTAAAGTTTCTAATAATGTTCTAAGAAACATTTTACCTACAAATAAAGATATTTGTTACTCAAAGAGCTAGCGTTGGATAACTGGCATTAAATGTCACACGTTTTCTAAAAGTCCATTAGCTGTGTTTCATAGATGAGAACCCTAGATATGGATGAGTATTATGTTCTTCTATGCTGATTACTTCTTTGGTATATAAGTGACCTCTGCCCGCTTTTGTAGACCTCTTCATGATTTGTAGACCTCTTCAGGCATTACACCACTCTATCCACAACTGTACAAAAAGCAACTATAATATATATCAAAACATGAAGTGTTGCATCCAATAAGTCAAGTTACTTAAATTAGATTAAAACCACTGAGTCCAGTTATCTGCCAATCACTCCATCAATTTCAAAGGCCTCAATGTAATTTGTCTGTCGTGCCGTATGTTCAGGTTAATACCGTAACTAACCAAAGAACCATCTGTACCATATGTACATTTGTGCTTATTTCAAATTTAAGCATTGTTTCGAAATGTCTTCTGTTGGCTACAAATTAGCTTTATGTGTAATTCTATAAAAAAAAATGATTATGTGGCTTTTTGAATATTTAAAACATATAATGGTGCATTGTATCACTATTTAGGGTTAATGATATTAGAGATACCATGCAATTATGCCTCTTAGATTGATTATATCTTGGCACAAGACATTTTGGTCAATCTAATTAGATGAGCAGTGATGGCTGGTAATAGTGATCATTGCCAATATGGGAGTTGATTAAAAGTGCTGGTCATAAAATAAAATATCAGAAAATATACTCAGTGGGCCTAATTTAAAAACAATGCTGTTTGAGAATAGCTCTAATACTTTGTAGTAATTTGTGTAACCCTTTCTCTTACTAGGATTACAGATCCCCCTGTCCTCAGTTAAATATTGTAGATTAAGGATGCAAATCCATACCTTGCATTTTAGCATTTTTTTAGACTTTATTTTTTTTACTTCAGATCATGGCAGAACTTCACTTGTATGACTTTGCGTGTCTCATATAGTAGGAATTATGATAAATAGGCACATTACAGAAAATTGACCTGCATACCTAAATTTACTGCTGTCTGCTGATGCTAAGTTACAATCGATTACAGCAGTATTTCTCATTTGTAAGGACAATGTCTACCCTTCCCAACAATTAATATACTATGCTGTGTCATGATATTGAGTATCTTTGAGCACATCCCTTGGGAATAGTAACCTTAGCACACAGATCATTAGTATGTTGTATTTTGTGTCGATCCTATGTCAGATTTCTCACTTATATATACAAAGTCCTCATTTATAATAACTAATGTAGGAAGCTGCTTGTAATTCCTTTTATGTGTAACATGCAATGAAATGTACCCTATATTGCACACCTGAAAAGGAAATACATATAATACATACAATATAATACATACAATATAATACATACAATATAATACATACAATATAATACATACAATATAATACAATACAATATAATACAATACAATTAAATACAATACAATTAAATACAATACAATACACCCCTATCTAATATACAATACATCCTATCTATATAATATACATCACCCAATCTATCTAATATGTGTGTTTATATATATATATATATATATATATATATATATATATATATATATATATAGTAAAGCAGCTGTGAATGTCCAGAATTTTAGTAATTATTAATCCACCTGTGTGTGTGTATATATAGATACTCAGCCTGTCTTTATTCCAACCTTGGCTTTGCATTAAAGCTGTGTAATACAGCATGCATAAGCTTAAAGGAAGCCATGTTTGATAATGGCTACGGAATGAAGAGCGAGGCATTTGTGGGCATATTTGTGTGTCCCAGCTCAACTTCCCAGAATGCAGTGTAATAACTGTTTTTTTCGGAACTCTGAGCTGGAAGCAGGTTTTTTAACTTGATTTAGACCTTTAGATGTGAACACAGATGTACTTTTTATTTACTATATATATATAATATAGAGTATTGCAGTATATTATGATACCTTTTGTATTTGACAAATGCCTTATTTATATTGATGAGCTTTTTAGAGGTTTAACCCCTCTTTATCAAGTCTGAATTAATACCGACATGAGATGGAACCCAAGGTTTGAGTGTACATAGCAGATGCAGAGAGAGTGGAGACAGCATCTAGGGGGAATCAACACAACATAGAATAGGAAACAAGTATACACATACTATATACATGAAATTACAGAGCACTGTAGTCCACAGTGATATCTTTACTGTTGGACAAACACCTCACTAAGAATATATATATGTGTGTGTGTGTGTATATATATATATATATATATATATATATATATATATATATATATATATATATATATATATATATATATATATTGTAGTAAGACAAACAACAATTTCCCTTACTGAGATAATGTGTCTTAGCTATAGTCTAGAAATGGCTACTTGGACTTCTAAAATAATAAATGGAGGTTAATAGTTGGAGCATTTCACAAATATGCCATGCTACTTTATGTGTAAAAAGGACAGAAGCCATCCAGCTCACCAGATGGGACAAGTTTCAATTCATATTCTTGGCTCTGTTTGGGGCATTTAGATAAGCAGTTGGCAAGCCTTTACTCTCCTGCACCAAGGCCCCATGTCTACAAAGATGATCCAATGTGAAGGTTAGTGAGATTTCATTGAAATAGAGCCCACAGCCCTGCTCAACCATCTGTGCCAGGCATTCATAACAAAAGTGCCCCGTCTCATCATCGATTCCTTTTGTTCTGTGCACTGCTGGTAATGTGCCTGTATTAGGATTACATGCTGGTAGGACTGGTATGCAGACTTTTTCTGCCGTAATCTCTGTCCGTCACAGCATACTGTAACCACGTTAAACATGAATAAAATATTCAAAATGATGATATGGATTTCCCTTTTCCAGGAATGACAACTCACCTAACTAGCAAATGAAACAGTGGCTTATATTCACAGCTTTGCATCAAGCATGGGAAGGAGCACTTAATCATTTGGAAAGAATATGAATGCTGCTCCTTCAACTTCTAGAACGTTAGACTGGTAATAATTGTATTACATTGTTGTCAGTTTTCATTATTTTCACGAGAGGGTGTTACTTCCTAAATGCAGTATATCTGCAGCCTGTGAAGTGACTAGTTTTAACATTGTCTGGTTGAAAGGCGCCTGAAATTTGCATTCAAATTCATCAGAAGTAATTCTGTTAGAAATCACACTGAGCTAAGTGCAGCAGCTGTAAATCCACACGACCTGAGACGTCAGAATCAGCCTGTACTGATCCGTGGCATAATTGTAATATTGTAGCAGAATGTGGCAAAGAAATGCATTGAATAAATGCCACCATTACTTAACAGTTGGGATAATAACTGTTTATTTCTTACTTCTCTTGAAGTCCTAAATTTCTTAGTGTGCTGATGACTATATTACAGCAGTTGCTTTGTTTTTTTATACCATTAGGTATTTCTTATGATTATTGTCCTTTTTAAATTAAGAAAAAGGTAAACAACTACTAATAGTTACCCTAGCTACATTATTTAGGATTTGTCTATTTTAATCTGATTTCTCTTTTGAAACCTAAAACATATATTTTTTTTAAATTATATTACAATGTAATACAATGCGGTTTGTTTTCCCCCCCTAGATTTTTGTATGTACATATCTATATCTTTATAACTATATATATATATATATATATATATATATATATATATATATATATATATATATATATATATATATATATGTAAATTTATATCTTTATACTCCCCATACATGAACCATGCAATATCCTAATGATTAGAGCGTGAGAGAATAAAATGGTAATGTTATTGTATATATCATGTGTAGAGTGCTGTTTTATATGTTTTAATGGAAATGGCCCTGCTCATCAGGATCACATTTGCCAAAGTCAAGTTAAATACCGTGGTGACAAAACCAATGCTGTAGTATGAGCAAACGTTTCTTAATAAGCTTAAATGGACCCAACCTCCTCCTCATGCCCCATGACTACTAGGTTTTTTGTTGTCAGGGGAACCTCAATGCAGCCCGGGAGATTGGATTTAGCATCTCTCTGTGGCATGCTGGGGTGCCGAGGGCATCCAATGAGGAAGCCAGTCAGATATTCACAGAAAACACACCAAACCAATGAGACCCTGACTCACTTTAGTACATATGCATAAGGCCTCACACCAGTATGATGACACGCTAAGCTGCATTGTACCCGTATGCAATTCTCACCAAATCAGCCTTGATAACTCCCAAATATACTATAAGGAGAGGAGAAATTGTTTGTGACATCAGTAATTTCTCCCTCTCTTCCTGTATTAAGTTTGAATTTTTCTGGCTTACAAAATATGCAAATATACATTTCCTTTCTAGATGTGTTAATATTTAAACTATCTGTGCTTGCTATAATAATATGTATGTGTAGCAATTCCTGCAAAGTATTATTTATGGCAGTCTTAAAATATAGACTTAAAGTACACTGCATGATTATTTATATAAATTGTAATAAGTGCTATTTGAATAGTGACAGATTTCACTTTTCATGCACTATGTGAAATTAATAAGCAAATATTATAAATCTTTTTAAACGTATGTTTTCATGACAGTGTAATTGGTCGACCAGGATAAGCTTAATTTCCAAATAAGGCTACCAGAGCAATCTAAGCTGGAGGCACGTCCTTTGCGCGCAGCTGAATAGCGCGCCGTCATCAGGGTGCAGAGAACTGTGCTCTGATGATGCTCTGCAAGACAAGCAGGGTCTGCTTCTCATGCGCGAAGGTCAGGGTGCCAGATTAAACACTTCTGCCTGGAGCCCTATGTCATGCACCCCTTAACTATACCATCCTGGGTATATAACAAATGACAGAATCTCAGCTGCCCAGTGAGAAATAGCCGGATTAGGGGCACCAGACAAGGACAGCTCACACAGCACTCCAGCCTGGTGCTGTGTGATCTGCCCCTGTCTGGTGCTGTGTGAGCTGCCCCTGTCTGGTGCTGTGTGAGCTGCCCCTGTCTGGTGCTGTGTGAGCTGCCCCTGTCTGGTGCTGTGTGAGCTGCCCCTGTCTGGTGCTGTGTGAGCTGCCCCTGTCTGGTGCTGTGTGAGCTGCCCCTGTCTGGTGCTGTGTGAGCTGCTCCTGTCTGGTGCTGTGTGATCTTCCCCTGTCTGGTGCTGTGTGATCTGCCCCTGTCTGGTGCTGTGTGAGCTGCCCCTGTCTGGTGCTGTGTGAGCTGCTCCTGTCTGGTGCTGTGTGAGCTTCCCTTGTCTGGTGCTGTGTGATCTGCCCCTGTCTGGTGCTGTGTGATCTGCCCCTGTCTGGTGCTGTGTGAGCTGTCCCTGTCTGGTGCTGTGTGAGCTGTCCCTGTCTGGTGCTGTGTGATCTGCCCCTGTCTGGTGCTGTGTGAGCTGCCCCTGTCTGGTGCTGTTTGATCTGCCCCTGTCTGGTGCTGTGTGATCTGCCCCTGTCTGGTGCTGTGTGAGCTGCCCCTGTCTGGTGCTGTGTGAGCTGCCCCTGTCTGGTGCTGTGTGAGCTGCCCCTGTCTGGTGCTATATGAGCTGCCCCTGTCTGGTGCTGTGTGAGCTGCCCCTGTCTGGTGCTGTGTGAGCTGCCCCTGTCTGGTGCTGTGTGAGCTGCCCCTGTCTGGTGCTGTTTGATCTGCCCCTGTCTGGTGCTGTGTGAGCTGCCCCTGTCTGGTGCTGTGTGAGCTGCCCCTGTCTGGTGGAGAAGCAGACGGTCATTGTCTTGGAGAGCGTCATCAGAGGGCAGTTCTCGGCGCCATGATGATGGCGCGCCATTCAGCTGTGCGTGACGGTCGGAGTGCCTTCTAAGCTACATTCACTGAGTTATACATAATAATAAAGAGACTATATACCAGAGGGTGCCAACATTGGTTGGATAGTTCTGTTTTCCATATTAAGCACTGAAACTTTGTGTTCCACTGGGAATGTCTTTTAAAGACTTATTCAATTATATGGCAAACTATAATCTATAAAGAACATTTTCTGTGTTTATTAATGAAAAGAACATATATGAACGAAGTGATGCACTAATATGTTCCTGCAGAGAAAGCCAATACTTATCTAATACTATAGAAATCTAGTGAGCAAGTATTAAGCAGTCTGAACTTTTCCTGTCTGATTTAAAATGACACAGAGATGGTTTCATTTCTTGCAATGTGCTGGTTTTAACTAAAAGTAAATTAAGAGTTAGAATATTGCATTTTATTAGATTCAGTCTACCTCTTATTATTAAGTGCAGCTTAATAACAGCTCTTTGTGGGTGGGTCGCAGTATAGCAAATGCTCTTTATAACTATTGTTGAACTAGCGAATTGCCCTTAAAAAAATGACGGCAATCAAATCGTAAGGTAGCTAATGCTGTTTGGTGTGTAATACTAAAATATATAATATATTAATAAATGAATATACTTTACCTATTTTGAAGCATTGTGTTGAAGAGCTGACAATCTGTTTTGAGGTTGCTGCAGCATTAGTGGTGTGGAGCTGCTGTGTAAGCATGCTGAATGTGTGCAGTGTAACAGTGTGCGTGCGCATGACGAAACCGTTAGCGTAGTGGTGTACTTCCGCATTGGCGTAAAATGGTGGGTTATCTGTGTTATGCGTCTTTGCGGATTATCCGACGGTGCTTTGTGGTGTTTTTCGAGTTTCGTGTGGTGTTTTGCGAGTGTGTTGTGGTGTTTTACGTGTTGAGAGTGCTGTAGCCTCGTTTTAGTTTTTTTCGTCCGCCATTTTTTCTCTCGCTTAGCGATTTGATTAGTGTGTAAAGTGTTTTATTTTTTATTGAAATCAATGTGTAACTTGTTTTTTTGAGGTGCTGGATGGTTCCTCTTGCTGTAGGTAAGTTTTTTATGTGTGTGTTGTGTGTATTTATTGTGTTTGAAATCTTTGTATGTCGGCATGTTGCGTCCGATGTTTGCGAGGTCGTAATGTGTGTATCGTGTATGCGTGTGTAGCCTCGTTTTCGTTTTGTTCGGTGGCCATTTTTTCTCTCGCTTATCAAAGTTTTTATTGTGCAAACTCTTTTATTTTGAGTGAAATAAAGGTGTAAGTTGCATTTTTAAGTTCCTGGGTGCTCCCTGTTGCTGTAGGTAAGGTTTTTATGTATGTGCTGTGTGTATGTATTGTGTTTTAAATTTTGTAATGTTTGCGAGTTGCGTCCGAGTGTTGCGAGGCCGTAATGTGTGTGAACGTGTTTCGTATGTTGTTTGCGAGTGTCGTAATGTGTGTGTCGTGTTATTTGCGTTGCGACGTGAAGTTTGCGAGGGTTGCAGTTGCTGGCATGGAGCGCCTTGGGCGCTCCATGCCAGCAACTGAGGCCCTCGCTCAGTGCCCTCGCTTTGCGAGGGCCGCGCGCTCGCTATGCGAGCCCGCAAGCGTTAGCAACATCTCGCATGCTCACAACTATTTATGTGATGTCTCTCATACGTTCCCAAGAGCTGGGCAATAGGCCTCCAACCCATTCTGCTACCTCGCCCTGTGGTCTTATATCTTATTAAGTGCCCCTCACTGATAAGAGGCTGACTAAGGAGGCAATATTCCTAGTGCTTGATCTCTTTGCTAATAATCATAAATTACAAAACTGCATATTTAGATTAATTTAAAGTACTACAGCTCTCAAAGGCCTTTTTTTTGTCCCTTTTTTTCTCTTTCCTACACTTTTTTTTGTAGTCACATTCACTTTTCTTTCAAGCTACACGCATTCGAAAGAATGACCATTTAAAGTACTCTACACTGGCCGATGGTCAAATAGACTGTCTATACCTATTTTTTGCTAAAAGAGACAGTGTAAAGTCCCAGTAGCCCTGTCCTTGAAGTTAGATAGGACCAAGCCACATAGTGCTGATGTTTTGTTAGCATCTCCCAGCAGCATCTTGGCAGCAGGTGACCTCTGTTACAGAGCTCAAAACATTTTCAATTTGCAGGCTCAAGTATTTATTCTGTCTTTGGATCTCATCCTTTTGAAAAGGTCGACCCTCAGGATTTTGCCACAAGAAAGAAGTTTTGCCCCTTTGACGGACAGGACCAGCTTAATAGCCCAATACTCCTGACAAACACGCAGCATACGATTACATTTTAATATTTATAGAATAAACACACAGTGCTTTAAGTGTACACAAGCATCTGCTGTCATTTGGCTGTGAGCAGATGTTAGACCTCTGAAATCTTAGCTGATAATTAAAATACTAACAGTTAGTGTTTTACCCCAGCTGCAGGTTCTGTTTACTGTAAATTTGATTTTAATAGTGCCTGTGTGCTGTTATTGAATATCAGTTTGCTCTGTACGGTACACAGAAAGGAATGCAGTGACAAAATATCATTTTCACCTAGATCTTGAAACAATGCAGCTGAGTTTAATTAAACAGGTATTTTGTGAATATTTAGGAATGTCAGTATTAAGTATTACAATTCTCTGGAATTATTAAATCAGTTTATACCACTATCACTAACCTGTAATGCATATTAAATTATTTATCACAGATGCTTTCTGGGTTACATGTAGATACCTCATATTGCTATTAACCTATTGAGTACTGGGAAGTCAGCAAAGCATTGTGTAACATAGGTTAGTTTTTTACATGTACAACATAGCAATCCCGTTTAGATACATTATATTCCTGATGCTATGTGCCATTTTGTTAAGATGTGTTCCTTTATTTACCAGGCTCGTTTTCTTTCTAGAATTTCACAGTCTTAGAATCCGTGTGTCTTGCTGGTATGCAATGACAAATCTTTAGGTATGCAGTGTTGTGATGATATATAGATCTAGGTTGTGTATTCCTCTGTGGTCTAATAAGTAGGTTTGCATAGTGGAAGCCAAATCCCTTTACCTCATATTAATGTTACTTGCTATACATAACAAGAATATAATCTGTTCTTGTAACATATTAATTTAAAAGACATATATTAATGATTATATCCTTGCACCGTGTTGGATTGTCCAATTCAGCCACCCTATCCATCTTCTACCTGTTATATTTCATTATTATCCTAACATTGGGTATAGGGGCATCAGGTGAGATTTCTGGGGGATTTTAGGTATTCTATGACAATAAATCAGGTCCAAGCATTGCAAAATAACTAACACTGTATGGTTAATTCAAATGGCGTACACATCTCAAGCATGCAAAATTATTAAAATAAGGCTTTATATTGTGTTTAGTGCTTAAAGGGCACTACTTGGAAATTTGTTGGCAATTGCATTTATATTTTAATAACAGAAAAAAACTTTCTGCTTCTACACTAAAGTCCCTTTGATTACACACTTTGTCAAACCTGTAATGGAAACCTTTTAGCATGAAGGGGATGAGTAATTTGAACTCATTGAAAAAATATAATTTAAAATATTTTTTAAATTGATCCCTTTGGTTAGTGTTTGTATCAACTTTCTTACAAGTTCACAAATTTCAGTTTAGATCATCAATTCTGTTTAGTTGCCCCAAAATGATGGTTTGTCAGTTATATTATTTCTTTGTCCCTGTATCCTTTTGATGTTTTTTATGTGCCAGGTGATAATCTGCATATGATTTTTCTAAACTACAGGTTCTCAATAGCGTTTCAAATGAGTCTGCTTCCAGAGGTAATATGAGCAGTAAAAAGCCCAGATTGTAACTACATGCAGTGCAATAACCTCAAATCTTAAGTTAATCTTTCCTATTTGAACTTGACAAATAATTCATGTTCATTCTTTTTGAGGGTACCTTTTCTGAGCAGGAGCCAGCTATTCAATATGAACATGATTCAGTATGGTTTATCTGAATATATGTGTACAGATGTCTAATGCCAATAAACTATTAACTATTTTCCAAGTCTGGAAAGGGAAATTATATTGTTTTCATTTAGTCATGTGATTATATGTTTTATTATTTCTTTATTTTGCAACATTTTATATTAAGAACCTAGCCTTGCTTACAGTGGATATAAAAAGTCTACACACCCCTGTTAAAATGTGAGGTTTCTGTGCTGTAACAAAATGAGTCAAAGATAAATCATTTCAGAATTTTTTCCACCTTTAATGTGACCTATAAACTGTACAACTTGTTGAAAAACAAACTGAAATATTTTAGGTGGAGGGAAGAAAAATAAAAAATAAAAATAATGTGGTTGCATAAGTCTGCACACCCTCTTATAACTGGGGATATAGCAGTGTTCAGAATTAAGGAATCACATTCCAAATCGTGTTAAATAGGAGTCAGCATACATCTGCCATCACTTGTGTGCCACTGATTAACCCCAAATAAAGTTCAGCTGCTCTAGTTGGTCTTTCCTGAAATTTTCTTAGTCGCATCCCACAGCAAAAGCCATGGTCCACAGAGAGCTTCCAAAGCATCAGAGGGATCTCATTGTTAATTGGTATCAGTCAGGAGAAGGGTACAAAATAAATTCCAAGGCATTAGATATACCATGGAACTTGGTGAAGACAGTCATCATCAAGTGGAGAAAATATGGCACAACAGTGACATTACCAAGAACTGGAGCTCCCTCCAAAATTGATAAAAAGATGAGAAGAAAACTGGTCTGGGAGGCTACCAAGAGGCCTACAGCAACATTAAAGGAGCTGCAGAAATATCTGACAAGTACTGGCTGTGTGGTACATGTGACAACAATCTCCAGTATTCTTCATATGTCTGGGCTATGGGTACAGTGGCAAGACGAAAGCCTTTTCTTACGAAGAAAAACATCCAAGCCAGGCTACATTTTGCAAAAACACATCTGAAGTCTCCCAAAAGCATGTGGTAAAAGGTGTTATGGTCTGATGAAACCAAGGTTGAACTTTTTGGCCATAATTCCAAAAGATATGTTTGGCGCAAAAACAACACTGCACATCACCAAAAGAACACCATACCCACAGTGAAGCATGGTGGTGGAAGCATCATGCTTTGGGGCTTTTTTTCTTCAGCTGTAACTGGGGCCTTAGTTAAGATAGAGGGAATTATGAACAGTTCCAAATACCAGTCAATATTGGCACAAAACCTTCAGGCTTCTGCTAGAAAGCTGAACATGAAGAGGAACTTCATCTTTCAGCATGACAAAGACCCAAAGCATACATCCAAATCAACAAAGAAATGGCTTCACCAGAAGAAGATTACAGTTTTGGAATGGCCCAGCCAGAGCCCAGACCTGAATCCGATTTGAAAATCTGTGAGGTGATCTGAAGAGGGCTGTGCACAGGAGATGGACTCGCAATCTGACAGATTTGGAGTGTTTTTGCAAAGAAGAGTGGGCAAATCTTGCCAAGTCAAAATGTGCCATGCTGATAGACTCATACCCAAAAAGACTGAGTGCTGTAATAAAATCAAAAGGTGCTTCAACAAAGTATTAGTTTAAGGGTGTGCATACTTATGCAACCATATATTATTTTTTTTTTTTTTTTTCCCTTTACCTAAAAGATTTCATTTTGTTTTTCAATTGAGTTGTACAGTTTATAGATTACATTAAAGGTGGAAAAAAATCTGAAATGATTTATCTTTGTCTCATTTTTTTACAGCACAGAAACCTGACATTTTAACAGGGGTGTGTAGACTTTTTATATCCACTGTATCTTTTAACTAGCACCCATCTGCACCAAATCAGTGTGTTCAGAATAAAACTAAAGAGTCATTCTGAAACCTTAGGAGCCAGGCAGGTAGTACATATAGGTAGTACAAAAATATTTTGGAGCCATAAGTTAAGTTTTAGAAAATCGATTACCCATCCTATTAGGAAAGGCCCACCCCTGAGTAGAAATGACCAAGAATGTAATGAAGTAAACATTTCACTCCAAAAACGATTGCCGTACTTTTGACATGTATGATTATTATTATTATTATTATTTGAGCACTATTTAGCCCCGAAAATTACCTGCTATTAACCACTGTATAGCTGTGGAAAAGGGTGGAATATGTTGCAGGAAAAATAGCTGTATTCATTTTTTTCACTATATCCATTTTTTCTTTTGTCAGTAATTGTGTTTTATATTTAATATTAATCACATAGCTTTATAGAAATAAAAATGTACAGTTTCTTAAATATCAAAGAGTGCCCACAATGATTACTTCCCAATCAGATTATAGCCAGGAATGTGTAGCAGAGCAGTAGACTTTCCTAAGCGATGAAGTATTTCTTTTAGAGTCAAGCCCCTTTAATATCATATTTATCTGCTATGCGATGCATGAAATCTACTTTCTGTTTTAGAACTGCAAATGACTTTTGACCCCTTTAGTGCAGATACAATGTGACCTTTCTTTTGTCACTAGTTTTCTTCTCCTGAAAATTCCATGAATTTTTATTACAAGCCTTTTTTTTTTTTTTAACTAAGCTGAGGCTTCAACAAATTGCTTGACACAGATGAGATGAAGTTGTTGAAGTAGTGTTATATAAGTTTTACAACCAGCATGTGTGCTGCAGAATCGTACAACACCAGTGTCCTACAATGTCATACACCACTAGCTGCTGAGCCTACTATTGGATAAATACATCATTTTATGGAACATTGATTGTTCTATAAACCCAATGGAGTATTATGCTCTATGATCAAACCATTTAGATTGTGTGTAGAGCACAGAAAATGCCATATTCAGGATGGTACTAAAAGTGCCATTTGTGTATTTTATGGATGTCATTACAGGGGAAACTTCTCTCTGTAGACCCTGTTTACTGCAAAATTTTTTAGCATGTAATGACATTTTTCATTCACAACGTATGCCTTCGAGAGAGGGGGGCCCTTGTTTTATTTGTTTCATTCGCGTTTACTGCACAAATTCTGTACATTTTAATTAAATGTGCGCTTAACAAAAACATAAAGTATTTATTCTGTGAATTCTGTCTTAGGGGAAGAAAAATAATGACAGTGAATAAAGAACAACACACAGCGTTGCCAGGTACATACTCCTCTCCCCCTTCTACGTAAACTCAAAACGAAGGGGGGAGATATTAAATTGCAGTTTAATTTCATCCAACCTGGCTAGATATCCTTGAGTCATATTTAAGGAGAAGATGGAAAGAAAATGCAAATCTGAACATCATGTTTAAAAATCATGACATTTGTGAGGAGGGGGGAAATGTAAAAAAAATCACTAAAGACTGTAGTTGATAAATAACAGTTCTGCAAAAGAGACAGATTTCTTGGATGGAGCCCAGATCTCTGTTCTCTGCAGCCCTCGAAATGAAACACCTCTTTAGTAGTCGGACTGAATTAGAATGGTCGCATCACCATCACTTGGAGCTATAAAGAAACATGAAACTTTCCTTTTGGATTTAACAATTATCTTAAAGCTCACTTTACTGAGTCAAATTGTGCCTTCCAATCCCTGCCGCATGTCTGTTTTGTTTCTTTTCTAGGAAATAGAGCGTTTTAAATGTCTAATCTACCCTAATTAAATGAAACATCTGCAATAAACTAATATGAGCAACAACATTTAAGTATATATGTTTGTTTGTTTTATTCACCTTTTTCTTTTGTATTATTGAAAACAACTCTTCTAGTATTTACATGTAAATAAAAATGTACATGGCATTTTCTCAATAAAAATTAGAATGTATATAATTTATAAGTTTTGCAGTGGATTGTTTTAGTTATTATTATTATTATTATTATTATTATTATTAAAGCTCAGCTATCCTTAGAGATATGAAACTGTAATTTACTAACATGCAAAATACCAAAAATGGCTGTAATCATATATCTTGTATTCAAACTAATTAAATTAGTCCGAGAAGAATACTTAGATTGATCAGTACTATTTTAGTATTTATTATTAGCAGTGCAGATTCGTATTGTACTAAAATCAACTGCATTTGTGTAAAATTGTATATAAGATTATTTGGTATATTTATAACGTTTTTATATTAATGGTAACTTCCAAGGTGTTAAGATATGTCACTATGCTTTTTTATTATCAACTACCCAAATTACCTTTCTATAAGCTACAAAGCTAACCATAACATGGCTTTAGCAAGAATTCATGAACTTATGCTAATTCTAAATATCTGGCATTTTTTTTTTATATATTTCTGTTTTCTCTCTCACTATTCCTGATATTATTGGAAAGAAAATGTTTTTTCACTATACACTAGTTTACCAAAAAGTCCAATTTTACTTGGTCCATAGGTGCTCCAGCCATAACATTCCTGGTACCATTCTGGTGTAATGTAATGTAATATGGTATGGACTTATATTCTTTTAAATGAGTCTTGAACTTCTTCACAGCTCAACATTAATTCATTATAGTTGAAATGGAAAAAAATTCAGTGGACACATCCTTTAAAGTCTGATTGAGGCTGTTATATTTTATAGGGGTAATTTTTCAAAGCGATACTGACAGCACTCGAAGTTATTAACTGGCTGAATCAAAAGATGGACCAGCAATCACATTTATGAACTGTGATGGAATAGCTGGGGTTGCACGTAGCGGAGGTTAAGATGTTGGTGTAGTTAAGCTTCATCTCAACCCTCACTGACAGCAGTATTTACCCACATAGTTTACTTTAATGGCTCAGCAGTAGCTTAACTCATCTTTGGATTCAAATAGATTAAGTAAGCTGTTCAGAATAGGATAATTATTAGAGCTGCAAGGTATTCAGTAGATAACTCTGCACCCAGGAGATACAGCATGCAATTGCTCAGGACAGACTTAAAATACAAAGCCTCAATGAAAACATGCTTTGTAAGCCCTCGAGCACGGAAGTAGTTAAAGAAGAACTTGTTCCATTTATTGTTTTAATGAAACTATCTAGCCTTGTGAGCCCATTTATTGAGACATTTTATTTCTTGTACTTTTAGGGTAAAACTATAATTTAACTAAATTCTCAGAAGTGGAGGGAGAAATTATCTCTTATACCATGGAAGAAAAACATTATTTTCAGTATTCTGTCTCACCCTAAAATATTATTGATTTATGTTGTTGAAGATAAAGTTAACTTTCCAAAAATATTGTTTAAAAATATAAATAGGTAGATAAATAGATAGATAGTACATTTGTGTACACATTTGAATGTCTAAATGTCAGAATTCCAAGAAATACAGTTATTGCCCTGCATTCTGGGAACCTGGGCAGGGACATGCAAATGTGCCCACAGAGGCTTTGCTCTTTAATCCAAATACCATTTCAATCATGGCTCCTTTTAAGCATATGCCTCCTGTATTACACCGCTTTAAACAAAGCTCAGGATGGATTAAGTACAAGTCAGAAAACCTACCCACAGACATCGCTGCTTCAAGGTTACTGCCTCTCATCAGTGTGGGGCTGGTTGTGTAGCAGATTTTGTGTATATATATATATATTTATATATATACTCATTTGCAACACCCGGCCCACTATTTTTCTGCAGGTTATAGCACACAGAATTCCTTCAATACCTAGGTGAAACCTGTCTATAAGCAATTAATGCTCTGCAGTCTTTTTGTGACTGTATGGGTTTATTCATTTTAACCTCTCTGTAACATTTTCCCTCTCACCAGCTTCAGCATAAGAGACACAAATTGCTGGTGGAAAGCTGTGATACCATAGTGTATGTCTCTGCAGCGTAGCTCTGCCAAAAATTAATTCAACTGCATTGTGCCAGATCAATTGCATAATATTACCTAGAAACTGTTTAATGCTTTGAAAGTGTTCATTTTCCTCTACCTTTTCCCAAGGCAGCCACTCATAGCGGCCCATTGGCCAGACAGATAGGAATGGAAAAAATTGTTTATAACATCTGTTTTGATTTCTGAATCTGGTACAAATATCAGCCATTGCATTGCCGTTTATGGCACAGCAGATGGGTTCGGTTTTCAATATCTTGAGATGTTCTGTCTCAAATCTAACAAACTGATGGGCAGTAGTAGTCTTTTTGCTTTTCTGGAACTAGCAGCATTCAAAGATACAAGAAATCTACACTTTTCAGCAGTTCTTTTTTTCTATTTTTTTTCTACTACAACATAAATTTGATTATTAGTTAACTGTATGAAATCAGAATGTTATCCATTTTACTTCTTATGCAATAATAGGTCAATGCTAATATTCATTTTGTTGACAGATAGATGACCAAAAAAAACAATTTTAACAAATTACAAAAGAATGGAGAGCCCTGTTATTGAGTTTAAAATCAAGCATAAAAAGTGCTTTCTCTAAAGCACCCAATAAGATTGAAAACTTGCAAACTTACAATCTAGAGGGTATGGGTGAGGTATAGAAAGGTGAGGTACAATAGATTGTGCAAATTAAGGGTGAAGGTTATAAGCTTCTTTAAACAGATGAATTTTTTTGTGAGGTTTTGAAGGATTTGAAGCAGGGTGATAGTCTAGTGGAGCGAGGCAAGGAGTTCCAAAGAATAGGGACAGCAAGTGAAAAGTCCTGTTTTAAATTAAGTCACAGTATTAAATATCCAAGCTTGAAATGTTAATTTTAATTAAGTTAGCCTTTGCTCTTCCCGTCTCTGTTTACATTTTTACAGAAGTAAACACTACACTTACAGTACGTGTACATCCATATGTCTAAAAAATCTGTTTTGAGTTTACAATCCAAGGAAATATACTATTTCCAAATAATTTAGACATTTTTGGGCGAGATGTACATGTTGAATATTTGTTTGCTATACTTTGTATACTTTCACTTACCTACTAGATGAGTGATTGTAAAAAACTTTGATAATATGTTGGGTTTAAAAATGTCTAATTTGATTGTTTATTTTATTTTTAAGTACATTAACGTATCTACTTGATGGATGCTTATGTTATACTCAGAAGCTTCATATGATATTTTATCAATCTGCAGCAATCATTACTTAAATTAAAGTATACAAATACATGTGTAAAACGGTTTTAGGGAGAAGGGTAAAATGTTAATGTATGGTATGGAATTATTATGACTATAAAGTTCATGTTTTTCCCTTGGCAGTGGCCCATTAGTTTCCCTGTAATAACCCTACAGAGCTATGAATCTCTCATATTGTGTAGATCAGGGGTTACAGTATTTTAGGACACTGATCAAGAAGTTCGAAAACTCATCAAGATTGATTATACAAATACAGTCTCTGAGTAAACTTTTCATGAGCTAGTATACATTTTAGAGAAATAGAACACTGTAGACAATATATACTGAAGGGTACATTTTTGGAAAACTGTGGGCGATTATCAAATCTTATTACTCATAGGTTACATTTGGAATGGAGAGGTTCTCAAACACTTACCATAAGGGTCATGAACTATTCCTGCTCTTGTTTTCATATAGTTTTGTGTGGAGAAACTCTATACATATTATATAAAGCTTATGTTAATTGTTCCTGTTTGGTTGTACAATTAAATAACTTGTGTGATTACACGTCATTAACTCTTAATACTTTTGTGTTTTGTAGGTATTGTTTCCAAATCATTTGAATGCCGGCTAAAGGGACAAGGTGCAAACTTCGTGAAAACAACTAGCCCTTTCACTGCAGTTGCAACACCAGAGCCCTCTCCAGTAAAAGAAAAGATCATCCGAAATACCAGAAAACAAACCCATTCAACAGAACAAATTCAGCAAGTTATTATTATTCAGGGATTTTCTGATGACTATGATGGTGATTTTACAATTGACACATCTGTGGAGGAGACGGCAGCAGCTACCCTCCAGACCTTGGCAATGGCTGGCCAAGTGGCACGAGTTGTCCACATTACTGAAGATGGACAGGTTATAGCTACAGATCAAGGGGCTCATATGGATACCATAATTCCAGGAAATATTCTCCGTGAACAGTTGCCAGATGGTTCTACTCGAGTTGTAGTAGTTGAAGGCCCAGTTGGAGACACAGATGTTGCAGAGTCTGTCTCAATAGAGACGGTTACAGATTCTAGTGGAAATGTGGTGCAGCAAGTGATGTCACAAGGAATTATAGATGCATCACAGACTATGCATACAGCTGATTCTTCATCTGCACTTGATGCATTGCTTTGTGCTGTAACTGAGCTTGGAAATGCGGAAGATGCAAATAATGAACATAACAGAGCTGACGGAAGAATGGAAGACTCATTGGTCAGGATCTCAAGCCATCAAGAATCCACTGATCCCAGTGAAGAAGAAATACAGATGTTCCATGAGATCCAAGAAGATCAGCAAGGAATTGAACCAATGGAGGTTGTGAGACAAGTCATGCAGTCATCAAGTATCCTTACTTCCCATGAACCAACACAAGTAGCTTTCAAAAAAATGGTACATGGAGTTCTTCAGTTTGCAGTCTGTGGTTCGGCAGCAGCTGACCAGCTAATTAATGAAGGGGTCACTCAAGTAATTTTAAATGAGGAAGGAACTGTGCATATGGTTTCCACGGAAGGGCCTCGCATAATAATGCATAATACAGACGGCCATACACTTAGTATACCAGAGCAGCATATGGATTTTGTTGAGTCTGATGGAGAGATTTCTCAGATTATTGTCACTGAAGAATTAGCCCAAGCAATGGCTCAAAATGCTGGTGGCAGCTTTCCAGAAGGCACAACACATTATTTTGTGACAGAAATGCCTCAAGAAGATGTGCAGAAAGAAACCACCATGTATTCACATACAGTAATAGAGGCAGAGGAATCAGAAAACATTATGCACGAGGAAACCACCTTGAGTGCAGATATATCGTCTAATGACACAGCACAAGAATTAACAAGCATGGTTGTCTATACAGAATGCAGTTCTCAAGACATGACCGAGTCAAACCAAACAGAAAGCATTGAAGACCAGCCAGAAACATAAAGCACTGCACACACTGGGGAGAAACAATGTCAGCGTGGTTCTTATTGTGGTTTTATAAAAGCCCTTATATTTTGTTTTATGTGAAAAAGCATTTTTTGCATACTTATCATTGAAAATAAAGCTGTCTAATTAAAAAACATGCTAGGATAAAATTGAACTTTTCCTCACAAATATAAATATCAGTTCTTGATGCACATAACCATTTAATAACTACATAAAGATATTGCTAGACAGTTTTTCTGAGAGATAGAAATATTGTATCACAGATTTGCGGATGATTTGTTTTTGTATGCTAGAAATAACGCAAAAATACTACATCTATTACTATTTTGACCACTTGGCCTAATTTATAAAAGCAAAATAAGAAAACCTTTAAACTCTTTTATTCATAAACTTGTAAAACATTTTTTATCAGTTTAAATAGGTTTATACTAGCTTTATTTGCAGCTTACAATCAGTTATATACAGTATGCATGATATAAAATAAATAAAACCTATAACATGGCTTTTTGGCTTTTGAGTGATTTGTGGGAGGCAAACTTAAATTTAATATACAAGTTTTGTCACAATTACAAAAAAGGGAAAACCTTTTTTTTTTTTTTTTTACATTTTAAAAACCTACAAACTAGTGTATAAGGCAGTAAATACAATAATTTGAAACAAACCCATGTCTATGAGCTATTGTTACTTAAAGTGTAGCTACTAAAACACTGGAAGATACCTTCTAGCTTTGACTTAAAGGTATCTTTTATGGAAACACTTGTATTCAGCAGACAATAATTGCCTTCTAAATATCACAACAGTATATCTGCGGAGGATATGTTGTTTTTTTCCAAAAGTGTTTGTGTGTTGGTGATATTCTAATTTAAGTGTACATTGTTACTTGAACCAGTCATAACACAACATACCTGTTAAACTGCAGACATTTGCTTATTTTCTGTTGTACCACTTGAGTGAATAAAGACATCTTGAACTGTTTAGCTTCTCTGCCTTGAACATAATATGCAACAACTACGTTTCTGACTACATGTTTTCTGTGTGTCTCACAAGTTCTGTTTTTTTATGCTACCGCTCCCTACAGATTCTAAGGTTTATGCACATTCTTTTGTGGCATATCAATTTTTTTTTGTAAATCTTCATTGTGTTTTTTTCCAAATAAAAATACAATTACAAGAGTGTATTTGCATTTTCAGTTATTAAAAAATATTTATTTCTCGGCAAAATGAAATTATATGATTGGTCAATGAAGTTGGGAGTAAATATTTAACATTACGGTTCTCTGCACCATCAGTTAGATAATGGAAAATGTATTGATATTTTAAAGTTGATCAAAAATGGACTTATTGTTAATTGACTCAATTTTAAAAAAAAACTGTTCCACATTGTTTTTAGAGCATATATGGTTAATTTTGTGGTAATTTAAGTCACAAAAAAAACATGCTTCTACTAAACACCACCAGCCTTATTAAATTGCGATTCGGCCAATTGAATAGGGCTCTATATAAGCACAAAGCATATTTTCTTTACAGAACTTTTTAGTTAGTGAAGACCTTGCTTTTGGATAGAAGTTCACAAACTAAAAACTTCTGTAAAGAAAATATGCTCTGTGCTTATATAGAGACGTATTCAATTGGCCAAATTGCAATTTAATTAAGCTACATATTATTAATTTTTATATAAGACAACATGGCTCATAATATTTCCTATATAGCTCCTTAATTTCTTTAAAGGAAGGCTGACATCTAAAAGCTACACAACTCTATTTTAATGTCAAATTTGTTTACAACTTTAACCTGAATCCAAAGAGCTTGGTTTTAAGCAAAATTGAGAAATTTACCCCACACTTGTACTTGTGTTGCCTCAAAATTATTTTATGGATGTCACAATAGGTATGGTTACAAATGGCATAATCTTCATGATCATACTGCCGGACATACACTCCCATGATCATCTTGGGAGTAAGGATCTACACTAGGCTCTAAACACTTTAATTTTAATTTGTAATTGGATATACTTTTGATTATATACCTAACACCAGAACACAAGTTAATGCTTTGGGGACTGTAGATCTATAATATGCATTGCATAACAATCCTTTAGACCTCAGACAAGGGCTTTTTTAATAGCTTTATACACACACACACAATAAGATTAAAATCACTTCTCAACCATGCAGGACGCAGTGTTTGATTTTTTTTTCCCCTTTAGGAAATCTAGCAACATATACAGCAAAGAAAATTATAATATATTTAATACTGTTCTTTAAAAAACCTTTTGAGTTTCATAATATCTTTACCAAAGAAATCTGAAGACATATTGATTAGTAATTGAACTGAATTTATTCAGTCTTTGTTGTTTTTTACATCAGAAAATTGATTCTATCCAGAGAAAACTGAGTAGATTAAAATTATTTTATTTTAGATTTATATGGCTTTAATTATGCTTTTCCTATTTTACTATGAAAGTGACATACCACATTCTGCTCAATTTATTTCCCAGTTCATTTTTAAAGCTGATCAAAATATGCTTGCGTTATGCTTATTGTTTTACCTTATTTCTCTCAGAACTTTAAATTAAATTAAAATAATTAATTGAACATGACTTGGAATAAATGCATACAAAGTACTGCTATAATATATAGATAACATAACTGATTATATTTAATATATATATATATATATATATATATATATATATATATATATATATATATATATATATATATATATTAATGATATATCCAAAAAAGGCACAAATAAAAATGAAAACAATAATACATGCCACACCTGTATATGAATTTCCTATTTGTAGCTCTCGTTTGATTTCACAGGCAGAGAAATAGTTCAGAGATGGCGCAAACTTTGGGTTTATTGTCAAGAATATACATTTGACAGTTTAAGAATATTGTCAAGATAAACTCCCTGATAGTTATTCATTAAAATATACATTAACATCTTTTCCATGAAGCACTTCAGCTAGAGAGACATCAAAAATGGCTAATGTAGAAAATAATGCATCCTTTGATGTCACACACAGAGGATGCAAATGTGTGTTATTTCTATAACTATACATCTTTAGTAACTTTATTGTTTTCAAGGATTCACTTTAACTAAAAGCTAAAGCCACAGACAGGCTATGCATTGGACAAATGTAATTTGCAGGATACAGTTTTATTCACATATATGATTTTGAAGGATTTAAGGATGGATTTATATTGCATATATATTACAATAGCAGCAAAAAAATGCATCTTTTGAAATGTTTGAAATATCAGGTCTAATTATGCTTCAATTGTAAATGCACAATATTATACACAGATTTGTATATGTGTATATATATATATATATATATATATATATATATATATATATATATACACATATACACAGTATCTCACAAAAGTGAGTACACCCCTCACATTTTTGTAAATATTTTATATATTTTAATGTGCAAAAAAAAAAATTGAGGTACTCAATCCTTAATAGGTTTGGTCTGTGGACATGATAACCCACTCTGAGAGCAACCTCTTTTAGCTCACTTGTGCCCTTCACGGGGAGAAATATCCTGTGGTATATCAGTCTGGTAACTCACTAGCGTGACCAAGCCCCGAAATACCAGGCAATTGTACCCTGAACAGGAGAAACCGCAAACCCCCAATCGGTCCACGTCTGGATTACTCAATGGCTGTGTGTTGAGTTATTTTGGGGGAACAGCAAATTTACCCTGTTATACAGGCTGTACGCTTACTACTTTACATTGTATAAGAGTGTCATTTCTTCAGTGCTGTCACATGAAAAGATATAAAAAAAATATTTACAAAAATGTGAGCGGTTTAGTCACTTTTGTGAGATACTGTGTATGTGTGTGTATGTATATATATATATGTATATATATATATGTGTATATATATATATGTATATATATATGTGTATATATATATATGTATATATATATGTATATATATATATATATGTATATATATATATATATATATATATATATATATATATATATATATATATATATATAAATATACCATGGAAGACGGTCATCATCAAGTGGAGAAAATATGGCACAACAGTGACATTACCAAGAACTGGAGCTCCCTCCAAAATTGATGAAAAGACGAGAAGAAAACTGGTCTGGGAGGCTACCAAGAGGCCTACAGCAACATTAAAGGAGCTGCAGGAATATCTGGCAAGTACTGGCTGTGTGGTAGATGTGACAACAATCTTCCGTATTCTTCATATGTCTGGGCTATGGGGTAGAGTGGCAAGACAAAAGCCTTTTCTTACGAAGAAAAACATCCAAGCCAGGCTACATTTTGCAAAAAACACATCTGAAGTCTCCCAAAAGCATGTGGGAAAAGGTGTTATGTCCTGATGAAACCAAGGTTTATCTTTTTGGCCATAATTCCAAAAGATATGTTTGGTGCAAAAACACTGCACATCACCAAAAGAACACCATACCCACAGTGAAGCATGGTGGTGGCAGCATCATGCTTTGGGGCTGTTTTTCTTCAGCTGGAACTGGGGCCTTAGTTAAGATAGAGGGAATTATGAACAGTTCCAAATACCAGTCAATATTGGCACAAAACCTTCAGGCTTCTGCTAGAAAGCTGAACATGAAGAGGAACTTCATCTTTCAGCATGACAACGACCCAAAGCATACATCCAAATCAACAAAGGAATGGCTTCACCAGAAGAAGATTAAAGTTTTGGAATGGCCCAGCCAGAGCCCAGACCTGAATCCGATTGAAAATCTGTGGGGTGATCTGAAGAGGGCTGTGCACAGGAGATGCCCTCGCAATCTGACAGATTTGTAGTGTTTTTGCAAAGAAGACTGGGCAAGTCTTGCCAAGTCAAAATGTGCCATGCTGATAGACTCATACCCAAAAAGACTGAGTGCTGTAATAAAATCAAAAGGTGCTTCAACAAAGTATTAGTTTAAGGGTGTGCATACTTATGCAACCATATTATTTTATTTTTATATATACCCTCTACCTAAAAGATTTCTGTTTGTTTTTCAATTGAGTTGTACAGTTTATAGGTCACATTAAAGGTGAGAAAAGTTCTGAAATGATTTATCTTTGTCTAATTTTTTTTACAGCACAGAAACCTGACATTTTAACAGGGGTGGGTACACTGTGTGTATATATATATATATATATATATATATATATATAAATGATTGAGTACACAAAAAATAATGTAATGTAAAAAAGTAGCTTCACGTAATTATTTTCTTACAAATGTACTTGCTTGTAAAACAATATATGTAACAAATATAATAATATAATACACTAGCGACTTGCCCGTCAAAAATGACGGGGCAATACAATTCTAAGGCAGGTAATGCTGTTTGGCCCAGACATTCATTTTTTTTTGGTGGTCGGAGATACTTTGGCGCTCATTGCGAAGCAGGTTGTTGTATTTTTTTTTTCTGATAGGAGCTTTTGCTGTTATTGTTTGGTCGGCGCTGATCTGCTTTTTGCACTTATTGCAAGGCTTTGTGTGATATGAGCAGTGTTGGCGCTCGTTGTGAGTCGAGCGGTGAATGGCTTTTGTGTTTATTGTGAGAGTGTTTTTTTTTTGTGTATATGTATTTTTGTATACGAATTAAATAATTAATAAATTAATAAATGAATATACTTTACCTATTTGGAAGTAATATATGCAGGAAGTATTGTGCTGAAGAGCTGACTATCTGTTTTGATGTTCCTGCAGCATACAATGTCGGTTTGCAGTGTTGTTGAGCTGAGGTGTAAGTGTCAGCAATGTGTGTATTGTAAATAGGCTGCGGGCGCGAGCGAAAGCTGTTAGGGTAGCTGTGTACTTCCGCATTGTGTAAGTTAGTGTTGTAAAATGGCGGTGAATGTGTATGTGGTACGCGGCTGTAGATGATTTAGCGTCCTTACTAAAAGTGGATCTTGTAGCTCGTACAGGTTTTTTTAAAAGCCGTATGTGCTTGGTGGCATTTTGCGTCTTTAGGGTCCTGTAGCCTCGTTTTCGTTTTTATTTCGGCAACCATTTTTTCTCTCGCTTAGGGGATTTTCGTGTGTCTAAAATTAGGACTTAAATTGAGGTGTAACTTTACTTGCAGAGGTCCTGGGTGCACCCCCTTGCTGTGGGTAAGCTTTTTCTGTATTTTTTGTGTGTATTTATTGTGTTTTTAATGTTTTCTGGTACGCGCGGATCGGCTGTTAAGGTCGTATTTTTTTTATGCTAAGTCCGTAAATTTTCCGTTCTTAGTCCTGCGGTTCATATTTTTTTGTGTAAGTCCGTATTTAGTGATTGCGTGTTAGATCTATTTTGTGCCGCTTGTGTGAGTGTTTGTAAACGCGTGTGAGGCGCGGTAGAGCCTCCACCTCCACAAATGTGGCCTCTCGATTCGCGAGGGTCCGCATTTGCAGCCTGCAATGAGACTTTGGTTGATTGCAACCGACGTTGGAGCCTGCACCTTCCGCAAATGCGGCCCCTTGCTTTGCGAGGGTCCGCATTTGCGGACCAAACTGTGTCTCTCGCTTCGCGTGACGACGATTCATAGTTTGACAACTATTATATGTGATTGTAATATCTTGTTGTAAACTAACAATCAACAAGGATGAGACCCATCTCCAGTTTTACTGAGGAACAGGGGGACTCAATACAGACCCCTATTTGGTGGGAGTTAGGATAGAGAGGTTAAGATAGCGGGGGGCTTGCCAAATCTTCCTTACTGCCCAAAGGAAATGTTAGCATATATGTTCTCATTTAAATCAAACATATTCTGTCTCTTATTAAATGTAATTTGATTCAAAATGCTCTTCTTATGTGTGGTGATACGTTTTTTATTTTTTTATTTCCCAAAGTATTTACACTTTACACTAGGCACTGTGAAAATTAATTTGGTAGGACATGTAAAAAAGTGTTTTTTTATATTTTTCTGTGTACTGCTAACAAGACGGTTGCTTTTCATCTGCAGGCAGTACTGCCAATGTCTTCAAGCAAATGTGAAAACATAAGCAAAGAATCTTTTAGCCCCACACAGTGACATTACCTAAAAATGACCTAACCCATAAAACAAGATGTAAATGTGTTCATTAGGAAAAAGGAGCATACTGTAAATGTATATAACTGTTATGAATTTGCTAAATTAATTATCACTATTGCTCAGAAAAATGCAGATGAACAGAATATACTCACAACTGTGCTACCAATGAGCATGGACTGCTAATGTCACTGAAGTGGAGAAGTGCACTTAGCAAGAGACAAATGGGGAGAAAATGGGGTTTGAAGCAGTAAGGGTCAGCCAGCCCTTGAGCAAAACCCTTAAAAAAGCAATATTCACTGAGAATTGTTTAAAAATGGAATTGTATAAAAATATGTAAAGCTTTGCTAACTTGGAGATGCTAAAGAGGTTATACTGTATGTGCATTGATGACATCTCACTAAGCTGAGATAACAAGGAGGCTGAGATGGCTTTGCACTTAGCTTTGCTATTCAAAAAAGGCATCACAGTCTTAGGGAACAAGTTAACGGCACTTATGGAATTTTGGTTGTCTTGTCAATTTCATACATTTTGTGTACCTGAACTTATCCAATGTTAAAGAATACCGCTTTTAAGTGGATTACCCCAAGTAGTAGGGAATTTTAAGGAGTACGTTTATAAAAGTGGGCTTTTTATGAATTTTATTAAATAGGAATCTGTCCTGTGTTTTATCAATGTCATCATTACTGAGCAACAGAGAGAGAAAATGCAAGTCATGGCAGAAAGCTTGCCATAAATGATGGTATCGTATGTTATGTTCAATTGTCTGTTCTGTCTCTCTCTGTGTGCCCTCTCCCCCTCTCTGTGCACCCTCTCCCTCTCTCTGTGCACCCTCTCTCTCTGAGCTCTCTGTGCGATGTCTGTCTCTCTGTGTGATCTGTCTCTCTGTGCGCCCTCTCTTTGTGTGTGCACTCTCTCTCCCTACACCCTCTCTGTGTGCTCTCTGTCTCTCTCCCTCCCCTTCTCTACCCTCCCTATCTCTCTCTCTTCCTCTCCCTCTCTCTCTGCCTCCTCTCTCTTCCTCCCTCTTCCCTCCCTTTCCCCTCGCTCTCACTCCCTCTCTCTCTCTTGCTCCCTTCCTGCTCCGTCTCGCTCTACCTCATCTCTCTCTCCCTCTCCCTATGGCCCTCATTCAGTTGCGATTTGGCCAATTGAATAGGGTTCTAAATAAGCACATAGTATATATTTTTAAAGAAGTTTTTAGTTAGTGAAAACCTTGCTTTTGGATAGATGCTCACTAACTAAAAACTTCTTTGAAAAAAATATGTTGTGTGCTTATTTAGAGCCCTATTCAATTGGCCAAATCGCAATTGAATGAGGGCCATAGGGCAACTGTGCATGCGCGATTCCCCACAAGCTTGTGACTAACGTCTGCGCACCTCACATCTCACAGGCATTACTCACAACTGCTAACTATTAGTGGATATAATTTAGCCAGAAACTGAGCAATATTAACACAGTGAGAGAGAATTTGCAGATAAGAAATTACAAAACATTACAATTTTTTTATCTTTTTAAAACTTAGACAACTTTTCTGTATTGCTACCTTGTTGTGGTAAAGGGGCTTGTGTACTTTAATGAAGCTGTGATCTAAACCATGTAGGGTCACCCAAGATGGGCAGGTCATAGCAGAGAGGTCAGACAAATCGCAGTCCACTAGAGAAGGAACTGGCAATCCACTCCAGTATCTTTGCCAAGATAAACTTGAATCGGCGCAACAAGAACCAGGATGTGTATGGTGTGCTATGGTCCATAGGGTTCAACAACAACAAAACCTAGACAAAGCTACAAAATAAATGTATATTATGATTAGCCTTTGTTTTGTCACAAGCCAATATACAGGGGTTAAGTACCAGCACTAAGTACATTAGATTTTAAGCTCAAAGACAGAGCCATCCATTCTTTTGCAATGTGTTAATATTATATTTTGCCCGGTATATTCATGTAGAGATTTATAACTTCAATGTTCAATACTGAGAATTATTTTATTAGAAAAAGATACCAGCAGAACTGTATTTGGTTAGAGAAAATTATAGCAGCTCGAAGTTTTCTAGGTGCATTTTAGGTGTGATAGCAAATCATTATTACCACTTTTCTAGGTCAACAGTGCTATGAATAACTTCGCTATGTGCTAATATAAAGCACAAATAGAAAGGAGAGCTGTTGCTTTGAGAGCCTGCTAATATAACCTGAGAATCTGCAGAAAGGCAGAGGCTGCTTGTAGATGTACCCGGCTTTTTTGTAAGTTTGTCCTAGGAAACTTTTTCAGTGTTGGCAACTACTCACATAGCATGAGACATGGGTGGTCCACTAAGTTTGTTAAATTGGGTTTGTACTACACATAGCTTTCATAGCCGCTATTAAAGGAGAAGTTGTCTTATTTTGGCATCACCATACATCTATATTTAGAAGACCGAAGCCAAGCTCACAGGGAATACAAATAAAGGAATAGACCAAAATAACAAATACACAGAGCTCTGTAAGGTAAACTAAAAAGAAAAGCTATATAGGTGCTAAAACTTATATAGAGTGGTGTGTAGAAGCTAACAAATGATTATTATAGAGAAAAATTATAGCAGTATGCTAATATTACATTAAAAATCAAATGATTTCAATTCCCCTAACACCTCCCCAAAGTCACAAAATCTCAGCGGAAGGAAGGGACCATGATTAATGTCTGCTCCTCAACTAATTACTGGTTACCTGTACTAACCTTACTTAAAAATATGTTGTTTTTTTATTAATCTGTTCAGTTCTCATTCTTTGGTATACCGCCTACATGGCAGTATGCCTTTTAAAAATATCTTTTATGCAGTGGTCCTTTAAAGGAACATGAAACACAACTTGTTTTTTAAAGCATTTTAAAATGCACAAAAAATGTTGTTGTTTTTTGTTTGCATGAAAAGATTTTACCGTATTTATCGGCGTATAACACGCACCTCATTTTAAGAAGGACATTTCAGGAAAAAACTTTGAAGCAAAATAAGGGTAGCACAGAACTTTTTTTTATTAATATTATTAACACTTATAAGGTAAATAACGTAAAATGACAGTAAAAGCAACTGTTTTAACAAAGAAACTTGGATATGTGTTTTTACAAAAGTTTACTCAGAAATCGCTGCTCCTCCTCAGCAACCTCCTCAACCCCCCATCCTCAACCCCCTCCTCAACCTCAACCTCCCTCCTAATCCTCAACCTCCCTCCTCATCCTCAACCCCCTCCTCATCCTCCCTCCTCAACCCCCCCCATCCTCAACCCCCCCATCCTCAACCCCCCCCATCCTCAACCCCCTCCTCAACCTCCCTCCTCAAACCCCCTCCTCAACCCCCCCATCCTCATCCTCCTTCCTCAACCCCCTCCTCAACCCCCCTCCTCAACCTCAACCCCCCCTCCTCAACCTCATCCCTCCTCATCCTCAACATCCCTCCTCATCCTCAACCTCCCTCCTCATCCTCAACCCCCTCCCCAACCCTTTCCTCAACCCCCCTCCTCAACCCCCTCCTCATCCTCAACCTCCCTCCTCATCCTCAACCTCCCTCCTCATCCTCAACCTCCCTCCTCATCCTCAACCTCCCTCCTCATCCTCTCCTCAACCCCCCCATCCTCAACCCCCTCCTCATCCTCCCTCCTCAACCCCCCCATCCTCAACCTCCCTCCTCAAACCCCCTCCTCATCCTCAACCTCCCTCCTCATCCTCAACCCCCTCCTCATCCTCTCCTCAACCCCCCCATCCTCAACCCCCTCCTCATCCTCCCTCCTCAACCCCCCCATCCTCAACCTCCCTCCTCAAACCCCCTCCTCAACCCCTCCATCCTCATCCTCCTTCCTCAACCCCCTCCTCAACCTCAACCCCCTCCTCAACCTCAACCCCCCTCCTCAACCTCCCTCCTCATCCTCAACCCCCTCCTCAACCCTATCCTCAACCCCCTCCTCATCCTCTCTCCTCAACCCCCCCATCCTCATCCTCCTTCTTCAACCCCCCTATCCTCAACCCCCTCCTCAACCCCCCTCCTCAACCTCAACCCCCCTCCTCATCCTCAACCTCCCTTCTTAACCTCCCTCCTCAACCCCCCTCCTCAACATAAACCCCCCTAAATAACTCCCCCTCTCCCCTCACTTACCTGCTTCTGCTCCCGCCTCCGCTCCTTCTTGACCCGGCGCGCATGTGACGTCACATGTGCGCCACGCCATTAGCATAAACCGGGTGCTAAAACTTCTATAGAGTGGAGTGTAGAAGCTAACAAATGATTATTATAGAGAAAAATTATAGCAGTATGCGAATATTACATTAAAAATCAAATGATTTCAATTCCCCTAACACCTCCCCAAAGTCACTAAATCTCAGCGGAAGGAAGGGACCATGATTAATGTCTGCTCCTCAACTAATTACTGGTTACCTGTACAAACCTTACTTAAAAATATGTTGTTTTTTATTAATCTGAACATTTCTCATTCTTTGGCATACCGCCTACATGGCACTATGCCTTTTAAAAAAATCTTTTATGCAGTGGTCCTTTAAAGGAACATGAAACACAACTTGTTTTTTAAAGCATTTAAAATGCACAAAAATTTTTTGTTTTTTTTGTTTGCATGAAAAGATTTTACCGTATTTATCGGCGTATAACACGCACCTCATTTTAAGAAGGAAATTTCAGGAAAAAACTTTGAAGCAAAATAAGGGTAGCTCAGAACTTTTTTTTAAAATATTATTAACACTTATAAGGTAAATAACGTAAAATGACAGTAAAAGCAACTGTTTTAACAAAGAAACTTGGATATGTGTTTTTACAAAAGTTTACTCAGAAATCGCTGCTCCTCCTCAGCAACCTCCTCAACCCCCCCATCCTCAACCCCCTCCTCAACCTCAACCTCCCTCCTCATCCCCAACCTCCCTCCTCATCCTCAACCCCCTCCTCAACCTCCCTCCTCATCCTCCCTCCTCAACCCCCCATCCTCAACCCCCTCCTCAACCTCCCTCTTCAAACCCCCTCCTCAACCCCCCATCCTCATCCTCCTTCCTCAACCCCTCCTCAACCCCCCCCCTCAACCTCAACCCCCCCCCTCAACCTCAACCCCCCCTCCTCAACCTCACCCCCCCTCCTTAACCTCCCTCCTCATCCTCAACCTTCCTCCTCATCCTCAACCCCCTCCTCATCCTCTCTCCTCAACCCCCCCATCCTCAACCCCCTCCTCATCCTCCCTCCTCAACCCCCATCCTCAACCACCTCCTCAACCTCCCTGCTCAAACCCCCTCCTCAACCCCCCATCCTTATCCTCCTTCCTCAACCCCCTCCTCAGCCCCCTCCTCAACCTCAACCCCCTCCTCAACCTCAACCCCCTCCTCAACCTCAACCCCCTCCTCAACCTCAACCCCCCTCCTCAACCTCAACCCCCTCCTCAACCTCAACCCCCCTCCTCAACCCCCCTCCTCATCCTCAACCCCCTCCTCAACCCTATCCTCAACCCCCCTCATCAACCCCCCTCCTCATCCTCAACCCCCCTCCTCATCCTCAACCCCCTCCTCAAGCCCCCCATCCTCATCCTCCTTCCTCAACCCCCCTCCTCAACCTCAACCCCCCCTCCTCAACCTCAACCCCCCCTCCTCAACCTCACCCCCCCTCCTCAACCTCCCTCCTCATCCACAACCTCCCTCCTCATCCTCAACCCCCTCCTCGTCCTCTCTCCTCAACCCCCCATCCTCCTTATCCTCCCTCCTCAACCCCCCCATCCTCAACCCCCCCATCCTCAACCCCCTCCTCAACCTCCCTCCTCAAACCCCCTCCTCAACCCCCCATCCTTATCCTCCTTCCTCAACCCCCTCCTCAGCCCCCTCCTCAACCTCAACCCCCTCCTCAACCTCAACCCCCCTCCTCAACCTCAACCCCCTCCTCAACCTCAACCCCCCTCCTCAACCTCGCTCCTCATCCTCAACCTCCCTCCTCATCCTCAACCCCCCTCCTCAACCCCCCTCCTCATCCTCAACCCCCTTCTCAACCCTATCCTCAACCCCTCTTCTCATCCTCAGCCTCCCTCCTCATCCTCAACCCCCTCCTCATCCTCTCTCCTCAACCCCCCATCCTCAACCCCTCCTCATCCTCACATCTCAACCTCCCTCCTCAAACCCCCTCCTCAACCCCTCCATCCTCATCCTCCTTCCTCAACCCCCCCTCCTCAACCTCAACCCCCCTCCTCAACCTCCCTCCTCATCCTCAACCTCCCTCCTCATCCTCAACCCCCTCCTCAACCCTATCCTCAACCCCCCTCCTCATCCTCTCTCCTCAACCCCCCATCCTCATCCTCCTTCCTCAACCCCCTAACCTCAACCCCCTCCTCAACCCCCCTCCTCAACCTCAACCCCCCTCCTCCACCTCAACCCCCCTCCTCATCCTCAACCTCCCTCCTTAACCTCCCTCCTCAACCCCCCTCCTCATCATAAACCCCCCTAAATAACTCCCCCTCTTCCCTCACTTACCTGCTTCTGCTCCGGCCTCCGCTCCTTCTTGACCCGGCGCGCATGTGACATCACATGCGCGCCACGCCATTAGCATAAACCGGGTGACGGCACCCGGTATATGCTAATGACGTGACGTGCATATGACGTCACATGCGCGCCGGGTCAAGAAGGAGCGGAGGCCGGAGCAGAAGCAGGTAAGTGAGGGGAAAGCGAGAGGGGGAGGTATTTAGGGGGGTTTAGGTTGAGGATGAGGAGGGGGGGTTGAGGATGAAGAGGGGGGTTGAGGATGAGGAGGGGGAGGGAAAGAGACACAGGGGATTAGAGAGACACGGGGGGAATTAGAGAGACACAGGGGGGAGGTTAGAGAGACACAGGGGGGTAAAGAGACACGGAGGGGGGGTAGATAGACACGGAGGGGGGGTAGATAGACACGGGTCCTTAACATTATATCGGCGTATAACACGCACACATCATTTGCCCCCTATTTTCAGGGGAAAAAAGTGTGTGTTATACGCCGATAAATACAGTAATTAAAACTGGTTTAAACTTTATAGGCAGACGGCAACAAGCACCAAGAGCAGTTACATGTTACATGACCTTTATTTGAAATAGAAACACATTGTGATATGTTATCAAATTTCCTCTTTCTGATACAAGTTTAAGTTAGAGCTGTACTTCCTCTTGTGGTTTGAATAGAAGTGTCCTATCCCACAGCTGTTGATCCTATAAATGTTTTTGGAAGGCAAAAAAAACAAAACAACCTTGATATTTTTAACTTTTGTATCCAATTATATTTTACTGCAGGCTTCCATTTTCTTTTATGACCTGATTCTGCCTGTTAGGTTCTCATGAGGATATTTCCTTATAATCTAATGAGATTTACATTTGTTATTTAAAGCACTGCCAGTTTTAGTTGCTACATTCTCATTGTGCAGATAGAAGCTTATTCAGCGTTCAAAGTCTTCTCCCACCTTTGGAAATGGATCAATAGGAACCAAGGGCCATATTAAATTCCAGCTATATAAATACAATGTGTAGATCTTAAGACCTATGTGCATTAAATTATCCCGTGTTACGTCGCTATTGAATTGGAAGGGCCTGCGAGCAACATGCGAGAGAAGCAAAAGCTTAAGCCAATCCATCGCACGTTGGATGTGTGGCCGTGCTAAGATCAATTAGTCAAAGTAGCAATCATGGCTAATTAAATCCTGCAGGATCAACAACCCCCATGAGCCTGTAATTAACCCTTATGGGACACTTATTAACCCATCACTAATGGGGGTCAATATAGACCCTCATGAGAATAAAATTAACTCTCTCAGTCCAATAGGGGTCTATATAGACCCCTATAGGACACTATCAACCCCTATATTAACACCATAAGTGCCATGAGGGTCCTCCAGGACACAAAGTCTAAGCACTACACTTTTAAGGCTAACTATACCCCATTACCCCTATCTAAGCCCATTAACCCTAACTATATCCCATTAACCCGAAGTAAACCTCATTAATCCTAACTAGACCACCTTAAATCCCTACCCCATCAACCCCTTCCTTAAATGATTAACCCCTTCTAACTAATTAACCCTATTTAACCATCCCCATACCTAATTAACCCTATCTTTAACCACTTAACCCCATCTAGACCTATTTAACCCTATTTGGGCCTATTTGACCCCAAATGTTCCCAGTAAACCCCATCCCATAAACCCCCTCCTACCATACCCTTTTAACCCCCATCTACACTATTACCCCCCTCCACACGGTTAATCCCCACACTACTTACCTAACACCCTATAAAAATCCCTATTAACCCACTAATTACACAAAATAAAAAACCCACCTAATTACACGCAGAAAAACCACATTACTGAAAATAAAAAAGAACATTGCAGAAAAAAAAAAAACTGAATTACATAAAATAAAAAAGCCTACATTACACAAAATACAAACATACATTACATGCAATAAAACCCCTAAATACATACAATTAACCCCCTAAATACATACAATTAAACCCATAAATACATACAGTTAAACCCCTAACTACATAGAATTAAACCCCTAAATACATAGAATTAAACCCCTAAATACATACATTAAAAATAAAACAATATATCACCTAAAACAAACCCCCCTCACTAAACCTAATATAGGGTAAATAAGACCACTTACCTTGCCCAAATGCCTGTCCAGGGACAATGGTTTTCATTGCTTCGTCCCTAGCCAAGGGCCCTTCCTAGATGTCCATAGGTCCGGCACCCCTAGGAAAAAAAGAAACATTAAAATAAATAAATAAATAAACACAACATATAATCAAATACATTCTAAATAGTACAATTACCTTTCCTAATTGGCTATCCACTGATGCCCCCGTCCTCCTTGTAGTCTTCGCCAGCAGGGCCCCTCCAAAAAAAACAGAAAGGCTAAAAAATAAAAAAATCTAACAAAGCTCCTTCCTGGAGAAGCTCCCTGCCACAAATGAGGGTCCTCGGGCATGCTCCTGTAAATATTTGCAAATGGTGCCTTCTGATTGGCTGAAAACACTGTCAATCATATTTCAGCCAATCAGAAGGCACAAAGGTTCGAGCCAATCAGAATTTGATACACGCCTATATTCTGATTGGCTGATGGACCTGTCAATCATTTGTAATCCAATCAGAAGGCGCCATTGCCTTGAATGTATTTGATTATATGTTGTGTTTATTTATTTATCAATTTTAATGTTTCTTTTTCCTCTGGGTGCCAGACCTGTGGACATCTAGGAAGGGTCCTTGGCTAGAGACGAAGCAATGAAAACCTTCGTCACTGGAGGGGCATTTGGGCAAGGTAAGTGGTTTTATTTACCCCATTCTAGGTTTGGTGAGGGGGTTGTTTTAGGTGAGATGTAAGTTTTTTTTTTTTTTTTTATTGTATGTATTTAATGGTTGTTAATTGTATGTAGTTAGGGGTTTAACTGTATGTATTTATGGGTTTTACTGTATGTAGTTAGGGGTTTTACTGAAAGTATTTAGCGGTTTAACTGTATGTATTCAGGGGTTTAATTGTATGTAGTTAGTGGTTGTACTGTATGTATTTAGTGGTTTTATTGCACATTATGTATGCTTTTATTTTCTGTAATGTAGGCTTTTTTTATTTTCTATAACTCCAGTTTTTTTTTATTCTCTATAATAATATCTCTATATTATTTTATGTAGTGTTCTTTTTTCAGTAATGTCGTTTTTGTACTTTGTGTAATAAGGTGTTTTTTTTAATGCTGTGTAATTAGGTGGTTTTGTTATTTTGTGTAAGTAGTGGGGCAATAGGGATTTTTTTTAGGGTAGTAGGTAGTGTATGGGTTAACAGGGTAGAGGGGGGTTAATAGTGTAGTGTTTAGACTTTGTGTCATAAGGGTTCTGGAGGACCCTCATGGCACTTATAGTGTTAATATTGGGGTTAATCAGTGTCCCTTAAGGGTCTGTATAGACCCTTATGGGACTGAGGGGGTTAATCAGTGTCCCATAAGGGTCTGTATAGACCCTTATGGGACCGAGGGGGTTAACTAGAGGCTCATGGGGGTCTGTATAGAGAACCATAAGTGATGGGTTTAATTTTAAGTGCCGGAGGGTACTTATAGTACCCCCGTAGCAGGGGTTACATTTTTTATTTAGCACAGGTCCTTTAAGAACCCGTGAGGTGGGACATTTGATTTTATAAATGCAGTGGGGGTCTTAATCAGGACCCCCGTTGCAAGGAGTAACATGGGTACCCCAGCATAGGGGGGTTAATTTTATGTGCCGCGGGGGGTACTTGAAGTACCCCCGTGGCAGGGGTTAACCTATGAACTGCTGTAGGTGTCCCAAACGGGACCCCAACAGCAAGGGTTAATATTGGGAGGCTGCGGGGGTCCTGATCGGGACCTTGCAGCATGGGGATGTATTTGTGGAGCAGGGGGAGGTTTAGAGGTCGGAGGGTGGTTCGGGGGTCGGATCGTGGGTCTTTTTTGCTGCTCGGGCAGTGCATTTAAGGGCTTTACTAGCCTTTGGGGGCTTCGGTCATCATTTGTGTGTTACTAGCTCGCGTGTAACTTCTTAGCAATTTAATATCAAGATTGGATCCTAAGGTCTACGTGGTTGATAGATCCAGATTTCCAGGCTGCAACGTTACACGTTTCCTGTCTCTTAGGCAATTCTCGGCCGGCCTGCGTTTTAAAACGCAAGCCGATGCATGTTGGGTTAAGAAGGCAATTTAATAGCAAAAAGTGCTACTTATTTCAATATGTGCTAAGATTTAGATCTTAGTAGCAATTTAATAGGGCTCCAAATAAACATCATTGCACATAAATGCGAATACATTTTTGGCTGTGTTTTTTAACATTGTAAATACATTTTCAAGTGTAGATCCTCGAACAGTATAATTTTAATGTATGGCTACATTAGTCATTTATTGCAGTGACTTGGCAAAGTATATTTTTCTGTGGCCTATGTAATCATGCTCTTTTTTTAAATTTACAATACTGATGTTTGTTTGCTTTTTTGACTCTGATGCATCATGCCCGCTGACCTTGCTGCCTGCATTTACTTTTGGATGCTTGACCAAGACTATCGCCACCATCCACCTATCTCGACTCCAGCTTGTTAACCTGACCACTTCTTCCTTCTTGGCCCTAATGGAGATTAAGCAAAGGTCTTAAACAGTAGTTTAGTATATCATCTCCTACTATAGGGCTGCCCTATAAACTGTATCCAACAATTAAGAAGCACAACTAGTAGATGGAACCACTGTTGCACTAAACCTTTCATTTATCTTGTAACTTCCTTCCTCTTCTTATGGAGACAGCAATGGAAAAGGATGAACCAAAGTACATTTCTGCATGCTGAGGAAAATACTGGATTTATGTCTCTACAGTAGGCTCAATGTCATCTGATCGGTGGTTGTCCCAATAATCTAGGAAACTACAACCCTTAGAGAAGTCTTTCTTCTAGGTGTTCTAGTGACTCTTCCAACAAGTACTCACTTGTTCATATTCAGCCTGACAGGAACATTGGAAATTTTTGTTAATTAGCTGGTCAAGGAAGTCATTCTTTTAGAGGTAGTATCTCCTTAACAAAAAGCAAATGGGCTCCATCATTTAGAGAAATAAGTCCACAGTTATTCTCAACCTGTTGCAAAATACTCGTGGCTTCCAGGCACCTCAATCTAATATCAATGCTGCCTCCACTGATTTTGTACTTCATACTTTATAGTGAATTAGATCAGTAGAACCTTTAATCTTTATGGACAACTCCAGTTGGCTTCAGTATCATCTTAAATGGTGTCCTCCAGCATAGTAACAATGCCAGTTCCAAATCCTCCTTTCATATATCATAAGGTCCTCTCCAGCACCCACCATTGTTTGCTACTGCAAACAAAGCACCAACATGTTTCCCCTAGTTCTATTCCATGCTTAATCCGAGCTGATCACTGGATGGAACAGTCTAAAAGTTTCACCCTTCAGAGTCAATTAACGTATTTTGATATTGATATAGTACTAGCCTACTTATACTTCTGTTTCAGTCATCCTTGACAGGTTTGGCTGTTAAGTTTTACAGTGTAAATCTTTATTTTACCTATATGCTGATGCTAAATCACTTGTTTATTACCAGTAGTATTTGTAAAGGTTATACAATAGAGGGATGAGCAAACCATAAAGTTCCTATATGTGTGAACCATGATAATCACAATAAATATTATATTATTAAATGTCCTCAGAGAGTGCAAAATTACATTTGCTAAAAAGTGGTAGATTATATATGCGAAATGTTGACACTTTTGAAGGACAACTGCAGTTGGAAAAAAAAAGATATTTGGTTGTTAAGTATGCACCAAACTAACAATATTAGCATTTGTATACACCATGGGCATAAAACATTTTTTGGGGGGAAAATCCGAAGACTCTGTTTATGAGTACAGGAATTCATGTTGTGTTTGTTACATCACATCCTTAGAGCTGGATGATGGGTGTGTATGTTTGTAATTATTAGTAGAGGTAAGGGTAGGGGAGGAGGAAACAGAATTCCAAAGCATTTGCATGAAAACTGGATAAGATTGAAAGTGACACCAAATTTCTTTTCTTTTAATTATAAAATAACTATGACTTTTAAGGACATGTTTAAAAGATCACACAAAACCGAAAATAAAATAATTTGAAGTGGAACTAACACGATTAGACAACTAGGAGGAACCTTATTTGGAGATAAGATATTTATTCAAAGGCTTCCATAATATTTATGCACTTGATAGGTTTAACTGGAACTGCAACACCCGGTAAATTAATATCCCCCCTTGGGCTTCAGGCCAAAAACCAACATGCAATGTGATAAGCAACTGACATATGCATTTAATTATGCTAATTTGTACATTGGCAGGCTTTCATTTTACTTGTAACCCTGTTTTCTTGAGAAAATGAATAGTCATAACCAAAGGCTTGGTATGTATAAGAAATTTCAAGTACAAAGTGAAAACATTGCTGGAGTATATGTTTCCAAGGACCTGGAGTCAGGTGGTTTGACAGGATATTTTCATGTACAAGAAAAGACCTGCAGGTGAAGAAAGAACCAGATCCAGAGCACAAGATGCATTAATCAATAAGAAAAAAAAGTGTGGGGACAGACTTGGACAATCAATCAAAGTCCTTCCTTTGAACATTGCTCTGCTGAGATGCACATAGAGTTCTGTTTCTAATTATGGACTCATCATGGAAGGAAAGATATTAGTATGATTGAAAGAATTGAGGCACAACGCCTTGGACTATGAGTACAAAAAGACAATGAAAACTTTGCAGTCTATTTGAAAGTGAGAATTGTTCTAATTTGCAGGATAAGTGAACCAGAGACACAAAAAGACACATTGCAGATGTACAGTGGGTAATAGTTTGGTGTCAAACAAAATAAAATTAAAATATATTCACCTTTTCCTATAATTAAATAATGGAAGGGACTGCAGAGATTCAACATTTTTTAAATATGAGTATTATAGTATCTGACGGCTCTGTATATTGCCAATAGACACTTGAATGTCAGCTGCTTTAAATAACCACTGAAACCAAATCCGTTATAAATCTACACAAAATAAATCAAATTTCCCTAGGTTCAATTTTATTATTATGATTATTTGTGAAAAATACACCCTAAAGCAAGCTTCCAAACTATTATTGCATATCTCACATGATGTTACATTAGTCCTTATGCAGCTCTAACCCGTTAAGATGGTAGGAGATCTGGTCTGGTGGGGAATTTGAAGATCGTGGCCCTTTAGGAATATCCATACCTGAGAAGAATTGTAATGGTAAACGTCCTCAGAGTGAGGTATGTCATATGGATGAAGAGCTTCATAGAAAGTGAATTTGCAGACAAGGACTGGAGTTCACCAAGGGTGGTGGTAGGAATTAAGCAAATTATTGTGTGAAAGGGAATACATATCTGGTAACTTGGGTTAACATCTTGTTGTATGAGGATGCAGTCTGTAGGCCAATAATCAGTTTACAGTTTATTTTTGAAGGAGCTGCACCCATTGATGAATAACTGTTTCTTTGGTGCTAGTAACTTACACTTTGTGTTGTGTGCTTGAGGCCATAAACTAGAACATCCGGGAAAAAGATGGTCCCACAGCTACTTTGGAAGGTGCCAGTATACCTTAACTAGGGCTGTTTCTAAGTATCATCAATATTTGCAAATATTTATCTTGGCTAGCAAATTGCATACTTGTTCTTATGCACTCAAATAGTCACTGATGGCCACATATATAAAGTTTACCTCATAAACACATATGCATGACAGATTGATATACATTTTATATATGTATATGCTGCGCTGTTACACAACTTGTCTGATGTACGTAGAAGACTACTAAGGTGAAGAATTAACAGAGCAGTGAGCCTTGAGACACCCGCATTCCCATTTTATCAGGGAAGGAGTTCATGAAATGTCTCCCCCTCATCACATGCTGGCACATTACTACTAATCACTTGCTGTCTTTGATAGGGGTCTTCAGGATTTAACTGCTTCAGCTGGCTATCAATCTGCTGTACAAACACTTGCAGAAAGAGATATGTTTGCAGGATTGACTGTAAAGTATCAGGTCCAAGGGCACCACACACATCTCGCCAATACAGTTATCCCTCTGCCAGAGCACTGTTAAGTAGGTTTTTAAAATGTCCAGACCTTAACCAAGTAAAGGCTAATGGGGATAGAGCTGCAATCCGCTACACAGGTTCTAACATGACATGACTGTAAAAGAGTCACATGGATTACTTTGGCAATATTTACTTTTTCACGTGCTGAGATTAATTTAGAATACTGTGTTGGGAAATATAATGATTTTTAGGCTGAGTCAAAGCCATTACACACCTGATTTCAACCATTCTTGATACTTTCACTGTTGATGGTATCGCTGGTGGAAAAAATGCTGCACAGACACGCAGCCACATTAAATTCCCTGAACATGTAAAACCATAGCCTGTAACATAGCCTGTAAGACTGCGGCTATTAAATTGGTCCGGTAAAGCAAGCCACCAACAATTTGTGGCTTAAGGGAGAAAAAAGGCTTTGGGACATGGAAATTTGAAATGCGAGCCCGCAAATCCTTTGTTCTCTCAAGCCTGTAACTGCTACATTCCAAATTCGCTATTAAATTGCAACAAATTTCCAAAGACAACATGGCGTTCAAGCCCATAACCCAGAAATGGAGGCAAAAATATTCCGGGCTCCAAATAGGACCCGCAAAGGGTTTACAGCCAACATTTAAACACTGTAAAATACAATATAAACACACCAGTGGACATTAAAATATGGGGAAAGCATGGGAAGAGTTTACAATGACGTTCACAACAATCCCCCAATAAAAAAATGCATTTAAAAAATATTATTTTTTTTTATCATATGTTGGATAGGTCATGCATATGCCAATATGAAAAGCCATGCTGCAACATGCAGAAAGCAATTCAAGACACACTACATGATTAGATAGCAACACAAAAACATGAAACTCATGCCACATTAACCCTTTCTCACTCACAGAGGCTCTAATGAGGACCCTAAAATATAAATATAATTGCATATACATCTCGCTCATCACATCAACATTGAGAAAAGAATAGTGGCCATATTTCACAGCCACATCATATATTTCAAGTACCCGGGGAATTTTTTATAATTGTTGTTCAGTCATTCAGTCGTGTCTGATTCTCTTTGACCCTATGGACTGCAGCACATTTAGCTAGGTCTCTGCCTCTGCTGTTCCACAAGGCTTGCATGTCAAAGATACTGGCGTGGGTTGCCAGTTTCTTCTTGAGTGGACTGTGATTTGTCTGACCTCTCTGCTATCACCTGCCCACCTACACTGGCCCTACCTGGTATAGCTCACAGCTCACATTCAGGTACACAAGACCCTTCCCCACCACCACTTAGCAATCCACACCAATGTAAATTAATGAATAGCAGAACATAATGGTCACAAAATGGGAATGGCTATACATCTTGGCACATGGCCACCATCAATGGCGTGGGACTTTCCAGGATAGGCGTAGCAGAGATTACCACTGATGGAGAGGAGTTGGCTGTTGATGCACATGCCTCTGCAAAGCCTCCATGTGTTTTTGTGGCCCCTTCTGATGGGTTAGAGTAGATTAGTGTGGTGTATGTTCCCCTGGTCCCCTTCAGCAGTGGTGGTGGTGAAGGGGCTTGTGTACTGCAATTAAGTTGTGAGCTATACCATGTAGGGTCACTCTAGGTTGGCAGGTCATAACAGAGAGGTCAGACAAATCACAGTACAATAGAGAAGGAACTGGCAACCCACTCCAGGATCGCCTGTCATATTCCTTTTAGGGCCTCTAGGTAATGTTCATACTCCACAGTATCTAATTGGACTTGTGTATGTGTATTAACCCTTTATTATTATTATTATTATTATTATTATTATTATTATTATATACATTGGGGGGAAAAGGATTTGATCCCCTGCTGATTTTGAACATTTGTCCACTGACAAAGAAATGACCAGTCTATAATTTTAATGGTAGGTGTATTGTAACAGTGAGAGACAGAATAACAAAAAACAAAAACAAACAAGAAACACGCATGTCATAAAAGTTATAAATTGACTTGCAGGTCAATGAGGGAAATAAGTATTTGACCCCTTTGACCTAGTACTTGGTGGCAAACCCCCTGTTGGCAATCACAGAGGTCAGACGTTTCTTGTAGTTGGCCACCAGGTTTGCACACATCTCAGGAGGGATTTTGTCCTACTCCTCTTTGCAGATTCTCTCCAAGTCATTAGGGTTTCGAGGCTGATGTTTGGTAACTAGAACCTTCAGCTCCCTCCACATATTTTCTATGGGATTAAGGTCTGGAGACTGGCTAGGCCACTCCAGGACCTTAATGTGCTTCTTCTTGAGCCACTCCTTTGTTGCCTTGGCTGTGTGTTTTGGGACATTGTCATGCTGGAATACCCATCCATGACCCATTTTCAGTGCCCTGGCTGAGGGAAGGAGGTTCTAACCCAAGATTTGACGGTACATGGCCCCGTCCATCATCTCTTTCATGCTGTGCAGTTGTCCTGTCCCCTTAGCAGAAAAGCACCCCCAAAGCATAATGTTTCCACCTTCATGTTTGATGGTGTTCTTGGGGTTATAGGCAGCATTCCTCCTCCTAAACATACGGCAAGTTGAGTTGATGCCAAAAAGCTTGATTTCGGTCTCATCTGACCACAGCACTTTCACACAGTTCTCCTCTGAAGTTTGCCAATGAACATCTGAATTATTCAGATGGGCTTGTGAATGTGCTTTCTTGAGCAGGGGGACCTTGCTGGCGCTGCATGATTTCAGTCCTTCATGGCGTAGTGTGTTACCAATTGTTTTCTTGGTGACTATGGTTCCAGCTGCCTAGTTCTGGGCTGATTCCTCACCGTTCTCATGATCATTGAAACTCCACGAGGTGAGATCTTGCATGAAGCATCAGACCGAGGGAGACTGGTAGTTATTTTGTGTTTCTTCCATTTGTGAATAATCGCACCAAGTATTGTCACCTTCTCATCAAGCTCCTTGGCAATGGTCTTGTAGCCCATTTCAGCCTTGTGTAGGTCTACAATCGTGTCCCTGACATCCTAGGACAGCTCTTTGGTCTTGGCCATGGTGGAGAGTTTGGAATCTGATTGATTGCTTTTGTGGACAGATGTCTTTTATACAGGTAACGAGCTGAGATTAGGAGCACTTTCTTAAAGGGACTGCTCCTAATCTCAGCTCGTTACCTGTATAAAAGACACCCGAGAGTCAGAAAACTTGCTGATTAATAGGGGATCAAATACTTATTTCACTCACTACAAATCAATGTATAGAAAACCTTACACCTCATACATATCCTCCACAATGCTTGCAGATGCAGAAGATGCCTTCACGGACCTGAATTGTACCTGAAAAAAAAACAAAACCTACAAAATAAGGTCTTAAAAATCATAGGGACTGCAGCATCTCTTCTCAACAGCATTCCTCAGTGACCATCAATTGGTGACATGTTAAAGAAAACCCTACGTGTCCACAGAGAAGAGGATCATGGACCATGTGATGGGAGGTAGCCTTCTGCATACAAAATATCACCATTACATAGGCCAAGATCCAAGACTCTGTAGCCAGGCTAGATTATTGTGACCATTAGATTGTCACTGAGAAGTGCTGTTGAGAAGGCACATATGCGCAGCCCCTATGTCCTCCTCCGCCTAGCCACAGGGCCCACATCCCCCGTGGCCAGCAGCCATCTCCCTGCTGATGGTGGTGGGGGGCAGGGGGGAGCAACCCCCTCCGTGAGACAGCGGCACTGCAAGTGGTGGTGGTGGAGGCATGGAGGAGAGGAGGGGCCGGGCAGCGGGTGTTCTGGGGATGTCTCCAGGATAGAGGAGGCGGGGCTGGGGACCAATCCAATCCTGAGGCAGCCTAGATAGGACTCTGTCATTAGATGATGCCTCCTCTCTTCCCTATTGCGCCTTGCCAGGCTGTGCATGAGCTCCGCATGATTGGCGGAGATACTAGCCTGGATCCCCCGAAAAAAGTCCACCTGCTGCTGCATGAGGGCCAGCATCTCCGCCTGCGCAGCTTGGCCTGATGTGGGGGATGGAGGCCTGTGTGGCGTGGCCAGGTAAGGAGGTGGTGGAGTGGGGAGGGTCTGGAGCCTAGCTGAAGCCTGGGGCAAAACAGGTTCCGGTGGTTGAGGTGGCAGCCAGTCCAGCGCACTGCTGTGGGGGAAAGGATGTGGTGGCTGACTGCTGTTATCACTCATGTTGGCGGGCCCCTGGTGACAGCCTCAGTCTTTGGAGGAGGGGGATAGTGGGGTTGATTCCCGGCACGGTTACCGGATGGCCGGATGGTGACCCCACCACCCATATTACCTCCTCCTCCTCCTCCGAGCCAGGGGCCTCAGATCCTCTTCCTTCCTCCTCTCCTTGCGCCGGTTCCTGATGGGTGGGGGCTTACTCCTCCACTACCTGCTCCGATGGAGCTGACACCCTGCCTCTGGCTTGCCACAAGACCCAGACCTCCTCCTGGATGCTGAAAGATAGAAAAGAAAGGTATATGTAATTAGTATCACATATATAGTTGTGAGCAGGCGGGTTGTTGCTAATGCTGCGGGCTCGCGAAGTGAGGGCCTCATTTGCTGGCATGGAGCGCCAAAGGTGCTCCTTGCCAGCAACTGCGGACCTCGCAAAATTTACGGACATACGAGAAACAAATACGAAACTCAGAATTTAGAAAAAAAAACATTACGACCTTGCAAAAATATGACCTTACCGCCCAAAACCCACGCACATAAAAACAGTAAAAACACAATAAATACACACAACAAATACATAAAAAGCTTACCTGCAGCAAGGGGGGGCACCCAGGACCTTCGAAAACTGAAGTTACACCTCAATTATACTCGAAATACAAGAGTTTAGACACACGAAAATCCCCTAAGCGAGAGAAAAAAGGACCACCGAAAAAAACGAAAATGAGGCTACAGGACTCTAAAGACGCAAAACACCTTTGGATTTTCCGAAAAAGACGTCCGAGATCTGAAAACAAGGACGCAATCCACGCGAACCTGAAAACATTAGAAACACAATAAATACACACAACAAACACATACAAAGATTACCCACAGCAAGAAGAGGCACACAGGACCTCTGCCAGTAAAGTTACACTTCCATTTAATCCCAAATAATAGAGTTTAGACACTCGAAAATCACCTAAGCGAGAGAAAAAATGGCCTCCGAAAAAAACGAAAACGAGGCTACAGGACTCTAAAGACGCAAAACACCTACGGATTTTCCAAAAAAGACGTACGAGATCCGAAAACAAGGACGCAACCCGCGCAAACCTGAAAACATTAGAAACACAATAAATACACACAACAAACACATACAAAGATTACCCACAGCAAGAAGAGGCACCCAGGACCTCTGCCAGTGAAGTTACACCTCCAAAAAAAAACGTACGCGATCCAAGAACAAGGACGCCAAATCAGCCACAGACGCGTAACACACATTAGGCGGCCATTTTACAACACTAACTTACACAATGTGGAAGTACACAGCTACCCTAACGGATTTAGCTCGGGCACGCACACTATTTACACTACACACTGCACACATTATGGACACTTACACAACCGCTCCACAGCACTCAAAACACACATTGTATGCTGCAGCAACATCAAAACAGATTGCCAGCTCTTCTGCACAATGCTTCCTGCATATATTACTTCAAAATAGGTAAAGTATATTGATGTATTATTTTATTCATTATTTCATTAGCATTAGCAAAACAATACAAAGCTCATAGCACACAAACAACCAAGAACCTCGCAATGAGCACCGAAGCATCTTGGAACACCCAAAAAAAAATTACCGCCATTACAATCTTATTGCCGTCATTTTTTGATGGGCAAGTCGCTAGTGATAAATAATACATTGTTATGTGTTTATTCCCAACTATCTAACATCTAGGCTTGAACCTGCATGATACTCCTAATTGCAACCCAGCTTAGCTATCATTTGGTTCCTGGTCTTGATCGTTCTTGGCTCCTAACGCTATCTTGATTCCGGCTGCGTTCTGTAATTGTATAGGCTGCAGTGTGCACACCACTAAATGGACTCTCTCTATTGGTTGATTACTGTTGTTATGCCCAGGCATTTGTCAGCTTCATAGATTTAATGACGCATCCATCTATCCCTTGTTAATTCTATAGAGCTGACATGTCAGTGTCCTTGTTGTTCATCATGTACATGTGTAGTGTGTGTGATGCAGATGTTGTGGCATGTTGGTGTATGTGACATTCACCTGACATGGAGGCTGGGTACTGCTGTGCCACCAGGCCTGAAGCTCCAGGGGTGGGCAACTGTCTCAGAAAGTCTCCCACTCATTACAGGTCACGCTCTGGTCCTTGTCCTCCTTAGCCATTAGCCTCCTCACCTTGGCCCTGATGTCGTCAAACGTGTGCTTGACAGACCTCACATCCCTTGGTGCTATGCCTACCGCAGTAACCCCTGCCGCTACTTCCTTCCAAGCCCGAGCCCTATGCCATGGCTTAACTTCCCTCCCACCTGCAAGAATGACGGGGCGGCCACGGATAGCACTGAGTACCACATTCTCCCGGTGTGTATAATTGTGGGTCCTGTGCTTGCCCTTAGCCTCTTGCTCTCTCAACTGTGGATGGGGACCCTTGCCTCCCTGACCTGTCACTGGGGTCTGTCTCTTCCCCAAATTACCACCCGCCTGGGATCAGGCCCCTTCCCCCCTTCCCCTCTGTCCCTCACCTATGTGTGCCTGATGCCCGGGCCACCCTGCCACCACCAACCTCCTCCTCTGCACTCCCATCCTCCTCCTCTCCCTCCTCCACCTCACTCCTCCCCTCCTCCTCCCCACCTCTACTCCCTATGGCCACCTCTCACTCCTCCTCACCTCTCCTCCCCACATCTCCACTCCTCTCCCCTCCTCTTCCCTCCCTTCATTTTATCCCAAAAGTAAAATAAGGATAAATAAAAAGCAGTGTAACTGTATATGTCTGATGGGAAAAAAAATGTGTGTGCTATGTGTTAGTTGTTGGGGGATGGGGTGTGGGGGATGGGGTGTGGAGGGGGGGGGGTGGAATAACCTAACTCTATATGTCTCTCTGTGTGTTCTTTAAATTATGTGTATTGCAAATATGTGTAAGCTGTAAATATGTATAAGCAAGTATTAAGTGTAAACTCACATGAAATAGAGTATAAATGAATAAAACCGCAAACTACCTCTTTCCAAACTATCCTACTCTCCCTCTCACTCTCATAACCCACCAACTCCGGGACCTGCGTGCTACTTCAAAAGATAATACAACACAGTCAACGCATGGGTGGTTGGAACGCAAATATATAATCTTCCTCTGTCAATTATCTTCGGCTAGACCGATTTTTTTTATTGGCTGAGAGGCCTTTGTCGCACTACGTTATACCGCAATAGGTGATTGACGACCGATCGTGGCTCGTCCGGCCCCTTAACAGTTTGCGTGCGCGGAAAGGATTTACGGGCCTTGCATCCTAAACCTGTAAATCGCGCCATGGTCTAATTTAATAGCTCTGTAACACAGCCAAATTTCAAACCCGTAGGCTTTGCGGGTCTCACAATGCTGCTACGGGCTTCGAATTTGATGGTGCTGTAAATGTTTGATCTACGTCAAGGATACTTCATATTTATTTATTTTATCTTAATTAAAAAAATTAAAATATGTAACTGCAAACTGAACCCACTCTAATTCATGTTTTGCTTAAAATGATCCTGAGAAAGAAAAACTAAAAAATCTTGACATAAAAACTAGAATCTGTTGTCTCTGAATACTTTCATACCTTCATGTTAATTTCCTAAACCACTGCGTCTCTCTACTATGTTTGCCAACACACGTTGAGTACTGCTGTGAAAACCGTAGTGAAGCTTGTGTAACAGTGCTTTCAGTTGGAAAAAGCTAATAGAGTTTCAGCACTGACCTTTTTCCAAGTTTTGCAAACAGTGTGGCACTAATACTGTTTAGGCTTGACCTACTGTACTATTGATTGGAGTACTACAATTATATAATATAGAAAAAGACAATCCTTTTTTTTTTTTTGTGCCTGGTTTGCAACCTATATGATTACATTGCCTAATAGTTTTCAATAACGGATACTTATAATATTTGTTAGCATTAGTCTCTGAAAAAATGCTGAGTCTTTAGTTATTTAGGGCTGGTCCTAATCACACTCAAACACATGCTCCACTTAGTTGTAGTGCTTCTAATATCTGTTATCGGTGTCTGCACAGATGAACCCCATAATTAGAACGTAATAAAGCATTGCCATGTGTAATATTATATCACATCTATTAAATCACCCTTATAATTGATTATTTGCAAGATATCTATCACTTCTGCAGACCTTCACATTCTATCCCAGTTTTTCATAAACATATTCCTTTACTTCAGGCTTTGAATCAGGCCTAACATACTCTACTTACTCTTCTTTTTACCCCAAATGCTATTATCTGTTTTAGATACAATATCATTATTTTAATTCACAAGAAACATTTTCAGAATGTCTATTTATTAAATAATAAGGTACTAAATTATAGATGAAACTGGTGCATGTTTCAAGTGCCTATATCTTTGATATTGTGTTACATTTATCAGAAGCATACCAAATATACTACTGGGTAGATTGAGGCCCAAAGGATGGCCTCCCTGGGCTTGTAGGCTGATCAGTATTCTCTTAGGATGTCCATATGTTCAGAAATCAGATACCATCATGAGGCTCTAACTTTCAGCAGCAGTCAAAAATTCCCGCTAAACTGGAAGTCACTAAATATTCATTTTAAAGTTATACATGGCCATATATCCCATTTAATAACACGAGATTCGTGTAAATAAACTGCCCTTTTTATTCAGTTCTTATTACCTACCTATTTGACAGAAATTGTGATCATTTTTTAAAGATTTCTACAGTATAATATACTCCAAAATGGGAAGTTCTGTGTCAACACATGATTTGAATATTGATGAGAATTATATATGTAAGCCACCTTACTTTCATTTGTGTTTTGTATTCTGTAGACCAGTGGTTCTCAAGGTTTTTTTTTTTGTTTTGTTTGTTTTTTGTCTGTGTATTGACTTTTTACCATCAGATGCTTATGGAGACTTGAAGATTGCTATAGACCCTATTTTCAAGATGGATTTCTTGGAGAGATATTGGATGAATCTACAATTTTTTAAAAGAGGTTCCAGAGGATACTTCCAGAACTATGTGTGCAGATGAATTCCTAATAATATTGAAGACCAGCTTTTAAGATGCTATTAAGGATAATATAATGAAAGTAATTTTGTAAATTAGCTGAATAACATTGATGTATGTATAATTTTGTAAATATGAGGCATTACAGGATGACATAAAGTGTACAATTGATTAATTATGATACTAATAATAGATCATTAATTAACATTGAGGTTAATAAGCTAATAATTCTTGTGAATAAAATGCATGTGTGAAAGTGAACAATTAAATCATCCTGTTGGGTATAATTAGAGTGTAAAGCAGTGAACATCAAGGTGTGATAACTCTCCAAGTTAGGTTTTATAAGAGTACATTTTTTTAAACTTGATAACAGTCCATCCGTTGACATGTGTCAATCATGAGTTGGACAAAAGACTGACCTGGAAATAAATGTCAGAAGATAGGTGAGTCTTATAAGCCTACAGATCTAGATATACTATACACTATTATTTCAGATTTAGTTAATACAATATATTAATATGACTTTAAAATTAACATTGTTGATGTTAATGTGAACTATTAACTTTCGCACCAACCTATTAGCATTTTTGTCACCAAATATTTTCTTTTATTTTGTTCTGTATGCTGATTTCATTTCTGCTTCGAATTTTAAAAATAAAGTAATCAAAAATTGTTTATTTCCTTAAAATAATAAAATCTCTACACTGGCAAATACGCTGATTTTTTTTTAGTTTAGTTTTGTGCTAGATGTAGTTCTAAAAGACAGATGATGAAATTGGTAATAAGACCAAGGCTGCGTTTTAAAGGAAACTGGTAAGTGAAGGAACTTTTCTCATTAATGCACACTTTCTTAATGAAAAGCCTGAAGATGCTACTTTCCTATATGTTAAATCCATAAATAATACATTGTTAGCTTAAAAATATATACCTATTTTTTCATAGTGTCAAAGTCTTTCTAACAAAAATTTGCATCAAAACCACTTTTATTTGGTTTATTAGCTTTGTTAGATTCCATTAGTTTGGAATCTGGGGAGATGTGAAAAAACTATGGAACCTTCTCTTTGGCTATGGTTCTGTTATAGTGTTTCAAGTTCATGTTATAATAAATAAATTCATGGTCTGAAACTGCATGACTTCCCCAATCTCACATCCACTAAGGGCTCCTTTGACCTTGCAAGTAAGGATGAAGTCTCCAGTCTACTATCAACCTCTCACCTTACAAGCTACCCACAGGATCCTATTCCAACACACCATATCCCTCCCCTCTCTACCACACTTATCCCAGCTCTCACACTTGTATTCAACCTTTACCACTTTAACACTGGCAAGTTTCCATCATCGTCAAATCATGCCATATTTACACCAATTCTTAAGAAACCTTCATCTGATTCTGACTCGCTTTATCTCTCTACTTCCCTTGGCTTTAAAACTGCTTGAGCGACTTGTCTACATTTGCCTGACCAAATATATTTTCTCCAACTGCCTTCTTGACACCTCCCAATCCTGCTTCCAGCCACTCCACAGCTCTCACAAAAGTCACTACTGACTTGCTCACTGCCACGTCAAAGGGTCACTTCTCTATTCTTATTCTCCTGGATCTCTCTCCTGCCTTTGACACAGATGACAACACTCTTTTAATCCGAATTCTCCACTCTCTTGGTGTCTGTGACACTGCTCATTCATAGTTCACATCATAACTACAAGATTGAACATTTACTATCTCCTTATCTGGCACCACTTCTTCTCCTCACCTTCTGTCTGTAGGTGTACCCAAAGGTTCAGTCCTATCCCCCCTCCTCTTCTCCATCTATACAACCTCACATGTGGAAGTTGTATAATAAAATCTTTTGGATTTCAGTGTCATCTCTATCCATGCAGCAAACAAATGTACCGCTTAGCACTTGAACTATCCCCTTCTCTTCTAGCACAAGTTTCCAGCTGCCTCTCAAGCATATCATCCTGGATGTCTGCCCATCAACTAAAACTCAACATTTCAAAGACTGAGTTTCTAATCTTCACGCCCTCTACTACAGCTTTCACTACTCAAATATCTCTCACTGTTGCAATGCCATCATCACTTCCACCTCCCAGGCCTATTTTCTTGGGGGTTTACTGGACCCTGCTGTCTCTTTAATTACTCATATACAATTACTTATAAACTCTTGTGTTTTTCACCTGAAATCATCTCCAAAATATGTCACTATCTTACAAAAGACACAACTAAAATTCTAATACATTCTCTCATGGTATCTCATCTCGACTACCGTGACTCGCTCCTTGCTGGCCTCTCCATAACCAGTAGAAAGAAGAAGGTCATTAGCAGAACGAAGAGGGTGGGTGGGGGAATATTTGGAGATGTATGGGGGAGCACTATTGTTGAGGGCTTTGTAAGTTGGGGTCATGGTTTTAAATTGTATTCTAGAGGCTAAGGGAAGCCAGTGGAGTGACTGACAGAGAGATAATGCCAACACTGAACGTTGTGTATGGAAGATGAGTCTAGCAGTGGCATTGATAATGGATTGAAGTGGGGACAGACGGGTGGTGGGTAGGCCAGCAAGAAGCGAGCTGCAGTAGTGGAGTTGAGAGATGATGAGAGAGTGTATTAGGATTTTAGTTGTTTCTTGTGTAAGATAGTGGCGAATTCTGGAGATGTTTTTAAGATGGAGGAGACAAGATTTAGTTAGTGATTGTATGTGAGGGGTCCAGTAGAACCCTAAAACAACGGCTTGGGGTCTGTGGGTGATGATCTCTTTGTTGACAATGAGAGAGATGTGAGGAATTGACGCTGTGTAGAGGGAGGGAAGATTAGGAGTTCAGTCTTAGACATGTTGAGTTTGAGATGTGGGTGGACATCCAAGAGGATATTCATCCAACAGTATAGTAATGACCTTCTTTGTTTTTCTGTATGATCTACATAGAAGTGAATTACATTGTCATATTACATAAGGACACACAGAGACTACAAGATAAGAGATTGTTGTACATGAGAGGATCCTGAAGGAATTTGATAACAAACTTGAAATTCTTGGGATAAAAATAGAAATGGAAATAAAAGGGCTTGATAATTGGTTACTTGCATGATTAGCGCAAAGCACCAAAAAATGTTTTGCAGGCAAGAAGTAAAAGCCAATGAAACAGGGATCTTCTTTTATAAGACCTGAAGCTTGGCAGTGCAGAAGAATGGCTTAGATCAGGGGTGGGCAAGTTCGTCCCTGGAGGGCCACACACATGCCTGGATTTGATGATATCCCTTCTGCACACAGGTGAGTCTTTCACTTCTTCAGTCATCCTGATTGACTCACCTGTGCCTGGAAAGAATATCTTCAAATCCAGGCTTGTGTGTGGGCCTCCAGGACCGAACTTGCCACCCCTGGCTTACATATATACTCACCAACATATTTATATCCCCTTCAGCACATACTTAGTGGCAGTTTGAAACTATTATTGTTTACGTCACAGTCTAATGTATTTGTGATTAGTTATATAATTATGATAAACTCTTCACATTATATATGTATATTTTGATATGCTTCCACAAGACAAGTTCAATTTAAACTTTATATTAAATATCACTATTTGAGAATTAATATTTTATATATGTGGAGCTTGCCTAGTTTTTCAGTTACTCCTCTGAAAAAAAAGTGTTTACTTTTACACAAATATGTGGGCTTTTATAATTGTATTCATATAAGAGTAACTTCCCCTTTAATGTTTTGTTAGCATTATAGCACTCTCAAGTCCATTACTCTGTACAAAATAATGCTCACCTTTAATGTATTGGAGTGTATGTATACCCCATCTATAAAAGAGAAGCATTCTATTTCTAGTTAATCTATGCTAATTACCAAAGATAAAGTGAAAAATAATTTAAATAGCAGCTTCATGGTGTGGACTATAGTCCTTGGTCAGACTACTTAATACAAGAAGATTTCTACTTCAATTAAGGGAGGGCTGTGAGGTGACCATGCCAGTGATGTCATAACTTTAAAGCAGGTCAGGCTTCTCTATGAGGGAAAATTAGAGTATTTTACAATATAGGGGAGGGATATTATTGTTAATTCATAATAAGATGCATTTATGAAAATTATCCATGGGCTTAATCAACCTAAGGGTCATGGACGGTTGCAGACATGGGGCCCTATTAAATTTGCCGATTTGGAGGTTGCAAAGCCCGTAAAGGAGGCCACAAAAGTTACGGCTATTAAATTGGACCCTTTTAGCTACCAACCGCAAACGATCTGCGGGTTACAGGTGGAAAAAAACATACGGGCTGTCAAAATCCAACCCAGGTAAGCCTTTAATCTTTCAATCCCGTAAATGTTACAATCGATAATCACTATTAAATTGCTACAAGTACTCAAGACCGCTATTGTTTTCAGACCTGTAAATGGCAAATGTAGCCAAAAATCCTACTAGGGAGGTCCCGCAAGTGGGTTAAACTCCCGTCCGTAGCACTTTAAAAGCAAATATAAACATACTACATTATTTTAAATTATAGGAAAGTGATGAAAGGTATTAAACTTAATTGCACAATATTCTCAAGTTCGCAAACCTGCAATAATTTTTTTTAACACATATAATAGAACTTGCATTGACTAGAATATTATATTTTTTGATTTTTTTCATATTGCCTTATTTCTGGAATGCGGGTCCGATTGCAACTCAGACTTCAAAACTGTGAGTGATTTAAATTTAACTTCCATGTTTTAGTGACATAATGATGACTGTCTCTTTTACTATTGGCTCCGTCTAAACCCATAACTACGGGTTTGAATTGTTTATCATAATCACGCCTGGAAATGCTACATTTCGAAGCATGGTTTATGGATTTGGATTCCGACAATGTCCTTGCGGCCTTTTCTAATTTAAACGCTCTGTAACCCCTGCAAATTTCAAATTAAATAGGGCCCATTGTCTACTTGCTCACTGTGTTTTAGGGAGATCAGCTACAGACGACTGACTTTTGCCGTTCAGGGGAGTATTCCCTAGCATTTCAGGACTGGATCATTCTTCTGAGTGAGGTCAGATTGATATGCTAAAGGTTTTTTTTCTAAAATGGTCACTCTCTGACTAAGTATCATACCAATTATGGTTTGATTCCAGACTGAGCACGTCCGACTATGTATCTGCATAATTCAGAAAAAGTAATACAATTCCTCTCTAGTCAGAGTTTTAAATGCCTAAATTGTGTCTTTAAATGTTTAAAAAAATGGATTATACATGTTTGTGCAATACCATCAACTAAAACAACATGGTATCTAAAACTTGACAGGTTCACTTTAAGTCTGTGATTATTTAGATACAATTTCCTTAGTAGGTAAAGATGTGTACATTATACAGCATTGTCCGTTCTTAAGCTTTACCTGATTAGTGATTTTGCTGGACCAGAGGCATTAAGTTAACTAAAGCGTTTCTTTGAACCAGTGATTTAATACATGTTTCATGAAAGCATCATCTATCTAACAACTTGGGCTAATTAAAATATAAATAAAAATATAATAATAATTATATATATCTGACGGTGAATAATCGTTGTAGGACCTGTACTGTATTTACAGGATGGCTTTGTGGTCCATGTATGAAGATTAGGTGTAAGCAATGATTTCTTACAAGATATTTTTATTTTTTTGTCAGGATTGAGTTATTTTTTTTAACACATACTTAATTTTTTTGCTCATTACAACCATTACAGCACAATATCTCACTGATTATTATATGTAATAAATCACCTAGGATTTAGAGAAAGAGAAGTGGTAGTTTTTACAAGATGCTATTGTGATGTACAAAGCGGGTCGGACTGTCAGTGCAGAGGAAAAAAATCACTTCTATGTCGCCTTTTATTTTACAGCACAGACAAAATATTAACACACCATCCTTATACAGCTCTCTGCTACTCTGTATAACAGAAATCTCTTTTCAGGATGATATCATTTAATCCAAAGGAAAAAAAAAGTTAGCTCAAATGGCACTTATAGGTTTCGGAAGCACCTTCTAATCAGGGATTGGTGATTCATTATTAGCTTCAGCAGGCAATCTATCTGACATGTAAGGGAAAAAAATTAGCAACTGTCACTGCATGATGAGTTAATTTCCTGACAGGCCTGACACTGAAAAGTCATTTGGAGACATGGAGATGGCTGATGAAAAGCTGATGCTGTCTTATAATTGGAGATATAGAAAGGCCATGGAGACAGAGAGATCAGAGGAGGACCAGAGCCGAACTACAAGGGAGAGGGAGGGGGTGTTTATATACTGTAGTAGTCATTAGGAATCACTACTCCCTTCATAACCTTCAATAGTTACTGTCTCCGCATTAATACCTTCTCTATTTATTGTCTTGTCATGTTTAGTAACTTATAATTAGTATACCATACAATGGTATGTTTGTTTCTCTTATGCAACCATGTGATTAGATTGCTTCTGAGTGTCATTGAAACCTGACATTTTACTGTAAAAGGAAGCAAAAGATGCTATGATGTTGATGGCTTCCTCTGCAATTTTCTTAATTAGAGCTCAACATCTCCAGTACCGTTTTTTTTTTTTTTTTGCTGTCTAAAATGGAATATGTGTTGTAGCCAGTGAAGTAAAAATCAATAGTCAAAACAGCACACATGCAAAACATGTGCATAAATTATATGTAGTGCAAACAATAAAATGTGGTATTGCTGATTAACTGGATGTAAATAAAAATATAAGTAAAACAAAGAGTCAGATGCAAGAACAGACAACACCTAAGTAGGTTTGTTCTATAGGTCTGGTCATTTACTTAGGGAGCAGCCTCTTTTAGATCTTCACAGGGATAAATATCCTGTAGTATATAAGTCTGGTCACTCACTAGAATGGTCCAGCCCCGAAATACCAGGCAATTCTACCCTGAACAGGAGAAATAGCAAACCCCATACATACGTTTCGGGACGCTCTTGAGCCTTGTCATAGTGTAGCTGCACTCCCTAAGGCACAGTGAACAAAAAGTCCACGTCTAGAGCCCCCTATCTGATATACTACAGGATATTTCTTCCTGTGATGGGCACAAGTGAACAAAAAGAGGCTACTCTATGAGTGGGTTACAGTATACATAGAACTAACCTACTTAGGTTAGTTCATTATTGGATTAAGCACCTTAGACCCCCAAGGCAACAAATCAGTTAACCCTTGCAGCAGGGATCCAACATGGACCCCCACGGAATCAATATAATTAACCCCTGGTGTGCAATAAGGACCCCCGCAGCAATACAATGGGGATCTATACAGACCAGTGGAACATCTATTAACTGCCAAGATAGTATTGGAGTTTATACAGACCCCCCTGGTATTCCAATTAACCTCTACCTATCATCGGGGTCTATAAAGACCCTCATGGTAAACCACCAGGACCCCCATCACCCTCTAAGTAAATCAATACACTGCAGTATTAAATTAACCCCACAATAAACTATTAAAATAAAAAAAACATAAGTTACAAAAAAACTAAGTTACAAAAAATAAGAAAAACATAAATTACAAAAAATAAGAAAAATATAAATTAAAAAAAATAAGAAAACCTCTAAATTTCCAAAACTAAAAAAAACTAAATTTACCAAAAATATTAGAAATAAATAAAAAAAGATGACCATCAATGCCCTGGAACCCCATGATTATATAGATGTAGTAATCTTCATTTACGTTGAACTGAATAGCTTTTTGGAGCTCAAGCAACACTTAACATTTCTGATGTGGGAAAATCAATGGGAAAGTTTGGCATATTTTGTATCTCTGGCTTGCTTTAGTCATTAGGGGTAGCTCTCTCGCAATGATGCTGCTATGGGTGAATAGAATAGCTAGGGAGATTTACTTTGCTCTTTTTGAGGGTGTAACTTTGCGATATATGGAATAAAATGTTTATTCTCTAAGGCTTTGAACATGCTAGTATCTGATATTTGCGGGGCTTTAGACAGCTGTTGCAAGTCTTTGCAGGCTCTTGCACGAGATTATAGAATCTAATGTGATGGCTCTATTCAGGTAGTGGATGTTTAATGGGGGTGTGTTTTTGGGAACCCCTCTCTTTGCACATACTCCCTATGCTAAATAGAAAGTGCAATGTGATAATGTGGGATATTTGCATTCTAAAAAAATATTGCAATCTACAATGTGATCTAGGCCACAGATTCTTATGTGTTACATTTTGCACAGATGATCCTTTAGGTTAGATTTTGTTTGTGTAGTTATTATAGTATGGTAGATATTGGTCCAAGATCATACAGCAGATTTTAATCACCTTTCCTAACCATAAATGTTATTAGCATATAAACAGACATGCATAGATTAAATATTTTACTATACTGTATTTGTTAAAGTCATAAACAAAACCAAAACAAAGTTTGATCGACATTATTTGAATTTACATTTATACATTGTTAGTTTATAATCAGTGGTATTTTATGTTGAAATTTGGTAAATTTGTGCAAATTAAGGAATTTCAGTTCCAGTCAAGTGTGCAGCATTTTTGCTCTTTGCAACCAAATGGCAACAAATACATTTTCAGTGAAATATTGAAAAAAAAAAAAAAGAGTAAAGCTTTCACATTTCAACCTATTTTATGTGAATTTCACAATAACCAACCAAGTTGTATGACTCGCAGTATCAATTTAGTAAGTTTAATTTTTTGTCCTGTTTTATATTTGTGAAACCATATATCATATGACAGAAATCATTGTTCTGGTATGACTATGTATGATGAATAAATAGCTGATAAGAGAAATAAAATAACAACTTCTCTGCATCATTTTAACCTAGATGAATGGGTGCAGATGTGCTCTTGCTTTATGAAGATGTAATTCCCACCAGTCTTAGTAATGTAAAGAGGTGGAAAAAAGAGGAAATAAAGGTAAGGGTCGTGTAGCATGGGGCCTAATTACCTTGGCGGAAGGTTTATCACCTTTGAATGTAAAAGATGAGCATGTCTCAGAGAATCTGTCTACTGGTCACATTTGTTGGACCTTTTCTGAATATTTGTTTCAAAGTTCTTTAAAACATATAAGGGGATTCATAGAACTGTGACATATCAGCAGAGAAGAGTAATGGCAGGAATTAAAGCTTGCCAGTGATTTCCCTGCTAGATTATGAGACAAATGTGATCCATAGAGCATACTCCAAGAACAACATTTCTAATCAGATCCTTTCTCAGATGGCAAATGTGGTCTGACCACATAGATATATCTATACTGATACTCTCTGCTGAGAAGGGAAAAGGAATATGTTCATATAGGCATTGTATAGGTAAGACAGCAGTAGTACTCATAATGTGCTTCTCAAGGCTTATATGTAAACCATATTTATTCATACAGAATTTAAAACCATGAATTACAAGAATGATTTTATTAATGTTTCTAACAACGAAACCAGAAAACCATACAATTGTATTACTGACATACCAGAGTGATCACATACAGAAACAAGCCTCACAGACCCACACATAGAAACAAACACACTCACACAGCAATAGGCAATCAAGATACTCATAGATCTAATGGGAGCTTATACACCCATACAGTCTCAACAACACATTCAATTAGATAGGTAACACTAAGCTAGTTAGGAGCAAGGTATAAGTTAAATACAGTTGTTTCCTTCATTTAGTATATATGTAGAATCATATATTTAAAAAAAAGACGCTGTCTCATTGCTTCTAAGATGATATTAAAACAATCTTTTATGCAAAACAAAGTTACTGTAGTCCTTTGATAATCCTTTCGTCCATACAGCTGTTAGTGGTAGCTGTAGCTCTTAGTTTCCATTATGCTTTCAGGCATGGGTGTAGGAGCCAAAGAAAATCTGGGGGGGGGGGGATACCACATTTAGTATTAAAATACCACACATCTGCTTCTCTACACATAAACACCCATTGAAAAATCGGGGGGGATTTGTCCCCCTCGTCCCCCCCCCAGTTGCTACACCCATGCTTCCAGGTGAGGTGGTGTTCAGGACTTCTGAAGCATCCCTAAAGTCAGCGCTACGGAATATGTTGGCGCAATATAAATAAAGACAATAATAATAAGTGGGTGAAACACATAGTGATCACTGCTACCATATGTCCTTGGCAACTCTTATAACTTCACATTACAAGGCCACCTGATCTGGAAGAACAACGGAAACCTAGAGCTAAACTACCAAGTACCAACTGGATGAAATAAAAGATTGGTAAATATATGATTTACACAAAATATCATCTTTTCAAACAATTTCAACTGATTCAAACAATGGTACCTTTTAACATGAGTTTCTACAGTCTCATATATGATGATCCTCCTAGATCCACACACCTAGATGCAAACTTATTCACTGAGACACTAACATATAAGAAAATCATTACACACAATTGCATGCCAACATTTCATTATAAGGAGTTTTCTGTTGTTTGGGGCAATAATTTGAGAAGAAAAATAGGATCACAACTTATGCTCAAACCCACATAAGTCATTTTCCTTTCATACTATTTGCACTGTTCCTTTTTATATATGATCTGTTTGGAACTAAACAAGGGGAGCAATTTGCAGTGCAATACCTTGCCACAACCTTATTAGAGTTAGTTAGAAATAGGATCTGCCTACATTTGCAATTTTTAAACATTTTTTAAAGAGTCTAAGCCCACTCTGCCAATTGAGGAGACATAGGGCGAAGCTGCAGAACTGGAAGTGACCAGTGGAGTCCTGCCAGAGTCACAAACAGGGTGAAGCTTCACACTGTACTCAATTAAAGGTATATCTAAGTGAGCTGGATTAGTACATTTCTATAGGCAAAAAGCAGGCCAATATGTATGGAGCACATCTCATAAAACATTTTATTTCTATTAATATCTACAAATCCCTCTAATGATTGTGTTATGTAGTATAAGGGGAGCAATGTTAACCCACTATTTACCTGCTCTTGCTTGCTCAGCCAATAGTAGAGCAGTGTTGTCAGCCTCCCAGTCACTGCTGGGATATGACTCATCCCTGCTTCCTGTCTATGCTGTGTGCTGTTGCCATAGCAACTAATAGGGCTATGTCTCAAATCTTTAATCTAACTGGATTGGCCAAAACAAAAATTAACCTTAATTTTAAACTGTCATGAATTAAATTAGATTTGGCTATCTTCAAGGTAAGTGTTTAAATGTTTATTTTGGTATTTTTCATATACTATTAATTCTCCTCTATCAGATGCATTCATAATCCAGGAAACTTAGATATCCCTTTAAGGACTGCTACTAACACTTTTTTTTTATAAAATAAGAGTGACAAATATATAAGATACAAGCACACATTTGTAAGCCCTGTTTGTTTTTAGGGCAAGTAGATGGTTTGTGACAGGTAATGGATATGACGTTCCTAGTGTTTTGCCTGTTATCTGCCCTGTGGGCCATACATGGCTGACAGTAGGTGGGAATGAGTGAGAGGCCCGGAGGAAGGAAAGGGGCTCATGGGAGCAAAGAAGAGGAGATGACAGTAGAGAAAGTGTTCTATTGTTGGAGAAATAGTGTGGAGAAAATAAGGAGAAGAGTATGAGAAAGAGGTAAGAGGTTATAATGAAGAAGAAAGTATGAGGAAACATGTGACAGCAAGACAAAATAGAATATATGAAAAGAAAAGGTTTGCTTGCCTAGATTGTTCCGGTCAGGGCTGATATATAATTTAAGTGTATTAAATCCTGTTTAATTCATATGTAATTCCACTTGCAGGTGGAAATGAGGTGGGGGGAGGTTGATAAGGTTGACATAGTGGATGGGTTAGTAGTGATATACAAGGTGATTGTTTAGCAACTTTGCTAACCTATCAGATGTGGGTAAGACAACCCAGTCTATATTTACTTTGGGTGGAAAAAGTTAAATAGTTTGTTACAAATAATAATTATTTTGTAATTGAATTATTTAGTTATGGTAATCATTTATTAAAACATTCTTAAAATAATGTTTATACCACAACTTTAGATTTTTTTTACACATTTCAGTATTGCTTAAAAGGTTAAATTGTCTTTTTCTACCTTTTCACTCTTGTTTTCTGGAGAAAACACTGCTGTTTTGTATGTATATATACAGTATATCATTAGATAGGGACTACTACAACAGCTTGACATTTGATAATATTAGTTTGAACTGTTAGTCAAGCTTTTAGAGTGTGATGTGCATATAATCAATATAGTGTGTTGTCAATATGTTTTTGAATAATCTGTTGACTTTCTATTTCTTTAGCTTGGACAAGTCATTTATTTCTTGATGTGTAATTTGGAGGTCTTTACACACGACTTATACGTTAATGGCCACCCACATTTATTCCAGAAGAGATTTGTTTATTGCTAGAATTGTCCAAATCTCCTTGAACTTTTGTGATTTTTTGATAAATACTTTGTTGTATTAAAGTAGCTTTTCAAATGACATTTTATTCACAACTACTTTTGAACATTTGCTTCTGTATGCACAAATTGTTCTGTATTCATTTACAACAGGTCAAGTGTTTAAAGATTACTGTGCTGATTATTTTCTAGAAAATGATCATTTGAGATTGCATTGTAAAATGAATTAGTGTTTGGGAATAAAAGGCAGAAGAAGAGAGTTCACTAATCTCATACCACTCTCAGGGCTGGCCAACAGTGGTGTTTAGGCCTAGGTCCATCAGAGCCAAGCCTAGGGTAGGGCATGCAGTGCACAAGTAACTGGGGTGTTTCTGGTGCCAAAATCTGAATAGGGCATAGAGAGGCATGATGGCCAATGCAGTATGACAAAATGCATAAATCTATATTGCGTTTATTACATATGTCTATCTATCTATCTATCTATCTATCTATCTATCTATCTATCTATTTACAAAGTAGAGTCAGTGGGTACAATAAGCAAATTACAAAGGCATAGACCAACCCATATCAATTACTAAAGTAAGTAGAGATACAAGTACTGGTACAATACAATACAAAGACAATAGACAGCTTGGTGGAAGTTACTTATAGGAAGTGCTTACATTCTAGAAGGTAAGGAGGGTTGTGATATAGAAAGGTGACATCTATCTATCTATCTATCTATCTATCTATCTCTGTATACTACTATATTTCCATTTTTTTATTTTGATACTAGTAACAGTATAAATGCATAGAACAAACCACAGAACTGTAGAACATTAACTGGTTTGAAGAATGTATAGGATCTCACGAAATTCTCCTGTTGCTGACAATGATAACTCTGTTAAATGCTCAGGTTGGAAGTGAAGATGAAAACTCTTTTATTTTCACATTTGAACTTACTGAATGAGTCTCAGCAGATCAATAAAGATAGCTCAGAGCCTACGGTGATCACCCACACCAATTAGTTGAATGATTACCAGCCCCTTTAGTGTTGGATAATGTTACTGACCTTCCAGGCACAGACAGAACTGAGCACAGTCTAAATAGTTGTTGATTGATAAATACACCAGATGTTTTTCCACTAATTATACTTTACATATTAATGCACAAGATTTTTTGTTTAGAATATTTTGGTAATTTTATTAATTGCAAAAGTGTGCTGATATTTGCAGGCAGATATTAATATGATACTGAAAGGGGATATGCTCTTAGGTAATTAAAAGCCTAGTATAACATGTCTTGCGTACATTTTGGATTCAGAACAGACATAATCTATGTTCACAGCTCTAATATAGCTACATTTTATTGGTGACATAGATGGAAATGTCCAAATAAACAATTCTAATGAAAATAAAATGATTCTAAGATATAAAGATAAAATAACAAATTTACTTTTTGCAACAAAAAACAAATTTTATATTAATCAATCCAGTCAAAAGAAAATAATTCATATAAAAGTTAATTAATCCACATGTCAGTCTCACAATGTTTAATGATCATATATTATTAAACATATAAAGTATTTGAGGGCATAAAAATATATTCCCAACTTTTTTTAAGCACCTGATCTTGTGCATGTTGCGTGAAGAGTGAGGATTAGTTTCAGCATGTAACCAATCTTAATATGCATGTGTAACCTATTCCAACATACTCTGCATATTGAGATTATGCTTGCATACAGCAAAACAGGAGCCATCAGAGTCCTCTTTATGGGGCCCCATAAACCAGAACCCCATGTGACTCCTGATGACGGCCCTATCTATTGTATGACATCTGGCCATTTCCTATATTAATTGTATACATTTCTAAGCAATTTTTGCCATGTTTGAAACATGTTCTTGTAAATGCTGGAGTGAAAATGGGTGGCCTTTTAATAGTAGCTGACATGAGTAGAAAATAAAATATATACTAGAGTTTAATCACATATATTTTAAAATACTAATATAACAACATTTACATTCACCAACTAAGCGAGTAGACCGTATGTATAACTAATGAAAGATATAGCATTTTTTTTCAATGTTTTTATTTTTTACCACCCACTCTGTTTACATTCCAGTCAGTATTTCTTTGTGGATGTTCCTATATCATGGAAGTCGCTAATTACAACAGGATCATTACCCCTGTCCAGTTATGGTTACACATGCCAAAATAGTATTGTATTTTTTGAAATGCATTTGTTTTGTAATTAGTGCCTCTCATATGCTAATTATTATTGGCCAATCAATTCAAGTCGTACAGCAAAATACTCACTTGAATAGAGCTTAATTGAAAACAACTTTTATAGTAGTCTTGGTGTAGAAACCACCCATAAACTATGAATTTTTCATATGCTAGCCTTACTCTTAGTATAAAACAGTACTTATTACTGAATACATATCCTTAATGTTGTGTATTTGAAATTCATTGCATCTGTAATATTAAAGACTTACAAGGACACAGCAATACCATATTTTAATATCTTTATTTGAAGACTAAAATTAATAATGTACCACAGGTTTTTGAATGTTACCAAAAATGTATTAATTACCTATTATTTACAATGATATGCAGTACTTTTTATTGTTTTATAAGGCCCTTTTTATCTTTTGCATATCTGTATTGTTAAGTGGGAGAGAATATTATAAATGTAATTATAATGTATTGTTTATCCTTTGGGTGCACATTATATGAACCTACTGACTTATTCAATGGTGTCAATGGTAAAACACCATCTTCTATAAAAAGACCTGCTTTAATAACTATTACTTTTTTTTTACTTCTCTAATAGTTCAACATCAGAAGTAGTAATTTACACAGTATGCTATGCTCTTTTTTTCCTTAACATAACTAAGATTTTCTGTCTGTTGTCTAATTATTTTTTCCCTTTGTATTTCTTTTTCTGTGAATAAACCTAAAAAAATGTATTATTCGTTTTAATGATTGCGTGACTTCCTTTTTTTCATGGGCCTTGGCACGACTAATATTGGCTTAACCTGCCTCTGTTTGGTTTTATATGCATCTCTTTTCACCTCTTAATGAGTTTATTTGTATTTTATATGAACTAGTCTTTCTGTTTTACAAATGTCTGCCATATCTGTAGAATACCATATTGACTATAATAACTTTAATTTCTGAACTTGTCTAATGCATTGTGAAGTTGTATCTAAAACTGCTTCCTAAGATGTTCCCATTGTTCCTGCTCACTCCTCAAAATATTCTGGCCTGCCAAAGAATAAAATATTTTCATTATTTTATAAAATGGCCAACATATTAAGAACAGTGAATAAACAATACAAGCAAGACTCTTACCTACTGTATACATACAACTATACATATCACCATTTTTGAGTATTAAATATAGCTTCATTGAGAGTAAATAACATGCTTGTAAATGATCTAGAATATTTTGGCACTTTCAACAATAGGAATCTTGCAGTAATTATCTAGTCTCCCATTACCTCACTTCACCCATTATGATTTAGATTATTTCTTCCAATAATACTCTCTTTCATCATCTTTTTCTTGAAGGCCTATATATTACCTTTATTGTCTCTATAGTCACCCAAATGCTAACTAAATTTGTATCAGTGTTCAGTATTACAATATATTTAATAGTTTATTTTTAAAGAGTAATTCATTGTCTTTTTCTCCTACTCATTCTGTTCACTTTTTGATGTTTAAAGACGGTGGAGCATTTTGGCTCCCCCTATAGATCACTGGGTTCGTGGACATATGCACTAATTTTTTTAAGGAAGAAGGTTTTACCTAAAACAAAAAAAGGGAGGGGAGAGAAAGTGCACCACCTCCTAGTGCCTTATGAGACAATACTGGACAACACACAATACACACGGTATATCCACTCACATGTAACAACCTCAAATCTATGAGCTATAAAATTGGCTTGCCAAGGACATCCCTGGTGGATCCAATCATCAGCTCAAATAGGACTGGATCCTCCTTCTAGTACCTCCCACCAAACAGGAGCAGATACTAGGGGTATATCCACTCTACTAGTAGTATGTCCTGTGTATCACAGCCCATGCAAGAGTCTCTGTCCATAATATGGTGGAATGAAGCAACCAACTATCCACACTTAAAGCCACAATAGTGGGCTTCTTCTTTATTCGGGGTATATTTTCCCAATATGAAAAATAGATAGTGTATACAAAAAACCCCAGTTTACAAATGTAATAATAAATCGAAAGCAGATAAAATGTCATCAAACGCGTTTTGTCCTAGACACAGGCTTCCTCAGTGATATAAAATACATATTAAACATAAAAAACGTACAATATCAAGTCCAGCTGCACCTCACGCCATGGATCCCTTAAATCCAGCTCTCACTAAGGCAAAGCCGGAAGTGGGTCCACAACAAGGGTCTGTATCACTCAGTGACATCAGTTTGCCTATCACGCCGCGCATCGACGTCACCACGTATCCCCCACACTATGGCCTGCTATGATGTGGACACCTCCCCCTGCTAAGACATTTTTTTTACATAAGCCCAATATGCTAGTAGGGTCAAGCATGGGCAAGGGAAATTGTGTAAAATGTTATGGATTAGGATGGACTAGGCAAATGGGGTAAAATGTTATGAACTAGGATGGGCTAGGCAAATGGGGTAAAATATTATGGACTAGAATGGACTAGGCAAATGGGGTAAAATGTTAAGGACTAGAATGGACTAGGCGAATGGAGTAAAATGTTATGAACTAGGATGGGCTAGGCAAATGGGGTAAATGTTATGGCCTAGAATGGACTAGGCAAATGGGGTAAAATGTTATGGCCTAGAATGGACTAGGCAAATGGGGTAAAATGTTATAGACTAGAATGGACTAGGCAAATGGGGTAAAATGTTATGAACTAGGATGGGCTAGGCAAATGGGGTAAATGTTATGGACTAGAATGGACTAGGCAACTGGTGTAAAATGTTATTGACTAAAACCACTCCCACATTAATAAGGAGTGTTTAGGAATTTGATTATATGACCTCCCACTTCATTGAAGCCGTGTTAATGAGATAATCAGTTTAATGAAAGAGTTTGGTTATCTATCCTACACTCTCTGTGAATGTGATCAAGCAAAAACATTACACTGTTTCAGTTTTAAATCTTTCTACTTGTCAAAACAGTTACTCAGAAAAAGGAGGTCTTAAAAGACAATAAAGGAACTGAACTACTTATAAGATAATATAGTAAAAAAATAAAATATTATTTCCAAGTGATATACACTTAAAATATTTTTTTCACTATTAATATGATTTCATTATAATTGTGTAATTATTCTTATCATTATTATTAATTTAAGATAATTCCTTTTAAAAATGGGAATTCATTTTATTACTATGTGAGATATATCATTGTCCCTGTGTGTAAACATTGTAAAATTAGAGGAAAAGAAAATCTTAACCAGGTAATTGCCCTTTCTTTAGCACAGCAGTATCTACTGCTAGCATTAATTTTAAAGTAATCCATGGAAACAGCACATTGTGTATATCCCCATGGGAGGCATCACCATTATTTCATGAGTGTGTAGCCATTAGGCACGACAACAGGAAAGCTGGTAGCTTTATGCTTTCTATTTAATTTATTTTTCAGCACAAGTTAGAGTGAATACACCTGTAAGGGACTATAAGGGTTTGCTTCCGGCTGATAACGAGTAGACTTGCCACTAGTCTTGATGAATAGAAGGCAAGACACATCTTTTAAAACATTTGCTAATGTGTCCTTGTTCTAGGGAGCCCAACATCTGGGGATCATATCATGGATATCACAGCAACTTACTCATTCTATAGCAGCTTGTCAACAGGCTTCTGATTTGTGCAATCAATCCTGCAGTCCCATATGCATCATTCTACTCCATTCACAATATAATGAATGCACACAGATGTAGAGCCTAATAACCCTACTATAGGCCATTGCAAGCTATCATGTGAGCTATTAAAGACTGCTTGTGTAAACCTATTTTCCCAGAATGAAAACAATAGTATTTTACAATGTAAATACTCACAAGTACATTTATTATTGAGTCTGTCAGGGCAACAGAATAAAAATGTCACATATAATACTTTTCATGTGGCACTCGTTTCCCATCACCCATATGATGACTAGAGACAACGATTTATAGGGTTATATTAGAAGTAACTTAATATGTGTACAAAGTAAATATAAATAAAGAGAATATAATAATGTGTGAGTGGGACCTAAAAATCAAACCTTTGAGTTTTTTTATTATTGGAGTATTTAACTCCAAGACGTCCTCAAGGTTCATGCAGGTACAGTTTTTGCAATATAAATATTTCTATTTCCAATCATATGTATATAAATACAGCTATGTGATAACATGCCCAAATCCCATATAAAATATAAAAACAGTATTTGCCATAATGTAAAAGAGAGAAAAAAATGTATTCTACATGGTCTTGTAAGCCAGTAGAGTGAAGCTGAATTCACATACTTTACAAAGGTAACTAAATCGCCCAAATATAGCAAACCTGGGAAAACAACCATGTGTGTGTTCAGTCTTTTTTATCATGGTAATAAGAACAAAAAAAGTAACAACTTAATATGTGTTTCCAAATTACATTACTATACAATAAAAGAAGCTTTTCACCTTCAGCCTTAACGTGCACAACTGTACACTACAAAATTACTCACACACACAACGTTCAGTGTAACACAACTACCTTCACTTGCATCCGCCTACTGCTTTATTCACTGCCACCTTGCATCTGTCATTCTCCTGTCTCACAAACATGCTCACTTTCTAGATGGTAAGCTCTTTGGAGAAGCAACATATTTTCTGTTTCCTCAAGCTCACTGCTGACCCATTTGTATTGCAGTTGTACTTGTGCTTGAAATTTGCTATTTGTACCCACTATATTTCATTTTACTTTGTAAATAGTGCTACAGAAAATGCTGTTGCTTTATAAATAAACAGTAATAATGCAGTTGAATCACATACATAAACTCCACTAGTGTAAATGCATTTTATCTGTCGGCTCTTTCTGTGTTTCACTCATGATGGATTCATGTCCAAGCCATGACCTCTAACCATAGGGTTTGATATGAGAGACACTACTTTCAAAATATAAAATATTAAACTGTGTTGCTTGCTAAATACAACAAAGCTCCCTGGTATTTACATTTTTGGATGACCTATCCACCCAACAGTAGCATATGTGCTAGGACCGTGTTATATGGGGAACTGTAAGGTTTCCAAATATAGCATAGATGTGCATGCAAAACTGCATATACCTTATATTTAGGAACCTTTGTTTTAATTAAATAATTCTTCAGCACACTTTATTTCTATGGCAAATTATTTAACTTAGTGATTCAGGATTCATATGATATGCATTATGAACCGTCATCTGCATCTCCCATATAGTCTGACTGAATTTTTTTCAATAAGAGATGAAAAATTATATTAAATTTGAATAAATGCTGAATATAACTGCTTCAGATAAAAACTGCATTACAAATATTTTTGGACACTCAAACTATTTCAACATAGACTTTAAGATCCACTTACAGCTACTGGACACACACAACCTCTACAAGATCAACTTTATGTGTTCTGTACAGTGCTTGTTATTATCTCAGATACTACTATTACACCGCTACATACCACTAAAAACATAACATGTGCCTTGGCTTTCCAAATGTCTATTAAAATTAGAAATTAGCTTTCAGAGATCATCAAACCTAATTATTAATTATCATAGTTAGATAAAATACATAACATTTTAGGGACTCCGGGCATTCTGACGATACATTGGTTCTTTGTAAACAGCAGTAATACTGATGTGACGATCCGAGGGTAGGGGCTATACAAGCCCATCACTTCTATAGCTAGGGTACGCTGTTTCAGGTCCTCTGGTACTGTGGGCCGCTTGCCCATATCATTTAACTGGGGGGGCTGTCAGGGCTGAAGCGATCCCGTCAGTCCTGCTGGCAGCACTGTAGGGTGTGGAAGTGGAGCCTCACCTTGCTCCTTCCTCTGGGTCTCTGGGCCACTGGCCTCACCTGAACTCCCACACTTACCTGGATCCACCTGATCCATTCTGGGCAAGAGCTTCAGGGTCTCAGGGGCCTCTCCTGATGCCCCGAACTGGCATCACACTCCCCTTGACTGTCAGCATTGGAACCTGGACATCCGCGGTCTGTGGTTCAGGACAGGCAACAGTTCATGGGTAGTTGGGCAGACTCTTTGGGTTTGAACCCTCCCCTGCCAACTGTTCAGTCTCCAGCACCTCCCCCTTGGTTAGCGGCTGGAACTCTTCTGGTTGTTGGCCATCTTCCAGTGGCTGGTGCTGCTTTACACTGCTCCCCTGTCTTGCATCTACCAGGGTCTGGACTGTTCTCCCAGCCTCCCTATCCTGGTGAGTTCCCAGCAATCCCTCTGATCTCGCCTGTTCTGTAGCAGTCAGATGTCCAGGTACCTTCTGGTTTCCTTCCTCCATCTGATAGGGGTGTATCTAAAAGTCCATTTCCTCTTGCAGTGTATCCTCTGCTAGCTCAGCTCAGGAAGCATGGGGTAACTCCAAGTACTTGAGCCAGGTCCCACCTGGGCCCACCTGGGCCCACCTCCTCGAGCAGCTCCTCATACTCTTTTTTTCAACTCCAACGGTTTGAGCAACTTTTCTTCTTCTGTCCCTGAGTCTATTTCCATGTACTTTTGGCATCATGCCAAAAGGATTTCCCAGCACTCTGTGGTTCCAAGGCCACACTTTGGATCTCCCTGCAGCACATTCGGGAGCCCTTACACTAATCCGAATCTGTAGAAGGAGGACACTTGTGATGCAGGAGTTGGAAGCATTAGGTCCAGATACTAATGTTCCAAGTTGAGCTCCAACCACACCAGGTCCTCAAGCTGTTCTGCTACCTTCTCACCTTGCTGGAGCCCAAGGGAAACCATCCGCTGATTTAGAATAGCTGTCCACCTATCCTCGTCTGTGGCAATCCATTGCCTTCGCTGCTCCAGCATACTGGTGATCAGACTCCTTTTCTCCCTGATCACCTCTGCTCTGCAGGCCTCCATGTGGTCCCTGATCCCATCTATCCATTGCTGGCCTTCCTTGGACTTGGACCTGGATTTGAAGGTTTGGCAAAATCGCTGAATGGTTTATGCTTCCTCGCCAAGCTGCTGAAAGAACTGGACTTCAAAACTGCATAGATCCCCATATCCCATCCTTGCTGCTGGTTCTTGCACCAAGATTCCAGCACTGCCAACCAGTTGTTATGATCCGAGGGTAGGGGCTATACAAGCCCAGGGCCACCTGCTATAGACTATAGGTTAACTGCCCACAAGGGCCGTGGGTTTCTTGCAAAAATCTCCACACCAACACCCTGACAACTGGCTTCTGTATCAGTCAGGACCATCAGAAATCAGCAATTCCAGGCTACCAAGAAACTCCAGATCTGCTTCTTCTTATTTGGCTTCATAAGACTTGTTACAGTCAAACCTACCCCAGCAGGATCCTACAGAGGCTCTCAGTACCCCCCTGCAGCCATCCAGGGGAACAGGAGCAAAATAAGAGACATACAATTTCTATGTGCCTAAGAAGTAAACTGTTTTACTTTGAAAAGTCAGCAATATTTATAGCAGTTAGATACAGTGGGGGTGTACAGAATGTAACAATGAGAGGGTGTGGCACACAATTACAGGAGATGACCCCACATGGGTTCTAGCAGTAGCTTCCTGAGAGCAATAGGCTTAACCTTCAATACATATCCTGCCATCTGCACATAACAGATGTGATTAACTTTATCTGGCAAGCAATGGGACAAAACAGATTACAAATACAATGAAGGTGTTTATGTACATAATCCAGTGGCTGAAGACAAACTCTCTGCCCTTTAATGGGCTAAAACCCAGGACAAACTATAGTATATATCATTTTGGAGATATACAGGATTGTATGTGTAGCTTCAATATGTTAAATCTAAGGGTTATGAAGTAACTACTTTTTAAAAAAACATGCTATTGCAATCATGACAAAACTATAATTTAGTTTAAAAATTAATTAGATTCATTGTAAGATGAAGTCAAAAAAGTATCAACTAAAGTATCATTTTCTTATAATTATATTTATAAATGTGATACTAGTCTAAAAATGTATTTGAAAATGCATGCATTATAAACACCATAGACACTGTATACATTGATAAAATGCCATAAACACATATAAAGCAGAGTATAGTAAATTGCATGTATTCTGAATGTGCAGCTCCATATACTTAAATAAAATGGCATAAACATATATCGTAAAGAGTATGCTAAAATGAGCTGCCACCGTACATATAATGATAAATGTCATGCATGTTTAACCTACAAGTATAATCCATTCTAATACAAAAAAAATAAACTAGCCAGGACAATAACATTTATTTAAAGATATTTATATAGAACTACCTACTTGTTCTAATTCTTATTGGCAATATTATTTACCAAATATTAAATAACATACCTGTGCAAAAGTAAATATTAAACTGCTTATAGAATGCTGTTACACAATGTTGTTGGACAACAATAGTATTAATTGGAAGTGCAACTTGCAGTAGAATTACACTCCCCTCAGGATCCGGGCTAACAAGCAATTTGAAGATAACTTCAATTGAAACATTTTACACATTTCTATTTGTCTGTGGCTGACCTACATGATAATAGAGAACATTTTACACATTTTCTATTTAATTGTAACTGCTCTAAATAATAATATAGTCAGTCTCATGGGTTGAGTCCCTTCAAGTAACCTGGTATCTAATTCTTATTTTAAATTATGTTAATGTAATATGTTGCAATTAACATGCTGTATTGTAAATGACTCTAGGTGCACGTGTCTTTATTTGTGTTTGTGCATTATATGTTATGGAGATAAACGTCCTAAACTGCGTAAAGGAAATGTCTTAAACGTTACTAGGGTCACCTTTTTAATTTATTAACTATGTATAAAAATACAGAATACTCAACTTGAATGCTTTAATGAGGTCAGCAACTCATTTTTACAAATTTCTGCTTATAGTGTATCTATTTGTATATAAATGTAAATAATTATTGGCATATTTAGCATATCATAGCATGCTATGAGATCAAATAAAAGGAGACCTTTCGTTTGCATGTACAAAAGAAAACTAGTAAAATATAATGTAAAATTTTACGTTGCATCAATATAAAACAATACAATAAAAAACATATTTATCATATTCTTGCTCTAAGGCACATGTACATTCTTAATAAATTGGTTTAAATATAAATCCTATTGGTCAAATAAAACCTGAGCTTATATTCTAAAACAGGGGATTTTATTAAAAATATATATTTTATTTTATAAATAAAAAATAGCATACTAGTATTGCCGTCATGCTGGAACGCTATGCTCAAATATTCTTTAAGACACAGCCATAGCAGATGAACATTGAGATTCTGTCACCCTAAAACTTATGTTTCAACTCTACTAACATCACTTGCAAATATAAAAATGTTCAACAGACCTGCATGATATCTGCTTCCCAATACCAGGGAACTGAATCAAAAAAGCTAATTATGCTGAATTTCCCCCTGTGTGCACTGTAAAGTGTACCAAGACACCTTTGGGAAAATGTCACTGGCTTAGGAAAATTGAAAACAAAATAAACACATCTGCAGCACAACAATACATAACTTCCTACGAGCAGCCTAGAAAGACTGCATTGCTTAGGATATATGTACAAGCTACTCAGCTACCCGAATTACACAGAATACAAGTTGAAAAATATCTTAGCGCAAAGAAAATGAAAATGATGTTTTTTTTGCATAGCATCTTAAGTCTGATTGAGTAGATTCATTCCTGGCCAGTTCCCTGTTATAGAAATAAAGCAAGTCTGTAGAGTGATCTACCTTTACACCATTGCCCCCCATACCCCTATATTCTATTGAGCCTAACCCCTGACAAGCGCTACTTCCCTGTTTAGCTTATCCATATCACTTTGATGACGTCACAAAAACATGGACCAGAAATAGATAGAGTTACAAGGAAGAGGTATATTCTACTAAAAATCTGCTGCAATGCTATTGGACTTCTCAAAAGGGATAAAATAGAACATCACCTATTATAACTTATTCTCCTGGATACTTGCCAACAAGCATTTCTTTAGATCTCCAAAATGACATCTCTTGGCACAAGCTGAGCGTGATGCAAATTAAGATTTTTGCTAATATGCTCTTACATTTGTTTTTCTCAAATAGCTACATGTTTATTGAATAAATATTCCCCTTCTATCACATACTCAACACATGGACTCTATCTCATTGATGACTTCACAGTATTGTAAACATACTAAGACCACTTATATTTGACCCCTTGGAGGTGTGCTTAGACTTTATACTGCCCTAGGTTTTTTTCAGATTTTAGCACCACCAACCTCCCATTACTTCTCCTCTTGATTGGTCCCAACCTTAGATTACCATACACACATACTTACAAAACCATAAATGTATATGTGTTTGTGTATATATTGAGATTGTCAGAAATTGTCAGGTATATGTATGTAAATATATAAATGTTTCCACATATAGACACTTCTGTTTATTACATGGCATAGCACCAACAACTTCAGGCAACTTGCTCGCCCTGAAAATGTGCTGCCCTAGGCCTGGGCCTCGTTGGCATCCACAGAAACACTCTTGCTGTCACGTGAGAGGGATTTTCAGTTATTGGATTGGTAGTTTAACAACAGTGATGACATACAATTAGTTTACACATCTCAAAAAAAACATTTCTATCTGTGTGCTGTAAGTGGACCTTTCTATATACAATGAGATTATTGTTGTTTTTATTCAATTATTTCATTTAATCACAGATAAGGTCCATAATTATAAGTACTCTTCTTTTTATTATATTATACAACTAAGAGAGTGGTATACCGCCTGCTTCCATTTTATAAATTTGACTTACGGTTTTGTTTTTAAATGATAAAGCGGATATTCCAATCATGTGATATGCAATTTTAGCAATGCCATTGGCTGAAGGATTAAAAGGAAGTTCATACATCATTTTAGGCGTGCTATTAGCGTCAATATATAGCTCATTCAGTATAGCATCTGCTATTCTTTACTCACAATAATTATTAGTGCAGGCTCTCCACATAATAATTTGGTACATTTTCTTTCCATAGAACACCATTGAAAAAGCTCTATAAATAAAGAGAAAAGCGTTTGGTTCATTTTGCCACACATAGTGTGATATACTGGGTACCATTAATAGTAGGTATTTTGTGGTCAAAGTTATCTCTTGTGCCTATCATATATATATATATATATATATATATATATATATATATATATATATATATATATTCCACTTTTTTGATCAATATCTGGTGCTGTTTAATCGCTAACTTTCACACATAGTGTATTAACCAAATACAGTGTTCATTCATCACTTGTATTCATATTTGGTGATAAGAGGTTTCCATCGAGGGAGAGATTTTCTTGGAGATCTACCTCTACTCTTCAGGGAGAACGCAGTTGCGACAGTATCGGATTCAGCTGGACTTTCTTCATCATATGATGTGGACATATACAATATGTGCCTGAATACCGCATATCTGAGGTTGGAGAATGTGAGTGTATATGATCTTTTGTTTATGTTTCATTTATTAAATTGTCTTTTACTACACTATTGGTGGCGTGTGCTTCTCTCCCCCTCCCTGTTTTTAACTCCACTGTGACTCCTAAAATGTTTTATCATCCTGGATCGGGTCTCTGATTATTCACTACATTTTGCAGGATTCAACTATCGTTCTCAAATTGAGAGCCCCTGACTGTTTTTGTTTAGCATTCAACTATCAACATCTCCAAAATCTATACCTCTCTCGTCTAAAATATAGGCAAATTAGGCAATAGGAACATTTTTACTGAATACAAGCTGAATCTTTCACCAAACTCATCTACTTTATAAAGCATTTCTTATATGGTCCTTATTTTTTCCAAATCACTTATTCATTATTCATTAGAAATTACCAGTAAAATGCTCTTTTGAAGAACTATACTTGATAACGGCCATAATATATTGTGTGGTTTGTTAATTGTTATGGTATGGTAACATGTCATTGGTGCTTTCAACAGAATAAATGGAAATGTTATCTCCCCCTTGTAGAAGCACATATACAACTATGGCACTGACACTACTGGGACATTGTATATAATGGTATAAAATGGTTAAATATTTAAAGTCTATATGTATTTATTTATTTGTTACATTCTAAAAATGTTTACCAATATCCATTCTAGTTCTTCAAAGCAGTAAACAGTAAATATTACTTTAGTTGTGTTTTGTTTAGTTGTGTTTTATACATTGAATTGTTATTGCTTACTTCTGTATTTAGTTAGCATTTATTTAGTTTCATTTTAATGAGGAACTAATTGTCAATGGCATCTGTATTAGCTACCTGCAAGCCATAGACAGAGAAAGGAGAACTGACATGGTGCCTTGGATCTGTGTTCTAGTAAGACTAGGCTAGTAATCAAGTCAATGCCAGTGCTGGAGAATAAGATAGGGTTCAAATCCAGGTGCCGAAACAGGTAGTAAACATAGCGTAAACAATGTCAGGGTATTAATGTAGATCTACTTCTTTTGAATTTTGAAGAGAGGGAGGTTACTTGAACACCTTCATTTACTAGTGATTGCAGCAAGGAAAGATGAAAAGCCAGAGATGGTCTGTTTTTGGTTGAAAAATGTGGAGAAAGTTACCTACATCAACGGACCACTGCAGTTCAAGAAAAAAACACATTTAATTGCCAAGTACAGGTAGGAGGACACTGATTATCGGGCATCCTCCAATCCAGAGGTGGTCTGGCGAATTGGGTTACTTCAGGCATAGCCTCCTGATTCCTTTGCTGCCTGCCTTAAACCTGGGAACTCCTGCAGCCTCCCGAGGTCTTGAGGAGAGGTTTGAGGCGGATCTGGGCACTGATTGGCAGAGGAAGTGGTGATCCACAATCAGTTCAGTGGTTGATGGACAGTACAGAGACTGCCAGATTAAAGGAGGTGCCAGATTATTTGATGCCAGATAATCAGTATCCTACCTGTATGTACCAATCTAACAAGTAAGAGTCTGTTTATGAGCACAGGAATCCATTCTGTGTTTGTTATATCACATCCTGAGAGCTAGATGATGCGGGGGGGGGGGGGAGAGGTATTATAAGTGAAGTGAACGGTGGGGCAATAGGGAGCAAGCAAAAAAACAGAGCCTTTACATGATAACTGGATGAAATCGAAATTAACCATATACCCCTTCCTGCTCACTGGCCCAGAAGCTGGACATTGCATCTGGTTCCTGCAGAGGCATCAACATTCATCAATAAAAAAATGTATTTATCAAATTAAAAACTAGTTGGATGACTTTTTGTCTTCTTAATTATACCCTTAGTTTGAAAACAGATTCAAACACATATTTTTTTCATTGTCCAGTGGTCTTTTACAATTACGCTAAGCTATGCAGTAGGGGGAAGTTACAGTTTCATTAAAGCTCATCCAGCTAATATGGATGTCTGTAGGTCTTTGAAGCTCAAAATCTCTAAATCCATAATAATCATGTCACCTTACACACAGCTGGCATAACCCGTGTTGAATATGTCACTAACAAGTTTACAGAACAGATTGCATAGTGAATGCTGCATATCATTGGGCCCTTTGAAGAGAGCACATTGTGCAGGGATACTAGTGCACACGGCAGTCCTTTTATGATTGGATTCTGCAATTGATTTTACTGCAATATTAATTTAATCCAAACGCCCACATGAGTAATATTAATGAGATGATTTTAAAATATTAATTTGTACATAATATTATTAAAATGTAACTTTTTGCATTAAATGGTTTCAAATATAGCAGACAAAATCTAGTTACCAGTTTATTAACTAACTAAAGTAATATTCATTCTACAACATTGGTGATGAGCTATCTAAGTAACGATGAACTAAGCTTATAGCCTAGATACCTGAATATTTGATTGGGATTTAGTTTATACTAATATATTGGCTATGAATATGAAAAAAATAGAATAGACTATTAATCACATATATAGTTGTGAGCGTACGAGTTGTTGCCAACGCTGCGGGCTCGCGTAGCGAGCCCGCGGCCCTCGCAGCGAGCCGAGGCCCTCGCGAAGCGAGGGCACTGCCCGAGGGTCTCAGTTGCTGGCATGGAGCGCCGTAGGCGCTCCATGCCAGCACCTGAGGACCTCGCAAAGCGAGGGCCGCAGTTGCTGGCATGGAGCGCCGAAGGCGCTCCTTGCCAGCAACTGCGACCCTCGCAAACTTCACGTCGCAACCCAAACAGTACGACACACACATTACGACACTCGCAAACAACATACGACACACGTTCACACACATTACGGACTCGCAACACTCGGACGCAACTCGCGAACATTACAAAATGTAAAACACAATACATACACACACCACATACATAAAAAACTTACCTACACCAAGAGGGAGCACCCAGCACCTCAAAAATACAACTTACACCTCGATTTTACTTCAAATAAAACAGTTTAGAGACTAAAAAAAAAAAGAAGCGAGAGAAAAAATGGCCGCCGAACAAAACGAAAACGAGGCTACAGCACTCTAAACTCGCAAAACACCACAAGAAACTCGCAAAACACCACAAAACACCTACGGATATTCCGATACAAACGTATAACACACATTACTCGCCATTTTACGCCAATGCGGAAGTACACGACTACGCTAACGGTTTGGTCTCGCGCATGCACACTATTACACTGCACACATTCAGCACGCTTACACAGCACCTCCACACGACTAATGCTGCAGCAACATCAAAACACATTCACAGCTCTTCCACACAATGCTTTAAAATAGGTAAAGTATATTCATTTATTAATGTATTATATATTTCATTATTACACACTAAACAGCATTAGCTACCTTACAATTTCATTGCCGTCATTTTTTGACGGGCAATTCGCTAGTAGTAAGATATTCATCAGTATCCATTGGTTTCAACATACAAGTCTGGTTTGTGCCAGCAGAAAGCTGTATTTTCAATATAACTTTACCATATTATCATAACATTAGATCTACCCAGACTGGGGGGGAAAACACACTGCTGTAAAAATGCGAATGACCACAAATACTCCTTGCGCCTTTTTTGATAAGTACTCCATAATGGTTACATCACCAAGCTGGGCACTCCCCTAAATTCTATGTACCTTATTAGCTCAGTTAAATTAATTATTTCACAATTTTTCCATGTCCCTCAATATACAAAACTGTAATATAAAATGAACGGGGAATCCTCATGCAACTGTGATTTCTGGTTAGTTAAAAATACAGCAACATTTTGGACTTTTGGTATACAGTATGTTTTTTCACTTACTACTTGTTCAACTTCTTGTACTTCAGATATATTTGTTAATTGACAGATTACAGTCCTCTGCTTTTTTTCCAAGGGTTGCTGAAAGGACTGACCCCTGAAGGAGTAAGGGCCCTTAATATCCATTTCACCTATATTTTACTCGCCTGACAAGCTACTAACGCCTTTATTGCACTATAAACTGTCCTGCAATTTTACTAGTATAGCAGAGAAAAGAATTTACTGTTATATGATCTGCCTTTTGCAATACATTTTGAAGACTCTACGGCCAAAGAGGTGAAAAGATGTCACAAAAATAATGATAATTAAAAATGTCTGGAATCTTTATTATTTGCATAGGTATAACCTCTCCGTCTTCCTTAGCGCTGTTTCATCCAACTTCAGCTTTTTCGTATTAATCATTGTTCCTGTGCAAAATTAACCTGACCTTACACACCGTTGTGAACCAGCTTGTTTTATGTAAGCTTTCATTTTAGATCTTTCTCTCCTTGCTTTTTTAAAGACGATCATTTTTTTTCTCAGGGAGCTTTAAAAGGATGTTCTTCTATGTAACAGTAGCTACATTTACTGTCAGTGGAATCGCTCTGTTAAAATAATTTGAAAGCCTAGTTCTGCACGGGTGCCTCTTGTATGTTCATAATATCAGAGCTTTATATGCTTTTACCATCTGTTTTTTTTCCCTTCTGTATTTGTAGAGAGGACTCTACTCTAATAGCTCCCAAGAGGTTAAGGTGAAGCAAGGTTCCTTGGAGACCAGTTAATTTTACAAGACAAGTCTTATATATAAATATCCGTGTGGCAGTTCTACTCATGTGCAGTACCTAGGAAAAATTATTTCACGGTTATTTATCTGCAGTATGGTTAGCACAAAAATCAGGACCTTATTAGAGCATGGTGACCCATATGATGGTGTAAAGCGTTCTGAAGCTTTCCTAACAAGTCCTTAGAGCCCGTATTAACAACCAGAACCAAATGTACAAGAGAAGCAAAACATAAATTGTGCAGCAAATCTATAGGGAAGTGATGAGGTAGTGTAAGAAGCCACTGTGGGACTTGAGAGGTCGTATTGTTCATATTTAGATAGATGAACAATGTCTGCAGTAGAGTACTGGTACTGACCAGGTGTCATTGTGATACATGGGCACAAGACCAATTGCAGCATATTATCTGCTGTATTACCAGGGAGTGTAAGCAGATAAATTATAGCTCGTAAAATGCTATATTATTAAAAATGGTTGAAGAAGACTTTTATAGTATTAACTAATATACAAAGAATTACAGCTTTTTATTAATTTTAATTGCATTTAAAAAAAAAAAATTCTATTGTTTCAGTTGCATTAGCAGGTTTATATTTTAAAGGAAATTGATTTTTTTGGTGGGTTTCAATAGCTGCTTTCTTCTTATAAATGTGTATGTGTTACATTAACTGCTATGCTTGGTGGCTTTTTTCACACCCTGTTAATCTGCTTTTAAGGAAAAAAAAAAACCTTTCCAGATTGAGTCAGTGACTTAAATCAAACCATAACACATTGTACATTAGGAGACTTCCTTGTCTAGCTCATTCATTAATAATACTGTATTTCTATGATTTCTATTTATTATTTGCTTCATACTTTTTTTTTTCAAGCAGGTATATTTAAGTGAAACCTGCCTTGCTTCTTTTGGAATTTTCTTTCCTCTTTCAACACAAGATAAGTGAGCAGCACTTTCAATGGTTAAACAGGACCTTGCTTTTATTTCTAATTTGCCACATATACCCCCCTCCTCATGCCCTAAAGGGGTTAAGCAAGATAATAAGCAAGGAGTGTGAAAAAGATGACTTTGTCTTCTCACATTAGCTCAAGCCCTGTTCAAGTGGCAGCATCTCTGAAAATGCTGTTCACCCTTTAATGAGACTACAGTGTGTTAGTGTACTGGTCTAATTAATCCCATATTTTCACAAAGCATAATTACTGAGCTGGAGCTGAGTTATTTGGCTACTGGAGGTGGAGCAGAGCCTGCACTGTCCTCTTTCTTTAGCTCCTAGCGATTTATTATGCCATACAAGAAAGAACCATTGCAACCTCCTGGTATAAGACTATCTGTCATCTCTACATTATCAGTAAAATACACCACCTTCCATACTGTGCTACAAGGGCTTTAGCAAATTGCTATTTTTATGGGATATGATAAAGGAAATGCTACCTTATGTTCACATTTTTAACTGTCTGCTGCATAGAGTACACAGTAAAAAAGAATCTCATACAGCAGCTTCATATGCATAGGCTTTCTTCACTTATATCTGGGGGAGATTGTTCTGCGAAATATTGTGGAGAATAAAATGTGCAAATTACACATAAAATGCTAATTATGTCAGTAGCCAGAATAATTCTGGGGGGGATACAGCTCATTGTATACACAGGCCATAAAATAGCTTATATATACATGCATACAAATATAGAAAAATCTGGGGGGGACTTGTCCCCCTATCCCGCCCAGTTCCTACACCCATGAATTATGTGCATAACCTTGTAATAATATCATTATCTATAATGAGGTAAGTTACTTCATAATTAAGTCATACTAACCAACCTTAGGTAAACATAAGGGGCAGGGTATAAGAAGAGACACAGTACAGTTTTTGGTAAATCATATCTTTTGTTCTGTAGTATGAAAAATGCAAGCTATACACACATGGTGCTATGTTATCTTACACACATGCTTTTTATGATTTAAAATTAATATACAGAGATTCGACACATAGGCACATGAAAAAATGATTATTTACCAGTTTCCATATGTGATACTTTTAGTAGACTGCAACCATAATATAGATGTCATATTTCATAGGAAGCATTATATGCATAGTTGATACGAGTGGAAATACACTATTATTTTCCTGTTTATGTAATAAACCATGGGATGTACTATATTTGCATGCGCTGGTCATGTGGAATACAAAGCATTCTGGGAAAGAATTGCATGCTTTTTTATATATTCAATACCTTGGCTATAGTCAAGTAATATGTCAGTATTATTGTGAATTATACAATGCACTGTAACTTTCCAAGAGTTGGAAAATATGTAAACACCATTCAAATAAAGGGGACTAATTTGCTTCCCAGCATGTACACGTTCTTCATAGCCGAGTGAGTAAGGGTCGAAGCCTTTTTCCTCTTCTTACTCTGCAGTTGGTGTTATTCATCTGCACGTATTTTTACACATTATTATTCACTGCTGATATACGAGCTTGCCATTTTGAAACTGGTAGAGCCCCTTTCCCACAGGAGTGCAGAGAGATTTGTGGGTTAGACATTTACTTACTCAGTGCTGTTTTTGTGTGACTGTTTTCAATGTTATCATTTTAATGGAATGCTAAACACTGCATTAGCTATATGGAAGTGCTTAAAATTTATTCTTTCCAGTTAAAAAAGAGAAGGAGGAAGTGTGATACCTTGTAAATTTAAAAGCTACCTTCAAAACTGTTACTGTGCATGTTTTGTGTATGTGTGAGACGGCTCTGGCTCTCTAGCACAGCACAGTCCGCACTAATGCAGATTCCAGTATATCTTAGTTTATATACCTAGTTAAGATTCTGAAGCTTTCCCACTGCACTGATAGTAGGCGAATGTTTGTAGGCTTTATGATCCCGGTTCCTCACAATAGTCTATCTATAAGTATTTTCATAAAGAAGTATTCAGTTAGTTAAGCAAGAATTTAACTTTGCAAAGTAGATTTAATAGTTGTAGCAAAATATAATAATATACAGTATTTTATAGTGCTGTGTACTACATAATTCCCCTTTTGGATCTCTACCTAGTCGTGGTGAAGGGGCTTGTGTACGTCAATGAAGCTTTGAGCTGTACCATGTACAGTCACCCAAGATGGGCAGGTCATAGCAGAGAAGTCAGACAAATGGCAGTCCACTGGAGAAGGAACTGGCAACCCACTCCAGTATCTTTGCCATGAAAACCTTATTGATTAACACACCCAGACACAAGATGCTGCTGTTCATAGGACCACGGAGAGTCGGACCTGACTGTACGACTGAAAAACAACTACATAATTAAACTATTAAAAACTGTTTATCTATGTGCAAAAGATCTTATCAAGAAATCAAAAGGCGACATTGACTGATGGGAAATTGGTGCAACTAATATATTGCGCTCTTATTTTCCCATTAAATGAGTTGTCAATAATTTAGGTGGATATAATGCACATATTATTATTAGTATTATTATATTTTATTTGCAAAGCACAAACATATTTCTAAGCTCTACCAAAGAGTACACAGGGAAACCATAATGGGGTATATTCATTAATTATTAGTGGGGCAGCAATGTGCTTCACAGAGGCTGCAATTTAATTTTTCACTATTAGAAATGGACATTGAAGCTCTTTTGTACTTAGTGAATATGCCCCAGCATGATGATATACCGTATGTTTCACAGTGGCAGCAAAAGAGTTGAGGTCCTCCTCTGAAGAGCTTTCACATCTACGAAAAACATGGGGGCGCTATCTGAATGACAAGCGCTACATTACTGGTCAAAAAAGACATACATTCCATAGATATTTTTAGTTTGCATAAAAAGATGTGTATAAAACTGGAAAAGAATGCAATTAGTATGTATAAATATAACCTAAATATATTCTTCTTAAGATTCATCAAATGTCCTCTTAGTTCTGGCATATTCTTTAAGAATTAAATATGACAATGAAAATTTTTGTATGTTTTTCATCTTTTAAATACAAAATGGATATTTTACTTTCAACAAAGGAAAATTTGGTTGCTTTTATCATTGGAGCTGTCATAAATGAATATCTAATACAATCAATACATGGAAGCTATGGCATTTTAATATAAAATATAATATTATATATTAAGAATTAACAAATCACGATTTGAATTCGAGATCTTAAAAGGTCGGGCTTGATGGACTAAAAGTATTTTTGGTGCCATTATGATAAAGTGTAATGAATGTCCCAACTGTGCATTAGAAATAGGCTGCGTGCGCGATGGAAATCCGTTGGTTTAGTTGTGTAAAGTGCCATTGTGGATTCGCAATGTTATTAATGTGTTACGCGGCTTCTGAGCATTTTGCGACTTTTGTAATAGTGTATTCTGTAGTTTGTACGTTCCTGTGTGAAAGTCCTACGCATTTTGCAGTGTTCTGCGCGGTCCGGGGTCGTGTAGCCTCGTTTTCATTTTTTTCAGCGGACATTTATTTTTCTCGCTTAGGCGATTTTCGCCTTAAATTCACGTTCCACCTCACTCCCAGACGTCCTGGCTGTTTGTGATGTTTTTGTTTTTTTGTTTGGTTTTTTTTTGTGTTTTTTGGGGGGGATTTTCGCAGTTCGGTCGTTAACCTCGTATTTTTAGTAGCTCGTAATTTTTTTTTTCTAAGTCCCGTGTTTGTCAAGTGCTTGGAGGCTAAGGTGATCCCGCTTTTACTAAGTGTTTGGTGGCTAAGTCCTGCGTGTTTAATTGCCTTCACTGCATCGCCTAAGTGCTACGCGTTAACGGCTCACCTCACTTAGCGAGGCTCGCAGCGATGAGCGCCTTTGGCGTTAATCGTCTAATTGCTACGCGTTAACGGCTCGCAAGCGATGAGCGTCTAACTCTTACTCACCACGCAAAGCGTGATGACGTCTTGCAGTTTGACAACTATTATATGTGATGTCATTATATATATCAAATATAGGCCTGCTTTAATGTAACAGGTTGGCAGCAAGCCAAATTTCAAACTGTAAACATACTTGTTGCATGTACTTCCCATAAAGTTTATATTTATGTGTGATATACGAATATAACTTTACCAATGCAGTCATTTTAATGACAAGAACAAATGTGAGTAATAACAACAATTGCGCGCATTCACACACAAAAAAAATTACAATGGCTTGTTAATTCCAGCTGTGTCCTAGATATCCGTAATAAATGACCCAGCATTATGGAAAACAGGTTGCTAAATTAAAAATAATGGAAGATGTGTTAAAGGTTTTTCCTGTGGATGGATTCACGTTACAGTAGCTGCTTTGAGTCTCCCCTCCCTCCCTTCAATCTACCTCACCAGTCTCCTCAGCCAGCTTGACAACTTCGGGAAGCCCAAACTGACAGCTCCTCAAACTGTGGAGAAGAAACCCAGCATTAATTAAGTCATTGCTGGACTGTAATTTCCTTGAGAAGTAAAAAATTCTCACACAAGAAAAGGTTACAGAGACCTTTTCTGTGTCAAAATTACCATGCGGCATGAATATTAATGCTCTTAATGAAGACAACCTTTGCTTCATCAAGAAGCTTTTAGAGCAGGTGCCAAGCCGTAGTCTTGGATTGTAGATTTTCTGTTCTGTGAAGAAAGGCAAGCTGCAATCTCCTCATGAAAGCCACGTTGCCACTGCGATAAAGATTTCTTTCATCATTGTTGTTATTTACTGTGGAAAAGTAAAAATAAAGATGTTAATGGACTCACTGAAGAAAATTCAGCACAAAATATAGAGGTTATGCCAGGTACGCTGTTCAATAACCCCTTGCTGCCAGTGCTGCAAATCACAGTGTATAGCAAGGGAGTTAAATACAATCAATGTTAGATTTTGAAGAGAAAAACATAAAAAAAAGAATTGCGCTCATAAATATTCAGCACCTGTTTCTTTTACATCTCTCTTCAAAAATAATTTAGATTTTGAGAGGATCCGGGCAGCCATATTTGTTCAATGGCTACACATAAAAATACAGATATTCTAAAAGGAAATATAAGAACAATATAAAAAAATAAAACATTCCTGTTATTTTTTATTGTAATAGCCCACAGCAAAGTTCTGCAGATTTATTTTGCAGGGTTTGTAACTGCAGAAAAGTATTGATAAATATTTGTTACTTGGCCTTTAAAATGCAATTATCGTAATGCCTTGAAATTCACCCCAATTCAGCTCGGAACCTACAGCATTCTTTCTTCTCTAAAGTACATTCCCCTTACTATTCCATAGCAGGAGCAGGCGACATTGTATGGTTTGTTCAATTCTGCTATTAGAAACAATATCATTTAGAATTAATTGTGTACTATGAGGCAACATTGTATAGGATATACACAGATTACTGCATTAGTGGTCATCCTACATGTCTCTCTGTATAACCTCTGTTGGACTATTCATCCTGCTTGGCCATTACTGAAGGCTCCCTTTTTATAATTTATCTTACTGCTTTCCAAGTCTATTTGCTTAAGGGTACACGTTTACACAAAAATAAGAGCCCTAGAAGGTAAAAATAACAAGCTTATTGGGGCCAAAAAAGAGATGTTAAATATTCCCACTGTCTATGTTTTCTATGGAGTCTATTTATCACTCCTTAATAAATAGACTTAATTGAAAACATAGGAAATGGATATATATTATGTTTTAGATCTGCTTAGCCCTGCTAATTCAAACTTTATAGGGTCATTTACCTCACTATAAGTGCTCTTCATGGTATGAAAGAGCACAAGATTCTTTGTTAAAATGATCTATTTTCTAATTACACTAATAACACCTAAAATCTATGGTCTTAGGTCTGTTTACAAACATGCTCCTGACTGTTCCATGATTAACAACATATGCTGACACCGCCGGCGAAGCTCTGTGTGAAGACAGAGATTTAGAGTTTTTCACTGAGCTTCAGGAATGCAGCACGAGATATTAACCCCTAACTGTCATGTTTAGTAGATTCCAGCAGTCATTTCCCTACACAGATGAATTTGTGAAGGCTTAACTCTCTGTCTGCTCCTGCTCATTGCAAGGAGCAGTTGCTGTGAGTGTGTCGGGGGGGCATGTCAGAGTCTCCATGTAAACAGAGATTTAATTTATAAATTTCTCTGTGAAAAAAGAACATATTTAACAAATTCAAAAAGTATTTCAACATGTTTTTAAGAGATCTTTTTTATGTGGTCCAAACTGTGCTGAATTAAGTGGCCCTTTAAGCTCTGTTTGAAAAGTATATCTATTTGAGATGCGTTTTCCCCAAACATGAACTCAAAGGGACATATAATTAGGGAATGCTGTGCATGGATCAGAGAACAGAAAATAAAGAATACATAGAGTTTTTATATAACACAGTTAAGCCACCAGCATCTATCACTGCTATCTGGAGCTTCCGTAAGTCTAGTAATCAGAATGAAAAAACAAATCTGAAATGTAATGCTATGAGCATGTAGTGGGAGCTTGTAATGCATGGTCCCTTTAAAACCTATGAGCCTGTACTTGTTTTTTGGGCGCTGAATTTTGTTTAAATTAAACTATTGTGTAAAATAGTTTTAGCACCAACTATTGGTACAAAATAATTGTGGGAAATGCTTACAGGATGTCATTATTTTCTATGCCTGTTCTGTGCTCCTACAAAAACATTGTTTAACAATATATATTTATTCTGCCATGTTTACTTTTGTTGGTATTCCTCCTGTTGTATGGGCAAAATAATAATAATTATTGGCGATATCACCAAACAGCCTATCACTAGTGAACTGTACCATGCCACGGTTATAAAAAAGCAGAAATATGTTCTCATTCCAAAGGTGGGGAGGATTTGATCAATTTTTCCACAAGGCCCAGAGTGTACTCAACATGTCTAACTGTCATTAGAAGCAGACAAAGCCATATTTGGAAGTCAAACTTATGAGCTACCTACTGGCTTGTCATAAATTATGATTCCTCAGTTGAAAACTGGTTTATATTGTGTTACATGCCTGGGTACTTTGACTTTTATTACATATACGATGCTTGTTCCAAGATGTTTTTGTTTCAGTATTCATGTTTTGGATTTGCTTAAATTGGCTCACTTTTCTGTTTCTAAAAAATATATATTTTTGCTGCATTTAGTGCACAGGCATTTAAAAAAAATGAAATTAAAACATTATGATAGTTTATTAAGAAAATCTTGCTTCTCAAACATAAAGATGTAAGGAAAAAATGAAGTAACAGAATGAAGGAAAGCACATTTTTATTTATACTGATCTCTCTTGTAGTCACATAGATCACTGCAGTGTTTGTGTCTGGAATTGCCCCGTGGTGCCAGCCGAGAGATTTATTCCAAGGAGGCTGGAGAAATTTAATATGCAAGTGCTAAAGTGAATAATTGTTTTATTTCCAAAAAACACAGCAAAAAATATAATTTATGAATGATAGATGTTATGATGTATTTATTTTTAGGAAGTGAGATCTGTGTTACGTGAGTTTCAGGGACGCCAACATATTGCTGCTGCTGCTTGAAACTTGTCCAGTGAAATACTTTTTTTGCTTTTTGTCACTTTATAGGAGAACACATTACTGCAAGAGTACATTGTCTAGTCATTTAATTTATTTTATTGTTTGATGACTGCTAGTAACAATATTACTGGTTTACGAGCATCAGCAGTCTATTGACCCATTAAAAGAGAACAAGAGGGACTATCAGCCTTATTAAATTGCGATTCAGCCAATTGAATAGGGCTCTATTTAAGCACACAGCATATTTTATTTACAGACGTTTTTAGTTAGTGAAGACCTTTCTTTTGGATAGAAGTTCACTAACTAAAAACTTCTGTAAAAAAATATGCTATGTGCTTATATAGAGCCCTATTCAATTGGCCGAATCGCAATTTAATATGGCTGTAAGTGTTTTGCTATTACATTTTTTGTTACTATTATTGTACGTATTAAGTTGCCATTACATACATGGGAAGACATGCCAACAGACATTGATATTTGTCATTGGAAGGTAGAAACTTCCCCCATCCTGAGAAGCTCAATACCTTAGATAAATAGAGATAGCTAGATAACATGACAACATTCTGCACCAGTACATTTTACAACTAAAAAATAAACAAGCAAAAAGTTTATGTGTCACTGTATTGTCACAATAAGAGGTCATCACATCTTGAGAATATCAGAATAGTAGACATATGGAGCACTAGTAGGCAGGTCTGGGATTCCACCTCTAATCTTACATATGTATTTTAATATTACTATTAAATATTATTATTGTTGTAGGCAAGTTACATATGCCCTGAAATTAATTTACTTACACAGTGTGTGTAAGTATATGCTTATTTGCATGTCATCACCCACAATTTACAGAGAGCAATGGACATATTTTATTTCCTGTTATTCTGTGCAAAACAATTTTTTTAGAGCCGTCTTACATATGTAGACGTAGAAATAAATGTATTGTGTGCTTCATACGTTTCTAATGATGTTGGGAAAGCTTTGAGAGTAATATGTTCTGTTTAATGAAGACTACACAACAAATTGGACTTATTCATAGTAAATCAACTGTCTATTACTTAAAGGGCTAGTTAATTCACCACAATTTGGAAAACACCAGTGGAAAGATCTCATGAAGACAGGCTGAAATACTTTTTTAATTTTTTTAATACGTGTCTTTTTTTAAAGATATATCATTTTAAAAAATGTCAGATATTGGTTCTGTTTACATCTCACAGACTGCCTCCTCTCTGTCTCACAGCACAGACAGAGTGTTGTTCCTCCTCCTAAGTGACTTGCACCAATCAGGATGGAGGGATGTGTGTGCATTGAAGTCAATGGGAATAATTCTGAGTGACAAGGTGTGTGTGCCTGTGACATCATAGAGGCTGGATCTCTTTGTAGGAAGTTCCCTCTGTGGCTGCAGCAGAGTGAGTCAGACAAGTGATCTGTCTCTCATAAAATAGCTATTTAACTTAAGTGAGAACCTGCTATTCGTGAGCTTAGACTGCTTCAAACCTTGTCCTGTTTCAAACCCTCATTGCAGCTAAAGGTATGTTTACAAAATATTCTGATTTGAGAGCTTCATTTGAAAAAAGAAAATACACAGTGGTACATTATCATATGCCTTTTTTCAGATGCAAAAAAAAAAAAACTTGCTTTCAATGTGCCTTTAAGTAAATCAAATCCTCAAATCCAGGCCTGGGTGCGACCTGAATTTGGACACACAGGTACTTTCAAACCCATGTAAATGCGGAACAATGCCTCTGAGAAGCATGGATCCATCTTAATCAAACTATATGAAGAAGCCAACACCCAAGTCGAAGCTTGATCGCTTAAATTCAACACATTTAAGTTAACATCGCTACCTTCTATGAGCCAGAGGACCCCCTCAATACCTGCTACCCCCGCCCCACCCATGAGGCAGGTATCCCTTTGGATTTTCACTTAGTACCCGCTACCACCTACGAGTCCGGGTATCCCCTCTAACCACGGGAGTCCTTATAGAGCAAATATAATCCCAATACCATGATGGGCCCTATGACACCAAAGTATAATCTCCTATACCATGGGACCCCCATAGTATACTAAGCTATGACCATTGGGGCCATAAGGACTCCCATAGCCCCTAACACTAAATACATAAAAAAATACTAAGGAAAATAGAACTGACTAACATTTTCTTGTCTGCTCCATATCCGTGGAACTTAATATTAATCCCTATACCGTGGCAGTCCCAATTACACAAAATTATAATCTCCTATACCATGGGACCCCCATAGTATACTAAGCTATGACCATTGCGGCCATAAGGACTCCCATAGTCCCTAACACTAAATACATAAAAAATACTAAAGAAAATAGCACCGACTAACATTTTCTTGTCTGCTCCTTCGACATATATAAGCGTTTGTGGATTCCAATTGGCTGAAATATGTTTCAATCATATTCCAGCCAATTAGAATCGAGTATTTGAATTATTCCAGCACCATATCTGACTGGATGAAGAGTGTGGAACCTGTGCATGTATAATCAAGGCTGGAGGGAGTAAAAAGGATAGTTAATCTATATCCTACCCCCACAGGTATATATTTGTTTATCTTATGTAATTTTGTTTAACGTATTTAGTGTTAGGGACTATGTGGGGTTAAGGTGCATGGGGGTCTAACATGGACCCCATATGATGATAGGAATAGTGCCATGAAGGGACTTTAGTAGCCTCAATATATAGGGGTGAACTTTAGGTACCATGGAGGTCCATAAGGACCCTCATTGTCTTATTTTAGTATAACATGGGGGTTCATTGGGAACCCCGTGGTATAGGGTTAATATTAGGTGCCACAGGGGTCCATAAAAACTCTCATGGTAATAGCTCAGTATACTATGGGGGTCTGTAGTGACCCTCATGGTATAGGGTTTAATATTAAGTACCATGGAGGTCCATAGGGAGACCTATGGTAATGGGTTAGATTTAGCTGCTATGGGGTTCCATGGGGACCTACATGGCTATACTTTAGGTTATCATTGGCGTCCTTAGGGACCTCCCTGGTAATGGGTTAGAAGGTATTAAGGGGGAATCATGGAGGATACCCTGGTCTCATATGCGGTAATAGGCATTAAGTGTAATTTCATGGCATTAAGAGTAATTTTATGGGGGATGTGTGACAACCTGTATGTTGAATGGAGTATAAGAGCCTATTGCCCAAACCTCTCCCGACAGGTATGACCAGTTCGTTTCACCTCTGTACAGCAGGAAGAATTTTCAGCCCTTTGGTCAGACTGAGTGATGTCTGTGATCTTGTATAGCATAAAGATCTTTCTATAACGAAATCCACACATTAATTATGTGAACCAGTTATAGCATGTTTATTACTGAAACAACATACATTTATTACTGCACTCTTAGCAACAAAAGGCCGATCAATTCAAATTTGCATCCACGGTTACCCCAATCACCTTCTAGCTCACGTTACCACTCATGCATGGGTTTGAACGACAGGCTTCCCTCCTACCCTCTTACTATATGTTATCATGCCTTTTAATGCCCTCCCTGGGCTAGGAGCCTGAAAGTCTAAGATAATCACCCATCCTTTAGATAGTAAGTAGAGAGTTTTTCAATCTTGTAGCGTGTTTTTGAAAAAAAGCACTTTCTACAAAGATTCTAAGCTCAAAACAAAGCCATTAATTTTCTGCAGTTTGTTAAAATTATATTTGTTTTAATTCTTTTCCCCTGTATAGCGCTACGGAATATGTTGGCGCGTTACAAGTAAAAGTAATAATAATAATTAAAAAAAAATTCTACTGCAACAATACATCAATTACAGTAATTGCATTAACAACAATCCACAGTCTTGATCCACACCAGCCCTGGCTTAGGATAGCTATCTGGCTGTGTGTTATGTGACTCATAGGGGTCAGTTATCTCCCTAATCTGGTTAATAAGGAACTAGACCAGTACTAGGAAATATTGGGCATATACAATATTTCCGTTGTAATTGCTACCCCCCCCCCCCCCCCAAAGCACAATATAGACATACATCCCATTACTCATGGTCTTACTCACACCCTAACTACAAACATGGGTAACATGGGCCTAGTGGTACCCAGGCAATTTCCACTATCCTATGCTTCTAACAGGCATACCAAGGAATAGCACACAAATCCCATTGTCCCCAATGTTAACCCATATCTCAGTGGGCCCCTTTCCCCTGGCACAATAAGCCTATCCTATAGGGCTGAGGGCATCAGTCTGTAAGGTATTGCACAGCTTGTACCTTGGCATGCTACAGGTATGACAGGCTATCCAACTCATATGGGTAGCGTGTCACAGGTGGAGGAGGCATAAACCACTGCATTAGTATTTATTATTATTTAAACATTTTGCTACCATGAGAAGGGGTTTATATAGATAAATAGGAATAAGGGAGGATGTTAATGTGTACCAGTGCCTAGCGCTGCAATGGAAACTACTGGCATTCAAATTCAGAGTCTCCTGGAAGCACACGTTAAAGCTAGAGTGCTCCAGGGAACCCCCCTGGGTGAGAGTCAGTAAGTTTTACGGGAGCCAAAGAATAGCTGCAGATACTTGCTTTTCAAAATTCCCATAACTGCGAGTCAACCTTTCGAGCATTTTTATGGGAGCCATGGGATGAAGGCCAATGTGAGCTGATAACCAGCTAATATCACATAGCAAAGTAGCATTTTACTTCACACAAGAACTGTCACTATTATTGAAGGATTTTTGTTTAATTCTAGTATTATATTATTCTCTCCTATGTAACCCATGTTTATCTCCACCTTTTACTGCGGTCCCATTTGTTATTCACAGTAAAAATATGGTAAATACTGCAGTACCCCCACGTTAAAGGGACATTTACCTCCCAGCATGTTTCAGAGGAGGTTGGCTTTGATCCAGAAATCCATGTGCAGGTTTTTAAAGAATTGCATAGAAGAGTGGCAGGACATTTTTGATGGGTTTGTTTACATTTTGTGACCGTTCCCCATAATTCTCTCCCCCTAGAGTAGATGAAGGTATGTGCGGGACAGCCAATGTCTGTAACGTAACAACCGTTGCACTGTATGTCTATGGGAATTATCAGCCAATCCGAGAGAGAGAGAGAGAGAGAGAGAGAGAGAGAGAGATTCTCCAATGTGCAGTTCCTGTGTTATTATATGAGCCACAATTTCAATCTGGAAAGGTCAATCTGAAACAGCTGAGTCCTTTTGGGCTAGTCTAAACTAAGGAGATAAATTGTTGAATTAATTATGTTAGAGTTAAGCATCTTTGATATATTTGTGGAGCCCCATATCTCTAGTAACCCCCTATGTTTTATTCCTTCTGTTTTGCTGGTTGACTTCTATTTATTTTTGCCCCTTGTATAAGAGCTGCACTCATATTTGTTTTTTGACACAATAACATCTCCATTTTTATCTGTTACATCCAAATCTGCTAAACATTAATTAATCTATGACTATAAAAATCTACAGGGCAGGGGTAATGTTGAAGTTCCTAGAGCAACAAGTTTGAAAGGGGAGACATAATTGGTAACACTCTGTTACCAATTGTATGTTTGAAACCTCATGATATGGTTTGGTCTTGTTGACTGGATTTAAAATTTAGTTTCAAATGCAGTGGTATTTGATGCATAAGTTGTAAGTATAAAAGAAATGTAACATTTTTATTCTTATACCAGAGGTACTATTTATTCCAACACATTTTCTTGGAATTTAATTTATTTAATATCTGTGATAAAAGTTTGAAACTGTATGTCGGTTGTACTTGGAGATCCATCAAGGCTTGTATTTGAAAGAACATTTATAACATATGAACTGGAAGTGAATGCTCTGTTTTAGTAAAACACTTAATTGAGTTTCATTAAAGCTATTTAGTCAGCTATATGTGGCAAAGAATTGAGGGAAGAAGATTGCACTTACCTTTTAAATGGATAGCTTCCTGGATTTTCCAGTTAGTTACCCGGTTGCCAGATGGATTCAACAGGGGATGGGATTTAGTTAATTTAGATAATTTAGGCAACATTCGCCATATTTATTCTTTATATTATAAATGATCTGCCTCATTATTTAGTGGTTAATACTTCCATTCATATCTGTACTTGTGGGAATCGTAGCGGCGATGGCAGAGGATTCAGTAGTCACATGTCACAATCTAGTCCTAATTTCTCAACTACACCACCTAAGATAACTCTTCAACTTATAAAATAATTTGAATTATCACTAATGCCTAATTAATTAATTAATAATATATTAATGAACATTTTAGAAAGGGAAATAAAATGAAACGTGCAGGGTAAAAATGTGTTTATATATCTCACAAAATCATAATAAAATCTCTAGCCCCATGTTTGTTCAATTTACCAAGATGGTGAAGATTCAGGCTTACTTGTCAGAATAGCAGGAGGTCTGGTATGCTACAGAGAGTTTAGTTCTAACCAGGTTGTCCTTGCATTTCAAATGCTAATTGTCTATCAGAATCAGTATCCAGTCAGTTTTGTATTATACATAGAACTGTGATAAAAACCGATGTCCTTCACTGAGCATTTAAAATGCTATCCATAGGCTGAATCCTTTGGGATAAACTGACTTAATGGAATTAAAGATTCCAAGAACATATTTTTATGAAATTTATATTGATAAAAGGGTCCACAATCAGAAAGCAATTAATGCTTTTTGATCTGGGGGGGATGGAAATAGATCAATAAATAATATGTAACAGTAACCCCACCAATGATTCTACTATTCTCCTCTGAAGTTCATCCTCCTTATGTGAGGTTTTGGTCTTTTTTTTAATCAAGAACCCCCATTGGCATTTTTCATATTTTGTTGCCTCACAATGGAATTAATATGGATTGTTTGAGGATTTGCATCATTTAATTTACAGAACATTTCCCAAAACTTTCAAGATGTTTTTTTAGTTTTTATTATAAAGCAAACAACAAATAGGACAAAATAACAGAAAAAGTCAATGTGCATAACTATTCACCCCCTAAAGTCAATAATTTGTAGAGCCACCTTGTGCGGTAATCACAGCTCCAAGTTGCTTTGGATAAGTCTCTATGAGCTTGCCACATCTTACCACTGGAATTTTTGCCCATACCTCCTTGCAAAACTACTCCTGCTCCTTCAAGTTGGAGAGTTTGCGCTTGTGAACAGTAATCTTTAAGTCTGACCACAGATTTTCTATTGGATTGAGGTCTGGGCTTTGACTAGGCCATTCCAACACATTTACATGTTTCCCCTTAAACAACTCAAGTGTTGCTTTAGCAGTGTGTTTTCGGTCATTGTTTGTGGTCATAGCCTCAAATGACGCACAGAGTGGTAAAGGTTTTGCTCAAGAATATCCCTGTATTTAGCACCATCCATCTTTCCCTCAACTCTGACCAGTTTCCCAGTCCAGGCTGCTGAAAAACATCCCCACAGCATGATGCTGCCACCACCATGTTTGGTGTTCTTTGGGTGATGGGATGTGTTGGGTTTGCCCCAGACATAGAGTTTTTTTTGAATGCCGAAAAGTAAAATTTTAGCCTCATCAGACCAGAGCACCTTCCTCCATACATTTTGGGAGTCTCCCACATGCCTTTTCGCAAACTCAAAACGTGCCATTTTTCTTTTTTGCTGAAAGTAATGGCTTTCTTCTGGCCACTCTGCCATAAAGCCCAACTCTATGGAGCGTACGGCTTATTGTTGTCCTATGTACAGATACTCCAGTCTCTTCTGTGGAACTCTGCAGCTCCTCCAGGGTTACCTTAGGTCTCTGTGCTGCCTCTCTGATTAATGCCCTCCTTGCATGGTCCGTGAGTTTTGGTGGGCGTCCATCTCTTGGCAGGTTTGCTGTTGTGCCATGTTCTTTCTATTTGGTTATGATAGATGTGATGGTGCTCCTGGGGATCAGCAAAGTTTTGGATATTTTGTTATTACGTAACCCTGACTTGTACTTCTCAACAACATTGTCCCTTACTTGTTTGGAGAATTCCTTCGTATTCATGGCAGTGTTTGGTTAGTGGTGCCTCTTGCTTAGGTGTTGCAGCCTCTGGGACCTTTCAAAAAAGGTGTATACAGTGGATATAAAAAGTCTACACACCCCTGTTAAAATGTCAGGTTTCTGTGCTGTAAAAAAATTAGACAAAGATAAATCATTTCAGCACTTTTTCCACCTTTAATGTGACCTATAAACTGTACAACTCAATTGAAAAACAAACTGAAATCTCTTAGGTAGAGGGAAGAAAAAAAAAAGAAAAATAATGTGGTTGCCTAAGTCTGCACACCCTCTTATAACTGGGGATGTAGCTGTGTTCAATTAAGCAATCACATTCCAAATCGTGTTAAATAGGAGTCAGCATACACCTGCCATCATTTAAAGTGCCTCTGATTAACCCGAAATAAAGTTCAGCTGCTCTAGTTGGTCTTTCCTGAAATTTTCTTAGTTGCATCCCACAGTAAAAAGCCATGGTCCACAGAGAGCTTCCAAAGCATCAGAGGGATCACATTGTTAAATGGTATCAGTCAGGAGAAGGGTACAAAATAATTTCCAAGGCATTAGATATACCATGGAATACAGTGAAGACAGTCATCATCAAGTGGAGAAAATATGGCACAACAGTGACATTACTAAGAACTGGAGCTCCCTCCAAAATGTATGAAAAGATGAGAAGAAAACTGGTCTGGGAGGCAACCAAGAGGCCTACAGCAACATTAAAGGAGCTGCAGGAATATCTGGCAAGTACTGGCTGTGTGGTACATGTGACTACAATCTCCCGTATTCTTCATATGTCTGGGCTATGGGGTAGAGTGGCAAGAGGAAAGCCTTTTCTTACGAAGAAAAACATCCAAGCCAGGCTACATTTTGCAAAAACACATCTGAAGTCTCCCAAGAGCCTGTGGGAAAAGGTGTTATGGTCTGATGAAACCAAGGTTGAACTTTTTGGCCATAATTCCAAAATATATGTTTGGCGCAAAAACAACACTATACATCACCAAAATAACATCATACCCACGGTGTAGCATGGGGGTGGCAGCATCATGCTTTGGGCTGTTTTTCTTTAGCTGGAAATGGGGCCTTAGTTAAGATAGAGGGAATTATGAACAGTTCCAAATACCAGTCAATATTGGCACAAAACCTTTAGGCTTCTGCTAGAAAGCTGAACATGAAGAGGAACTTCATCTTTCAGCATGACAACGACCCAAAGCATACATCCAAATAAACAAAGGAATGGCTTCACCAGAAGAAGATTAAAGTGTTGGAATGGCCCAGCCAGAGCCCAGACCTGAATCCGATTGAAAATCTGTGGGGTGATCTGAAGAGGGCTGTGCACAGGAGATGCCCTCGCAATGTGACAGATTTGGAGTGTTTATGCAAAAAAGAGTGGACAAATCTTGCCAAGTCAAAATGTGCCATGCTGATAGACTCATACCCAAAAAGAGTACTGTAATAAAATCAAAAGGTGCTTCAACAAAGTATTAGTTTAAGGGTGTGCATACTTATGCAACCATATTATTTTATTTTTATATTTTTTCTTCCCTCTACCTAAAAGATTTCAGTTTGTTTTTCAATTGAGTTGTACAGTTTATAAATCACATTACAGGTGGAAAAAGTTCTGAAATGATTTATCTTTGTCTAATTTTTTTACAGCACAGAAACCTGACATTTTAACAGGGGTGTGTAGACTTTTTATATCCACTGTATATGTAATGACAGATCATGTGACACTTAGATTGCACACAGGTGGACATCATTTCACTAATTATGTGACTTCTGAAGGTAATTGGTTGCACCAGAGCTTTTTATGGGCTTCATAACAAAGGGGGTGAATACATACGCACATGCTAATTTTCTGTTTTCTATTTCTAGAAAATAGTTTTATGTATATAGTTTTCTCATTTCACTTCACCAACTTAGACTATTGTGTTCTGATCCATCACATAAAATTCAGATTAACAAAACATTTAACTTAAGGCTGTAATGTAACAAAACAGGTATAATGTCAAGGGGGGTGAATACTTTTGCAAGGCACTGTATAATAGCAAAAAGTATATACACCACTATATCACTATAGGATACCTGATGATGCTTTGTAACACACTATGAGATATCCATTCAGAGCAGGACCCCAAGCAAATGTCAGCCATTTATATATGCACATTGTCATGAGGGCCTCTCAATGTGTCTCTTACAAATAATTTTTCCGAAGTGATGTATAGGCCTCCATTTTTGTAGACATGCAGTTTTTATACTGTGAATTTCTTTGGTGCAAATGGGCCTGGCATATATAAGTGCACCTTAGCTGAAGAGAAGCTGCGTTGGGCATATGACGAGCACCTTAGGTGATAGAAACCTGTGTTGCATGTGAATGTGCTCAGTGCTTTAGTGCAAGACATAGGCATTTTCTGCATTGTTAGTTTTGCTTCCTATTCTGATTTCTATATTTTGTCTTTGTATTTGCACCCTGATTCCTATTTTCCACCCTGATTGAACCTCTGGTTCATTTACTGTATGAACCATTGCTTCCTGCCCATGTCCATGGACTCTAAAGACTGTTTTGACTTCTGGCTATATTGGTCATGTTCCTATTGATAGTTGTCTCCTGCAGTTGAACACTAATATACATTCTGGGTGGCACAATAGATAAAATTGCCATATATGCTAAAGCAGCCCTATCAGAATTGTTTTTTCTAGTACAGTTGGTGACCATATTGCCAAGTTAATGAGATCATCCATCATGATGTCACTTAATGCTGTCAAGAAATATGTTTTAATTTACGCATAATCCACCCATCAAGTCCAGAAAGGGAACTTTATGAAGAGATTCTCATTAAATAATATGGTCAAGCTCAGCAGTAGAAGAACTCTTACACAACTACATGCATGTGGTAATTCTTGCAATCTGATGGCAGTTGCTTCCATTCAATTTTAAAGACATACAACCATTATTTATTTACTAACCACTTGCTCGTCAAAGATTATGGCAATACAATTTGAAACCTGCCAATTGTGTTTGCCACACATTGCGTGGCTCCCCCCCTCCCCCAACCTACCTGCTTCACGATGAGTGCCTTTGGTACTCATCGCAGGTCTCAACTTTGACGCCCAAGCAACTTTGACGCTCATTGCGAGCCTCTCCCCTCTTCTTTACTGGCCTCGCGATTAGCACATTAGGCGCTCATTGTGAGCCTCTCCACCCTCGCCTCCCTTTTTTCTCCTTTCCCCCATCTACCTCCCCTATGCCTCTTCACCCCTCTGTGTATTCACCCCCTGTCTCCCTCCTCTGTCTCTTCGCCCCTTACTTCCCTGTGTCTCTTCCTCCTCGTCTCTTCCTCCTCCTCCCTCTCCTGTGTCTCTCTTCCCCCTCCTCCCTCTCCTGTGTCTCTCTTCCCCACTCCTCTCCCTCCCCTGTGTTTCTCTTCCCCTCCTCTCCCTCCCCTGTGTCTCTCTTCCCCACTCCCCTCCCTCCCCTGTGTCTCTCTTCCCCCTTCCCTCCCCGGTGTCTCTCTTCCCCTCCTCTCCTTCCAGTATCTCCCCCCATCCTCTCTCTCCCTCCTCTCTCACCCCCTCCTCTCACTCCCATGTCTCTCGCCTCCTCTCCCTCCGATGTCTCTCACCCACTCCTCTCCCTCGGATGTCTCTCACCCACTCCTCTCCCTCCCATGTCTTGGAAGTTGCTGCTGCGGGCATGCGTGCGCCCCACGCTCATGCATCAGTGGGGCAGGGGGAGATGTCAAACTGCCAGTTGTCATCAACTGTGGGCCTCGCTTTGCGAGGGTTGCAAAGAGTGACAACAACTCGCAGTTTGACAACTATTATATGTGATTTTGATAGCTGCAGCCACTGTATTTGCTTACTTTACTGTGCAACCCTTCACTCACTCAATCCCTCTCCCACTTCTTTCTTTCCCTTTTCTCTCCCCTCCTTTTCTCTCTCCCTTCTCTCCTTTCTCTCTCTCCCTTCTCACTTTGATTCTTCATTCTCTCCTTCTCCCTCTCTCCCATCTGCCTCTCCCTTCTCCCTCTCTGCCTTCTTCCTTCTCTACCTCTCCCTCCTTCTGTCTCTCCCTCTCTCTTCTCTCCCTTCTGCCTCCCCCTTGTCTTTATCCCCCTTGTCTCTCCCCTCCCCCCTTGTCTCCTGATCCTTGTCTCTCCTCCCACCCTTGTCTCTCCCCTTATCCATTGTCTTGCCCACCTTTCTCTCTCCTCCCTTGTCTCTCCCCCCACCGTTGTCTTTTCTCCCCTCTCTCTCTCCCCTTCTCTCTCAAACTCTTGTCTCCCCTCCCACTTGTCCCTACCCTCTTCCCTCCCTCCCCATGTTTCTACCCTCTCCCCCTCCTAACCCATTGTCTCTCTCCCCCTCTGGTCTCTCTCTCTTCTTCTTTCTCCTCTTTCTTGTCTCTACCATCTTTCTTGTCTCTACCATCTCTCCTCCTCCTTGTCTCTCTCTCCTCTCTTCCCCATTGTCTCTCTCCCCCCTCTTGTCTCTCTCCCCCTCCTCCCCCTCTCCCCCTCCTCCCCATTGTCTCTCTCCCCTCCTCCCCCTTGTTTTTCTCCCCTCTCCTCCCCCTTCCTTTTCTCCCCCTCTTGTTTCTCTCCCCTCCCCCTCTTGTTCTCATCCTCCTCTAGCTTCTCTCCCCCACCTCCCTCTTGTCTCTCTCCCCATCCTCCCTCTTGTCTCTCTCCCCCTCTTGTTTTTCTCCCCCTCCTCACCTCTTGTTTCTCCCCCTCCCCCTCTTGTTTCTCCCCCTCCCCCTCTTGTTCTCATCCCCCTCTTGTTCTCATCCCCCTCTAGCTTCTCTCCCCCTCCTCCCTCTTGTCTCTCTCCCCCTCCTCCCTCTTGTCTCTCTCCCCCTCTTGTTTTTCTCCCCCTCCTCACCTCTTGTTTCTCCCCCTCCCCCTCTTGTTTCTCCCCCTCTTGTTCCCCTCCCCCTCTTGTTTATCCCCCCTCTTGTTTCTCTCCCCCTCTTGTTTCTCTCCCTCTAATGTTCCCCCCCCCTCTTGTTTCTCTCCCCCTCACCCTCTTGTTTCTCTTCCCCTCCTCCCCCTTGTTTCTCTCCCCTCTTTCCTTCTCTCCTCCCCTGGTTTTTCTCCGCTCCCCCTTGTGTTCCCCACCCTTGTCTCTCCTTCCACCCATGTCTCTCCCCTTCTCCATTCTCTCCCATCTTTCTATCTCCTCCCTTGTCTCTCCCCTCCCTCTTGTCTCTCCCCCTTGTCTCTCTCCCCCTATTGTCTCTCTCTCCCCCTCTACTCCCCTTGTTTTTCTCCCCCTCCTCACCCTTGTTTTACTCCCCCTCTTCCCCTTGTCTCTCTCTCCTCTCTTCTCCTTGTCTCTCTCCGCTCTCTTCCCCATTGTCTATCTCCCCCCTCTTGTCTCTCTCCCACTCCTCCCCCTTGTTTTTCTCCCCCTTCTCCCCCTTGTTTCTCTCCCCCTAATCCCCCTTTCCCCCTCCCCTCCCTCTTGTTTCTCTCCCCTCTTTCCTTCCCTTCCCCTCTTGTTTATCTCCTCCGCCTCCCCCTTGTTTCTCACCTCTGCCACCCTCTTGTTTCTCTCTCCCTCACCCCTCTTGTGTCTATCTTCCTCCTCCAGCCTTGTCTCCTCCTCTCCCCCCTCTTGTCTCTCTCCTCTCCCCCTCTTGTTTCTCTCCCCCTCCTCCCACTTGTTTGTCTCCCCCTCCCCCTCTTGTCTCTCTCCCCCACCCCCTCGTGTTTCACTCCCCCTCCTTCCCCTTGTTTCTCTCCCCCTCTTTCCTTCTATCCCCCTCTTGTTTATCTCCCCCTCCCTCTTGCTTCTCTCCCCTTGTTTTTCTCCCCCTCACATATTCTCTCCTCTCCCCCCTGTTGTTTCTCTTCCCCCCTCATCTTGTTTCTCTCCCCCTCTTGTTTCTCTCCCCCTCTTTCCTTCTCTCCCCCTCTTGTTTCTCTCTCCCTGAAAACACAAATGGAGCAATGGATGCTTTCAGAAATAGTGTGATGACTGTATGATAACCAAGAACCAATGGAGAGTTCCATGTATAAATGATACATTTGCCCTATAGACAATCTATAATTTGGTAAAAGTCGTGTGAAATATTTAATTGCAGTATATATCATTGCAACCATTATTCTATTCCATTGCATAATATTTGGTATTTAATATATAATTTAGCATATGCTTTAAACATCACTATATTATTATTATTTTTTTGCATGAAAAATAATTTTCCAAATACTGGAATGCAGCTCTACGTCCCTTTCAGGACCTCTGTCACATTCTGATTTGTGATTGCCAGCAACAGTCTAAGCTTAGAGTAAGTTATTCCACCATGGTTTTCTATAGCTCAGCTGGTAAAATGGCTTTGACACACCCTAATTAGAATTTGTCATTAGGAGGTCTCAGCATTGCTGCAGATGTTTTCTAAAGTGAACATATTAAACTAATCCTGCCCTTTTTTTGCAGATCTCCTTTGTAATGGTTAAAACCATAAATGTGTTCATTCTAAATATCTCATTAAGTGATGCATGGCTGATGCGTAGGTCAGATTAAACACTAAAAATATGTCTCTTCAGCTGATAAATTATACTTGTTTTTAAAATTCAGTCCTAATACTTAGTCCAAGAAGTCTATAAATGAATAACTAGTTTTTAAATTATGTTGTGGAACACATCTTAAAATTTTATAGAAAAAGCAAAAATATGTGAAAACAAGTGGTCAGAAATTATGTTAAAAGTTAGGTACAACAATATAAATGTATATACTTTGTTAAAAAAACAAAACAACAAATAAAGGTGAGCTGAAAATGTAGCTAAAAAACAGTATTAAATATACTACCTCTGTCTGAGAATTTACTGGGCATGAATTATATATGTGTGATATATTTTGTATAGAGGAATATTTATTCATATGATTTTAAGTGAAATATATAGTTTTACTTTCCTTTACTATCATTGCTAGATAACCCATCTATAATATTGTGTTTGTAGCCACTGCGTAAAAGTTTCTTCAACTGTGCTAAGGTGTATACTTGTGTGGACAAAACTAATCCACTTATAAGCAGTAGTGTGTAAATAAATTAAGAAAAATATATAGTAACATCAAAGCTTATTATTATCCAAGAATAAAAAAAGTAATTAAATAAATAGTTCTATGCTGAATTAAAATGTCGGTCTTTATAGAAAATTGATTTATTAAAGAAATTGATTTGTGGTGCTTGAATGCATAGTATTTCTTAAGAATTTAAGATCCCTCGGGTACTGAGGAATGGCTATTAAATTAGTCTATTAGCACTATTATATTGATGGTCGTATTGTATGTAGTGTATATACTTTTTTCCAGTATGTTTTTTTAACAAAAAGAATATAAACTGTGCTCTTAAAGAGACAATACAAATCTGCACTGCAGGCAGGTGCATAGGAGTCCAACAATTCAGTGGGATACAGTTTAAAGAGTCCTGGGTGGTTTTCCATGTAACTAAATAATGCCGATGTACTCCAGGCACCACCTTTGGCTAGGGATGCCAGATGGTCCCCTAAAATAAACTGGGAACTCTGAAATACTAAAGTGCATGTTGCTGACTTCTTCCCAAACATCATTGAATATTTGTGCACTTCCAGAAATCACATAAATACAACTCATGCTTGTTTGTTTCTTAACTAAGATTCTCCTTCCCCCTTTGAGTTACTTATTTCCCAGATGACATCAGGTTTGCACTGATCGGCAGACTCCTCTAGATGTCCCTAGAATGTCCCTTAGTCCTGCCTGAATACCAGCCCTCTTACATATCTCTATATTAGGGAATAAGAGGGAAATGCCCTGATGTGTAGGCATTAAGATAAAGAGAAAAATACTTTGTGAAAACAGAAGAGAGAGAGAGAGAAGTTCTGTGAATTAAATACTAGAAGATAGATTTAATAGAAAGAGAAAGAGAGAGGAGAGAGAGAAAATGGAGGGAGGGAAAGGGAAAAGAGAGAGAAAGAGACCGTGAAGAAGGTGAGAATGAGTGAGGGGGAAAGGAAATGAGAGAGAAAAAAATTAGATTTGGAGAAAAATGAAACAGAAGAGTCTAGAAGAGAGGCAGAAAAGAGCAAAAATGAGAAAAAGGGTGAAGAAGATAGAAGAGGTAGTGAGAAAACAAAGGAAAAAGGAGAGAGAAAAGGAAGAGAAAAGGGTAAGGAGAAGAGAGAAAATAAATGTGAAATGAAGTAGAGGGAGAGAGTAAGAAGAGAGGGAAAAATGAAGAGGGATGGAGAAAGTAAGAGACCTGAGCGAAAGGAAAGAGTGAGAGAGAAGAAATGGGAAAGAGAGGCTAACACAACAGAGAAGGGGACAGAAAGTTCCAGAGATGGGAGAAAAGAGAAAGTGTTGGAGAAAAAGGGGGAAGAAGGATAATGAAAAAACAGTTAAACAGAGAGGAGAAGGGGATAGAGGAAGGAGAGAGGGGAGAGAGAACAAGGAGAGAGGATGAATTGAGAATAGGGAAGAAATAAAGAAGCCTGCCTCGTGATCCTTGACAAGAGGGTTGGTAATTATTGCCCAAGAGGTTTTCCTACTTCTCTTCTTAGGTATAAGGGCTAGTACCATAAAATGGGAGAATGTAACCCCCACTACCCACATCATTGTCTTGTAGGGTGGGGGTCCCTACCTAAACACTGCTATTTTCACTCATGCGATGCCCTTCATCCTCACTTTTAGCCACGTATATAAGTCCGTACAAAAATACCAAAGCCCCAAAGAAATGCAGAGAAAAAACTAATCAAGAACTCCTAACATGAAGAGCCCCATCTGGCATAGGAAAATATCCAATTTTAGGGCCATTTATATGCACTTACACCTACCTTGACTGGCTGAATAGTGACGTCAATCTCAGTTAAGCAAATAAGAGGTTCAGAAATTCCAGTCCAAGCCCCTCTCGCCTATAATGCCCCAGCATATCTAACTATGAGGACATATCAAGCCTGAAAGCAGATTCTCCTGTTTTTTATTTATTTAATGTGATTTCAAGTGACTAATGTTCCTGGCCTGACTGGGAGCTACTGCATGGAAGGCTGTATCAGAAATGTTTCTTATGTCTGGGCACAAGGTGTTAGGGCAATGTACCAGACTTATCAAGAGGTCCTACATGTCACCAGCACACAAAAGTCTTTAATGACAGACAGATGATATAGGTGCCAAGGTGTCTACTGGTGTTAGTAATCAATCCGAGTATTTTAAAACCTAATTTAAACCATTTATGCACAGCAATGTGACAGCATTGCTATGTAAATTGCTTTAAGAATAGTCATTTTAATTTATTGTACACATTGATACTAATAATTTCACTAAAACCTATATTTTTATTCAAACTTCAGTTTGGGGCCCTCTCCTAATCTTTTTATAAAAGACCTGATGATATTTTTGTTGTTATTTGCACTGATCGGATCCAGACAGAAATATGACACTTCATCATAAAACACTTCCAGCATATAACATCATTTCTGGTGACACACATAAAGCAAACTGTGGAGAAACACAATGATAAAAGAATAAGAAGCATCGTTCAACTCTTACTCACTTGACAGGGCTTTATTATCACTGGGAATCTGTATATAGTCTAAAAGGAGAGCAAAACCAGCTTGTTCAGCAAGGCCATTATGATTTCTTTGTTTACATTTTCAGATGCCCATAAAATACAGCCAGAGAGTATTGTACCCTTACTGGAGGGTGTGCAATACATAGATCCTGCAGTAAATGGCGTAGATGAGATTTGCACAGCCCAGCTGCAATGGAATTTAGAGAGCCCAATAAAACATTACTGTATCCAGTATGCAACATTTTATTGCCACTGTTGTTTTTGGCACTTTGCTAATTAGAAAGTGAAAAAAAAATATGCAAGTACTTGAAAGTGACAGAATCAAATTACAAAAGTATTCTGATATAAATTATTTAATCAGTGGGGGAAAAACAGAAAGACGACACAATATTAATGATCATTTTCAGACACAGTATTAACTATGATTTCATTGATTGGCTTGTTCTGTCGGCTTTTGTGCTCTTATCACCAATCAGAAAGCTTATCACAAAGTCTCATCACAAAGCAAGACTTTTTAATCTGTCTCCTTATTTAGATGTCTTTTGATTCATGCAAGTAATTTTGCTGCCTTTGCCGATGTATATTTTGAAGTTTAGTTTTCATTCCACTATCTGGAAATCAAGGAATCAAAACTTTTTAGAAGTAAGAAACTGATTACATGATGACATTATTCTTATGTCAGCTAAATCTTGCAGCTTATTTTATTCTATTGTAATGGTTGCTGTAAGTGTTCCAAAAGCAGCAAAATATATTAATTCTAACTAGCATGCCTAAGAATTAGTGACTTGAATATTAGAAAACATATTACCTAATCTGCTCCACTGAGCTCCATTCTGTCCATCATTACACGTGATTCCAACATCCTTCAATATTCATTTACCCTCTCTTACAAAGCCCTTAACAATACAACAATATTCTAAATCTCACAACTATTCTCCAAATACTCCCCCAACTACCACCTGCACTTTCTCTACTATGTATTACTCTTTTCACACATCATTAACTTTTTGCACAGGTCTTCTCTCATGCTGTCTCTCACACTAGGGAATTCTCTAAATGACTCTCAAACATGCTTCAAAATATGCTGACTCGATGTAAATACTTAAAGGACCACTACACAGTGAAAATGTGTTTGAAAACATTGTGCCTCATTAAATTGTCAAAATTGTAATTACTGAAGCCCGTAACATAGTCCTCAATAGTTGCTATTAAATTAGCCTCTTTTAGCTACCCGCAATCCATCTGCGGTTTACAGGCTGAAAAGCAACTGCTGTTATCAAAATCCTAACTCCGACCCGTCTAAGCCCACAAATATTACAATCGCTAAAATCGCAAATCAGTATTAAATTGCTACAATTCCCCAAGCCCACAATTGCTTTCACACCCGTAAATGTCAAATGTAGAAAAAAATCCTACGAGTACTAGAGAGAACTTGCAAGGGGGTTAAACACCTGGTCGTAACACTATAAAAGCAAATAAAATACTGCACTTTAAAATACTGGTCAAGCAATGTAAGACAGAATAAATTGACAGTCTCAACAGTCTCAAGATCGCAAATCTGCAATCCAAAATGATTATTTTCAGGTTTTATTTCTGAGTTATATTGATCCAGGTAATCAAGGAGTTAATACATATCAGGCCACCCACATGGACTATAACATTTTCTTAATTCATTTTTACATCGCTGGATTGCGAGTCCAATTGCACATCGGACATTTAAACACGAATTGATTGATGTTTAAACGCCATGTTTTAGTGATGTCATGATGACGGTCTCATTTAATATTGGCTGTTTCTAAGTTACAGGCTTGCTTAATTGATCATGATCATGCCCCAAAATGCTACTTACGGTGCATGGTTTACAGTTTTGGCATCCGACCATGTAATTGCAGGCTTGTTTGATTTAATCGCACTGTAACTGTTGCAAATTTGAAGCCTGTAGACTTACGGCTGTATGAAGGCAACTGCGGGCTTGGAATTAATTGAGGCCATTTGAGTCTAAGAGCATAGTTCAGCAGAAAAGTTCACACAGCTAGTTTTTAATTAGAAAACAAACCATTTGGATGCCTTTGCACAAACATCGAGGGATAATTGGTTTGTTATGAGTGTGAGAGCTACCTTTATATTTCTGGAGTGCTTTGAATGCATCATTTGATGCAAGGTGTCTGGTTGCGGGTCGGTGAAGAGAAGAGGTGTGGCCTCAATTTCATTATTATCTAGTTATCAAACAAAAGCTTTTGACCTCTTCCATCCTCCCCTACCTCTTACTCCACTGATAATTACAAACACACACACCAACCAGCTCTTAGGATATGATGTAACAAACAAAATGGATTCCTACATTCAGCAACAGTCTTCAAAAATTTGGATTTACTTATAAAAAAAAATGTTTGTGTCGTTCAGATGTTTTTCCGACTCTCCATGACACACCAGAACATCTTTATGTCCATGGTCATGCTGGTCCACTTGGTATTAATGTCATAAATACTGGAGTGCGTTGCCAGTTCCTTCACCAGTGGGCCACAGCATACAGTTCCTGGTATTCCTAGATGGTCTCCCATCCCACTACTGACCAGGCCCAACCTAAAACGGCTTTAGGGTGGTGTGACCTCTTGCTTCCCTAACTTGTAATACACAGTTACTAATAAAGCATTTAGGTATAGATAAGATTCTAATTTCAATGTTATGTCATTTAACAGGTTGTGCTAGAGAAGATGTCGTCAGGTTCACAGTACAGCCTTTGTGTCACCTTTAATGTAAGTTTCATATCACAGTTCTTTTCATGTAAAAAAAAAAGCAAGGAAGAGGAACACTTCCACATCAAGTGACCCTAACCATGGTAGGCATTCCTTTGGAGCAACACTTAACACTTAACTTGCAGTTGATTATTGTGCTTGCTTTTTTGTGGCCTTGTGCTTCTGGAAATTCTAGAGGAAGTAATTACTTTACCTGGGTAAAAATTGCAAATGTGGCAAATCCACTTTATAATGTTATGGGTCAAGAGGACAACCTTTTTAAAAAAAAATGGAGGCCCTCCCTTCCTATCCTGTATAATGGCTAATGGTCTTTGTCCCTATAAACTCTACTTCTGGTCCCATAATATTCTCAATGCATTTTATGAGAACTGACCCTTTACATTGCAAGCATCAAATTCTAGAAGCAATGGGTAAGGGTTTGAAGTCCATTTATTTTGTGTGAAGTGTAGCTGGTTAATTAGTTGTAATAGTAGTGTGGTTAACCTGTGTCATTTTAATTGGACCTTCAACAATATAAAGCTAGTGTTAAACAGCTTCTGTATTTGTTTTTTTTTTCAGACTATTGGTTACTTTTGTGTGACTAATATAATCAACCTCTAAGAGTAATGCTCTTGGCTAATGAACCATTCTAATACTGTAAAGGAACCATCTTATTCGTAGGCTTAGTCTGCGACCCCAAATAAATAAAACCATAGTTTACAGCACAATTTGTGAAATTGACTTATATTGCTAAGTGTGCATTTTTGTTTTGTCCTGAGGTATGTAGCATCTCCCTGCTGGTTTCTCTGTATTTATGACTATGTGTCTGTGTCATGTACAATAACAAAAGCATGTACAGGAGGTTAGTGTGTCACTGAGCAAGTTATTAATCACTTCCAATATAATGTAGTTTAAATATATTGCTGATATGTTTTATATATATTATATACTGTTTTATAGGATTGATTTATCTACAGTATGTCCATGGTCTGAAAATGTGGGGCAGTACTCTATATTTCCAGAATTGTCATAAGTAAGTGTTCAATCACTGAGGTATACAAGTGCAGCTTTATTATACTTTTACAACTGTATATTAAGCAATTTAAATATACTCAAAGCAAGTATTAGACGATTCATATCTACAAATCACGGAGTTACATAAATCTTATTGAGAATTAAGTAGAAGTCTACACTATAGTGCACTATATGCAATAAAAAGGGGCATAGAGAATACACAATAAGGGGACACTGAAGACATTGTTTCCCAAACTGATGTAATTTGCGTACCTGGTTGTGCACCTTAAAGGACCATTTACCTCCATGTAAGTGCTCTTAATTGTATGAAAAAGCTGGTGTTAAAATGATCTATTTATTTAATTATACCAATAACAGATAAAAACAATCTAAAGTTTTACATCTCTGTTTACAAACAAGTCTATCCTGCCCACTGGCTGTTGCTTGAGTAATAACGAATTGCTGAGTGTAGCGTTCGGTTGTGTGAGACAAGACTATGATGGATAGCACAGCATTTCCTGGATTCAGGTTACACTGTACCAACCAGTTAAACAATAGCTCTCTTGTATAGGTGTGTCCAGCATTCTATGCCTGCACAGATATATGTGATAAGGGTTACCTTTTTCTTTGCTAGGATCACTGCAAGGAGCTGCACTGAGCACCCACTGAGCTCTCATCTTGGAACACATAACTCTAACCCCCCCCCCCCCCCCCCCGCATTGCTCAAATTTCAGAGAGACAAGAGAGCAGTAAGGAAAGAATAAACTTGAATACTTAAAATATATGCAACCTCACAAAACATTAACATTAGCTTGAATGGGACACACATCCTTGCAACCTGATTGGTTGTAATAATGCAACAGCATATGGGTAGTCTTTCACACATGTAAACACGGATTTTATTTGATTCTCAGTGAAAAATGCACATATTTCAAGAATGTAAAAGGTATTTCAACCTGCTTTTAGGAGATTTTTTCAGTGATGTGGTCAAAATTGTGCTTAATTAACTGGCCCTTTAAGCACTTTGATACAACAAAAGCTCCAAAATTGTACCCATAGAACCTCAACACCTTCCTTTTCCCATCCCTGTTGAACCCATAAACAGCCCAAGACCAAAACTTCCTCCACAGAACTTTAGAATTCCTCTACAGGAAATAGTCAAGGGCACTGTCGTTTTGCAGAAAGTCTTTGGATAATATTCTTGTAAATACCCTTGGTCACAAAATATGTTAACCAAGGGCGGTAAGAAATACAGTTTGGGAAACACTGATTTATGTGTATAGAATTTTCATGAGGCAATATTAGTTCATTTAAAGACATAGTGGAAGTCAACAAAATGGAAAAATACTCTAAACAATACCATCCATTATCAATCTTATTCTTGTACTAGTATTTAAATATGCCTGCTGTGATTCATTAATCCATATTTGAGACATAAAATGTCCTCTACATTTTTTTTGCAAATATCATTAAAGCATAGAAGTACCTGACTGATTAATGTGCTATCACTATTTAATTTTTTTTTCTAATACAGTAAGAGACACTCAACTAGGAGTAAACATTGGTTTTAACATGCCATATGAGATGAAATCCACACAAACAAGTTGTAGCACCAAGTGCAGTAAATCATTTTGAGTCTAATCCAAAGGACAGACCACCACTGCAACTTCAAGCAGGACATTTCAGTCTCTGTGCTTATGTAAGCGAAGTGTCTCTAATCTTGGTAGGTACAACGGGCCACATACTAGTAAGCTTAACTATCCAAACGCAGAATGAGAACATTGATTATCCAATGTAAATGGCTCACTTTATATATATATATATATATATATATATATATATATATATATATATATATATATATTATTCCATGTTTTGGTATAGCCCCCATCATTTTTTCATGTGTCTCCTTGAAAAGGCTTTTAATGTATAAATATAAGACTAGTCATGTAAACCATTGTAGTCATAGAGACTGTGTCCTAGCACGTTCACAGAGCTTCCATGGGATGCTTTACTGACGATCTGACAGAGCAGCACTACGTAAAATGTCTATAGATATAGAGAAAAAAACATTTGTGTGGCAAAATATTGCTTATAACCTTGCCATTTCAAAGTCTCCTACTAGGACGAATCACAAACCATTGGCAGAAAATATGAGGATACTGGGGATCTTTCCAAGTCAGTCTATTTATTGGGATATGAATGCCAAACCTTGTAAATTCTAGTAACATTAACTGAATAGCAGCACAGTGAAAACTCAGACTTGTGGTCACAAGCTCCACAACTACATAAATGACTCTCTTAAAAGATTTAACAAATCCAACTAAAAACCCATCTTGCCATTTCTCAATAATAATTATTAATTGTTTACATGGGTTACTACTAAGTTGGGTTTATAACCACACTACGATCTTGGACTGTTCTTATAATTATTATATTTTATTTAACATAAATATATTTTGTAGAGCTGTGCAATTGGGCATTGTGCTTCAAAAACAGATGCTCTAAGGAGTATTGTTTTATCACATATTGGGACTCCTTTATGAATAGCTTTTTAAAAGTAGAGTTTAAAATATGGACCTAGTAATTCCATGTTCTGTGTTATTGTACGGAGCCTGTTTTCAAACTACTTAAGCTTTTACAAATACTTATATGTTGGCTTCCATTTAATAACCAATGAACAACATATTTTGTAAATTCCAGCAGCAACACACTTCATACATTCAATGAAATGGTTATTAATCTTATAATACCCATGTACTACCCATGTACCCCCATGTATCAGTGATTGGTTGATAGTCAACTTATGGCCCACAGAAGATATATAAGATTTAACTGTGAGCAGGACTTAACAACACTTGTATTTCCTTACAAGGTATTTGGATAGAGGAGAACATGGGTATGGGTATATTGGGTTTATTATGCTACATTAAACTATGTATGCCCATAAATGCAAGCAGATTTGTTCCTTTGTATTATGTCCATGTGAGCATTAGATTGACACAAATGAGGTTGGTATGTTTTATGCTCCAATGAGTTTTTGGATACCCGATAGAGGTAAATTAAGATCACTCATATATTTAAGACAAATAATTGTAATAGAAAATATAATTTCATTTTGGAATTCTCTAGGTGGGATGGAACATACGAAACGCAATAACATGTAACTTAAAAACAAGGAAATGCAAATGTCAGATTTTAACATTTTGGTTAACTTAAAAAATACTTAAAAAGCAGTTGTAATTGAAACGAAAAATAATCTTGAAACAGCCAGTTCCATTGTTTTTCATGCAGATTTTAATTCACATTATTTTGACAATGACAAAAGTATGAAGAACAAATTACATAAACTGAAGACAAAGAGATTCCTGCATCAATAAAAAAAAGTATAAGCACACTCAATCTACTTTTTAAAGTTGCTTAGGAGAATCAAACTAAACATATGACTTTTTGTGTGGTTAATACAATTTTTAGCATTATAATGTATATGTATTTATAATAAGATCATAAAATGGCAAACATATAAGTCTTGTATGAAGATAAATCTTGTGATAAACACTTGCAAGAGGCCATATTTCTTAGGCAATGTGGGGCGACACAAGGGCTGGAAAACAACTACGTAAAAGATATGCAGCCTCATTAAATTGGAGCCTCGTAAGTTCAGCGTGTAGCACTTAAGGCGTGCATGCTTGAAAATCTCCAGGGTTACTTCGCTATTAAATTGGAAGGGCCTGCGAGGAAAGTGTGGGAGAAGCTAAACCTTAACCCAGTCTGTCGCACCTTGGATGTGCGATCGTGAACAGGATCAATTAGTCAAACCCATAGTAAGGGGTTAGACGTAGCCAATGGCAAAATAGATTGACATGACTGCTAATGAAAGCCTGCAGGAACCCCCGCAGGCTCCCAACATCATCCCGTGCCTCGGGGGTTAAACAGTTAAGTTAATAGAATGGGGGTTAATAGATTGGGATAGAGTAGGAAAGGGTTAATAGTGTAGTGTTTCGACTTTGTGTCCTGGAGGACCCTCATGGCACTTATAGCATTAATATAGGGGTATTATGCCATAAGGGTCTGTATAGACCCTTATGGGACTGATAGGCTTAATTAGAGGCTCATGAGGATCTATATAGACCCTGATTAGTGATGGGGTTAATTTTAGTTGCCAGGCTGATTCTTATGGTACCCCCGCGGCAGAGGTTAATTTTTTAAGGGGGAGAGGAGGATGAGGGGGGAAAGGAGGATGAGGTGGGAAAGGAGCATTAGGGGAGGAAAGGAGGAGGATGAGGGGAGAGGAGGATGAGGAGGATAACAGGGCGGGTGAGGAGGATAAGGGGGAGGAGGAGGATAAGGGGAAAGGGAGGAGGAGAGGGGGAAGGGGTAATGGTGTCTAAAGGCGGTATGATTATGTCAGTATTTCAGAATGTACTGCTTTAACATTCTAAGTACTGACATAATCATACCGCCAGTGAGGTTAAGAACCCTTACATCCTTTCAGTACCCGCGGCAGGAAATTAAAATTTTAAATGCAGCGGGGGTCCAAATCGGAATTCCCGCTGCAAGGGTTAATGTAGGGACACATTGCAGGGTTCCCAATGGAGTCTCCTAGCATTCTGGGTCTAATTTTAGGTTCTGCAGGGTACTTACAGTCCGGGAAGCAGGGGGGAGCTTTAGGGGCCAGATGGAGGTTTGGGGGCCAGAGCGGGGGTCTCTTCTGCTTCTCACGCAGCAAAAGTAAGGGATTTTGAAGCCTTTGCGGGTCCTCTCAAACATGTTGGGCTTTGAGCTCTATTTGCGTGTTATGGGCTAGCGCGTGGGGGACTTCGTAGCAATTTAATATCAAAATGGGAACATAGCAGGTACAGGCTTGACCGAACAAAGAGTTACGTGCTGCAATGTTCCACGTTCCACAAAATGTAGGCATTTTTCGTCCGTCCTGCGTTCTAACACGCAAGTCGGCAACGTAGAGGTTTATGAGGCTACATTTTCAAACGTAGCCCCAATTTAAGGAGGCTCTTGATGTGTTAAGCTTTACTGACCGTGAAATAGAGTAAGATGAGTACAGTATCATTGTAGCATCTTTTATTTATAGAAAAAAATAAACATTTGGTTTTATAGATATTTTGTTTAAAGGATCACTTAAATGCAGTGGTGGAGCTAGTGAATGGAGGGCCCTGGTGCCTCCCTCTGGCCCCACCTCTCCTTTGGTCCCCCCTTGCCTCCCTCTGCCCCCTCTGTCTCCCTCTGTTTCTCCCTCCCTTGCCTCCTTCTGGCCCCCTCTGGCCCACTTGCCTCTCTATGCCCCCACCTTGCCTCCCTCTGCCCTCCCCATGCCTCCCTCTGCCCCCACCTTGCCTCCCTCTGCCCTCCTCTTGCCTCCCTCTGCCCCCACTTGCCTCCCTCGTCCCCACCGCCTCCCTCTGTCTCTCTTGCCTCCCTCTGATTCCCTTGCCTCACTCTGATTCACTTGCCTCACTCTGATTCCCTTGCCTCCCTTTATCTTCCCCTTGCTTACCTTTATCTTCCACTTGCCTCCTTTGGGCCCCCTTTTCCTCCCTCTGGCTCTCTTCTGTCTCCCTTCCCTCCCTCTGTCCCCCCATGTCTCCCTTTGACCCCCCTTGCCTCCCTCTGCCCCCCTTGCCTCTGTCTGTTTACCCCTCCCTTGCCTCCCTCTGCGCCCCTCTGACCCCCTTGCCTCCCTTTGGCCCCCTTGCCTTCCTCTGTCTCCATCGTGCCTCCCTCTGCCCCCCTTGCCTCCCTTTGCCACCCCCTTGTCTCCCTCAACCCCCTACCTCCCTCTCGCCCCCTCTGTCTCTCTTGCCTCCCTCTGTTTTACTTGCCTACTTCTAACTTACCCTTGCCTAATTTTGGGCCCCCTTTTGCCTCCCTCTGGCTCTCTTCTGTCTCCTTTGCATCCCTCTGTCCCCCTTGCCTCTCTTTGGCCCCCCTTGCCTCCCTCCATCTGTTCCCCTTCTTTGCTCCCTTTGGTCCCCCTTGCCTCTCTCTGCCCCCTTGCCTCCCTCTGTTTCCCCCTCCCTTGCCTCCCTCTGCCCCCCTCTGGCCCCCTTGCCTCCCTCTGTCCCCCTTGCCTCTCTTTGGCCCCCCTTGCCTCCCTTTATCTCCCTTGCCTCCATCTGTTCCCCTTTTTTCCTCCATTTGACCCCCCTTGCCTCCATCTGCCCCCCTTGCCACCCTCTGCCCCCCTGCCTCCCTCTGTCTCCCCTGCCTACCTCTGCCCCCCTCCCCTTTGCCTCCCTCTGTCTCCCTTTCCTCCATCTGTTCCCCTTCTTGCCTCCCTTTAGCCCCTTGTCTCCCTCTGAGCCCCCTTGCCTTCCTCGTTCCCCCCTCTGTCTCCCTTACCTCCCTCTGTCCCACTCTTGCCGCCCTCTCCACCAACAGACTCTCCACCCTGCCTGCCATTTATTGGTGGTTCAGTGCAGCAATGTGGCCCCACCCCTGCCGGCGCGTCCTCTCTAATCCCAAATGACGTCACAGCTACGTCCCTACACTACAGAGAGGATGGGCCGGCAGGTGGGGGGCTACATTGCTGTGCTGAACCACCAATGAATGGCAGGTAGGATGGAGAGTCTGTTGGGTGTAGAGGAGGGCAAGCAGGGGAGAGGGAGGCAAGGGAGACAGAGGGGGTACGATGAAGGCAAGGAAGGCCCGATGGGGATTGGGGGGCCCAGGAAAAAAAACATATAAATAATCAACTGCACCGGGCCCCTATTGACCTGTGTCCCGGTGCATTGCACCGCTTGCACCGGCGGTAGCCCCGCCCTAGCTTAAATGCATTGAAAAGTAAAGTTCATATGTTTGTATGTTGGACAGAGACTTTTAAAAAGAGTATGCAGTTTAAAATAAGAAACATTCTTTTTACATTGTTTGTTTTCCCCTAAGAAGTGCTGTTTTTCTCTATCTCACTTTGCCTTATAAGGGAGCAAGGTCAGCTCTGCCTGGGGGCTGGACCATCATGGAGCTTGTGAGCAGGCAGGGATATGATGCAATTAGCTCTAACATGTGATGTCATTGGCTCCACCTCTGTTGCCCACACAGATATATTGAAAGTAGAATCTCTTTGCAGCTGCCCCACTGGTCCTGCCAAATTATATCATGGACAAGCCAAACAACTTATCATATGAGCACTTTTTACTGAGCATTCTCAGTCTGAAAAAAAAACTTAGACTGGTCAGATTTTTTGGTTTAGTCTAGACCCCAGACACAACTGGCCACCTCCCTGACATATAGGTGGAGATAACTGGCTCTTTCAAAAACTTTGACTTGAAAATGGACAAAATGTTTTACACAGTTGAAAATAAATAATTCCAGCCTTTTTTTAACTATAGCATTCAGTTTTGCTTTAATGGTTGGAGAGGGAGGAACGGTAGAAGCATATAAAGTCTATATTTACTTCTGTTAAAAAGGTCCTTTTCAAACGGTGCCTTCAAAATAACATTAATTGAATGAATAAGGCCACAGAAGATAACACTCCCACTCGAGTTACTGATAGACTGCCAATCTAAAATTAATTCACCCATGACACAATCTGTCATCTAAAATGCTTTTACGTTCCTCTCTTACATACCTGCAAATGATTGTATTGTGTTTCAGACAAGATCATAAACAAGCAGATCATAAACAACAAAAAACTGTGCATGGTTCCTTCCTGCACAAATCAGAGATTGCTACAATGTATTAAAATGTATTCGCTGCCTATGATTGGCCAAAACAAATTATGAATTTCTGTTAATTTTAGCAGGGATATCAAGGGATGTTAACTCACAAAAGCAACTGCTTGCCAACTCTGGATATTTAGCAACCATCAGGGTGAGTTTGTTAATATTTTTTTCCTATACTGTTTTCATACTCTACTGATTCTCCTCTTTCAAATGCATTCATAATCCAGGAAACTTAAATATGCCTTTAAATAAACAGAAGCTTTTAAAAGAAAACAGTCGAGATGTAATACCTTTTATTCTATCTCTGTCATCTCATTTATTAATTTTCTATTACAGTTATATTCCTATTTTCCCTATACCTCTCCTTTTCCAGAATATCTTTATTCCACCTTTCCCTCTTCTGACAACTGCTTATCGTATTTATTACATTACTAGCGAATTGCCCGTCAAAAAATGACGGCAATGAAATTGTAAGGTAGTTAATGCTGTTTGGTGTATAATAATGAAATATGTAATACATTACTAAATGAATATACTTTACCTATTTTTAAGCATTGTGTTGAAGAGCTGGCAATCTGTTTTGATGTTGCTGGAGCATTAGTGGTGTGGGGCTGCTGTGTAAGCGTGATGAATGTGTGCACTGTGTGGTATGAATATCCGTAGATCGTTTGTGGCGTTTTGCGAGTTTCTTGTGGTGTTTTGCGAGTTTAGAGTGCTGTAGCCTCGTTTTCGTTTTGTTTGGCGGCCATTTTTTCTCTCGCTTAGATTTTTTTTTAGTCTCTAAACTCTTTTATTTCGAGTAAAATCGAGGTCTAAGTTGCATTTTTGAGGTCCTGGGTGCTCCCTCTTGGTGTAGGTAAGGTTTTTATGTATGTGCTGTGTGTATGTATTGTGTTTTACATTTTGTAATGTTCGCGAGTTGCGTCCGAGTGTTGCGAGGCCGTAATGTGTGTGAACGTGTGTCGTATGTTGTTTGCGAGTGTCGTAATGTGTGTGTCGTGCTGTTTGGGTTGCGACGTGAAGTTTGCGAGGGTCGCAGTTGCTGGCATGGAGCGCCTTCGGCGCTCCATGCCAGCAACTGCGGCCCTCGCTTTGCGAGGTCCTCAGGTGCTGGCATGGAGCGCCTACGGCGCTCCATGCCAGCAACTGAGACCCTCGGCCAGTGCCCTCGCTTCGCGAGGGCCTTGGCTCGCTGAGCGAGCCGCGGCCCTCGCTATGCGAGTCGCGGCCCTCGCTTTGCGAGGGCCGCAGGCTCGCTATGCGAGCCCGCAGCGTAAGCAACAACTCGTACGCTCACAACTATATATGTGATTTTACTGTGTTATCCGGAAATGAAAGGACCACTACAGTTCAAGAAAAATATATGCTTGTCAAGTATGCACCAAACTAACAATATTAACAGCTGTGTATGTCATGAACATAAAGCAGTTTTGGGGAAAATCTGAGTTTTGAAGACTTTGTTTATGATTATAGGAATCCATTTTGTGTTTGTTACATCACGTCCTCAGCTTAATCATGAAGGTGTGTGCTGTCTATTAGTGAATAGAGGGTGGGAAAGGAGGGAACAGAGAGAGCCTTTGTTAAGATAATTGGATAAGATTAAAATGTATACCACACCCTTTCCCCTCTCTGCCCCAGAAGCAGACTCTTCAGTAATGTAAAGCCTTTTTCACACACACACACACACAACTTCCACCTATCTATCCTAAATTTTCCCAGGACACAGCAGAGGCATCAAAATGTATTTTGTCTACTTTAAAACTAGTTGGATGACTTGTTTCCTGCTTAGTTATGCTCTTAGTTAGACTCAAAGTTTAGACTCAAACTAAAAAATGTTTTCATTATGTAGTGGTCCTTTAAACTTACACTGATTAAATGAATGGGCTAAGGGATATCAACTGAATAAGTGACAGTCAAGTGATTTCATAAGGATATGGTAATGTTCTTGATGATCACAGGAGGTGAAGATGAGGTGTGTCCTTAAAGGACTACTGCAGTGGTACAAGAGTTTCAATCTGTTTATTCATAACTGTTTCTCTCCACCCCTATTAGGTGTCCTGGAGTGAAAGCAGATGTGCCAGGCGACTGTTCTAAAATGTATATTAGACCAGGTTGCCTGCAATAGAGATAGGTAAAAACTTTTTCACAAGGGAAGCTCCTCAGCAGATCCTCTCCCACTTCTAGACACCTAATAAAGGTTGGAGATGAGATGATCCATGTGAACAGGAAAAGCTACAGTTAATTTGTAAGATTTAAAATGTACATTGATTTTTTTTTTTTCATTTCAATTATTGATTTATATAACCCTAGATGTGATGTAACATAGTTTTTGCCCATAAATATCCATAGAGAGATATTTGTCTTTTTTGACAGCATCTATACTACCCATTACATTGGCAATGCTTTGTCCAGTAAGCTCTATAATTATATAGTATAATAATAGGAATATTGTAAATTTACAAAACATGCATAATTCATAGTACAAGGCTACAGAATATATTACATTTTTCTTACTAATAACAGTGCTTAGAAAACTGTTACATTTGTTCTTTTTCTGTACAACTATAAACATTCACCTGGGAGAAAAATGGAAACATTAGTTACAATGTGTAAACCATAATTAGCTATTTTTCATAGCAAGGAAATAAAAAACAGTTATATATTTAAACTTGACCATAATAAATATTACTTTTGCATATCAGGCAGATTTACCTTTTCTTTTGCTTAACATTTTCATGACACAACATTCTTATAAAAAAAATGCAGCAGAGAGTTATAACGTTAATTTAAAAGAGGGATATAAGAAAAAGAGGTCTTGATTTTGGAGTAGTGTACACATGTGCTGCTTTGCAAAAGGGTAGTAGGTAAGTAAAACAGCCCACCAACATAAGTGGTAGGGACAAACACAGTAAAGGAATTCAAATATGTCTAGGATATGAAAAAGGCAATGCTGAGGCCTTATGAAACCAAATGTTTTAGGTAGATAGAATGGATAGATTAGATGGGCCTGTAGGTTCTTATCTGATAAGAAATTAACATTTCAGATTTACCAGAGGCATGTGTATGCCTTGGCCTAGGCAGGTTTGAGGGGTGGTAAAAATTTGTCTGACTGAATGCAGAATACCAGAGGATAGCAAGAAGAGACAAGTAGACATTCTACAATAAGCAATGTAAAGAGATCGAAGAAGATAACAGAATGGGAAAGTCAAGAGATCTCTTCAAGAAAATTGGGGATCTCAAATGAATCTTTTATGCCAAAGTGGGTGTGATAAAAAACAAAAATGGTAGGGACTGAAGGTCCTATAAAGAAGAGGTGGCAGAAATACACTGAATATCTGTACAGGAAGGATCTTAACAACAGTGATAACCTCAGTAGTTTGTCCAATGAGCTGGAGCCAGACGTCTTGGAGAATGAAGTGAGATGGGCCCCAGGATGTTTTGCTAAAAATAAGTCTGCATGGAATCCCAATTGAATTATTCAAAATTCTACAAGGAGATGCTGTGAACATGTTGCTTGCGTTATGCTAACAAATTTGGAAAACTCAGTGGCCAATAGACTGGAAAAGGTCAGTCTACATCACAATCCCCCAAAAAGGCAGTGCCAAAGAGTGCTCCAATTATCAAACAATTGCACTAATATCACATGCCAACAAGGTAATGCTTAAGATCCTACAAACTCGGCTCCAAAAATATATGGACCGGGAACTACCAGATGTGCAAATTGCCAATATCCGCTGGATAACAGAGAAAGCTAGAGAGTTCTAAAAAAACATTTACTTCTGCTTCATAGACTATTCTAAAGCCTTTGATTGTGTGGATCTCAACAATATGTGGCATGTTCTTAAAGGGATCAGGGTACCAGACCATCTCATCCTGAGCAATCTGTATGTGGACCACGAAGACACGGTCAGAACAGAACATAGGACAATAGGAAGGTTCAAGATTGGAAAAGGTGTGCTCAAGGTTCTATATTGTCACCTTATTTATTCAACTTATATGCAGAACACATCATGTGTAAGGCCAGGCTGGATGAATCCAAAGCCGGAATCAATATTGCAGGAAGAACTATCAACAACCTCCAATAAGCAGATGATACTACTCTGACGGCTGAAATTTAGGGGGAACTAAAGGACCTACTGATGAGGGTAAAAGAAGTGCAAAAGCTAGCCTGCTGCTCAACGTTAAAAAGAAGATTATGGAAAATGGCAATTTTTAGTTCCTGGTAAATAGATGGGGAGTGACAGGCGTGACAGATTTTATTTCCCTGATTTTATTTTCCGCACTCTGCAACAATTACTTTGCCGCCCCTGTCTTGTGCATTTTGCTTCCAAAATATCTCTCTCACCCTGTACCTCCAGTTCCTCTCTCTCAATAACACCCCTTCCCCACCCTGTCACTCTCTTTCCTTTCCTTTCTGCTTTCTTCCATAAACTGCTCCTTCCCAACTCTGTCAAGCCACTTCCATACTTTCCCTTATCTGTCAATCTCTGTGTCCTGTTGGCCTTATACCTAACGAATTTGGTCACACCCTTCCCCTCCCAAACCTCCCTATCCCATCTGTTACTATCTCTGCCTTCTCCTGCCCCAACACATTTCGACCCCACGTCCGAGTCATGGCCCATCCCCTCCAGTTTGCTCTCTGAGAACTTGAGTATCATGCAGGAAATAGGAGAGGCAAATAGAAGACAAGTTTCCTGATGTTATGGCTCCTCTGATGTAATGTATTCTGCATCCTCCGCACTTGACCTTTACTCCCCTTCCCCTTAACCCTTGTGATTAGCCCAGACCTATCCTTGAAAATAGAATTCAATGGAAGAGTATGCTCATACAGGACAACCCTCCTACTCAAACTACATAAAGTTTAACAGTCCAAGATGGAATCCCCCTTGAGTCATCTTAATATAACATTTTCTCTAAAAGTACTTTTAAGTTTCTGTCTTGCATATCTAATTTTGTTTATTTGTTAATACTTCCCAAACTTATGATGTTTTTGCCAAACTACAGTGGTCTTTTAATATCTTCTCTTTTGTCCTAATATGCACTCTGACACTATGGTTCTAACACATTCATGTTTATTAATATACTCTGCTCTTCCTTAAATTACCATTGTCTAAAATGTACTGTTTTAAAGAATTACACTTGGAAAAATACATGTGTTTATAATGTAAAAAAAAACACAGACTCTAGTTTATTACATTTTATTTGCATTTATGCCACTATGGAATCTGCCAGATTGCTTTTAGCAGATCATTGCCTGAGGTGAGAGGACACTTTGAATGTATAGGAAGTTTGTGTCTGCACATTGTGAATATAGTAGTAAGAACTGACAGTAATCTAGGCAGGAGTATATGGAAAATCATTACAAGTGCGCACAATAACGCGCCCCGGTAGGTCACAGCGCATTTAGCAAGCGCGCTGAAGTCGGTGGGTAGGTTCAGTCTTGCTATGTGCAGTCTCTGTGGGTGCAGTCTCCCTAGTTACAGTCTCTGAAGGTGTAGTTTCTGTTGGGTGCCCTTTCTATATGACACTGTCTCTCCTATGCACACAGCTCTCTCCACCACTCTTTCTCTCTCTGCCCTGCCATTATGGTAAGTGATGAACAACGGGCTTTAAATGACTAGAGCTCCACATGACCAGGTCCCAACAGAGCCTAGTATCAGTGAGACCACCACAGGGCAAAACACTGGACACAGCTCACTGATCTATAGCAGGTGAATGAAATTATCAATTTTATTTTGTAGTTGGTTTAACAAATATGTAGGGATTCGGCAGGGAATATTACGTAAAATGTAAGTAATTTTTGGTAAAATTACCATTTTTATGGCAATAAGTCTGCCAGACCAGGATATATTGAAACCTGACCATGCATTGATTTTTGCTATAACATTTTTATACACTTTTTTATAGTTAATTATTATTGTCTGCTTCAAGTTTGTTTCCAGTATTATTCCCAAATGTTTCAAAGAGTTTTGCCATATGAGAGGAAAACGATGTTTTAATTTAAGTAGTATTTCGTAAGACATATTAATGGACATGGCTTCTGATTTGCTAATATCTGGCTTAAAATTTGATATTTTGCTATAATCATCTATCAATTGGAACAATGATTTGAGAGAGACTAACGGATCTTCCATTGCTACAAGTATGTCATCCGCAAAGGCTGATATTTTATGTTCCATAGATCCAACCTTTATCCCTTGCACCTCATTTTCCTTCGTAATCGATATTATTAAAGGTTCAATAAACAAGGCAAAGATCGCAGGAGAAATGGGACAACCTTGACGTGTCCCGTTCGAAATATCAAAGCTAAATGAACTATATCCCGGCCCCACTACTTTTGCAGTGGGGGCGGTATATAGTGCCCGGATGGCTTTCGAACCAAAGTCCCCCAACCCATATCTTTCAAACAGAGATTCTAGGAACTCCCACCCCACTCTATCAAAAGCCTTTTCTGCGTCTAATGATAAGAGCACGGTGGGAGCACCCTTTCGCTTGGCATAAGAGATTAAATTAATGATTCTCTTGACATTATCAGATGCTTGCCTCCCTTGGATGAAACCTTTTTGATCTGAAGAAATAAGTTCTCCTAAGATTGCATTCAGCCTAATAGCTAGAATTTTTGCATACATTTTTATATCAGTGTTCAGTAGGGAAATCGGACGAAAATCCTTGCATGATGGTTCTTTATACTCTTCTTTGGTAATTGTTATAACCGAGGCCTCCAGCATTTCTTTCGGTGCCCGACCTGTAATCTTAATTTCATTTAAAGCATTCTTAAGAGGGATTAAAATTTCTGACTTGCAGAGTTTATAGTAACAATTTCTGTACCCATCTGGGCCGGGGGAGCAGGTTCTTGAGTACACTCAGGGACCATTATCTGGCCCAGGTTATACAGGAGCCTACTAGAAATGAAGCTATCTTAGATTTAGTTATCACAAATAATATTGATATAGTATCAAATGTTGAAATAGGGCAACCTTTTTTAACGGTCTAAGGGCAGCAATACAAAGTATAGACTGGGACAGAGAACTGATAGGTAAAAACACTGAACATAAATGGACAACATTTAAATCCTTACTAAATATACATACACATCGGCATATACCGTGTGGGAATAAAAGTAAAAGGAGTAAATCCCATCCAATGTGGCTTAACAATGATTTAAAGATCAAGATACGGAGTAAAAAACAGGCATTTAAATTATACAAACAAGAGGGGACAGAGACTGCTTTACGGGAATACAAGGAAATCAACAAGGCTTGCAAAAGCGCGATTAGACTGGCTAAAATAGAAAATGAAAAATGTATTGCAAAAGAGAGTAAGACAAACCCTGAAATATTTTTTAAGTATATTAATGGGAAGAAGGCGAGGAAGGAAGCTATAGGAACATTAGAATGTGAAACAGGCTGTCTGAAAATTAGTGACCAGGAAAAGGCAGATGAGCTAAATAGGTTCTTTTCTTCGGTATACACAAGGGAGGTACAAGTGGTTGGGACACTGCAACATAATGGGGCTACACTACCTTTGCCAAATAATTGGTTAACACAGGAAGTAATCCAAAAGAGGTTGGAAAAAATAAATGTTAATAAAGCCCCGGGTCCTGATGGAATACATCCAAGGGTACTAAGGGAACTGGGTTCTGTAATAGCCAAACCATTATATTTAATTTTTCAAGATTCACTCAACACAGGGTCTCTACCAGATGACTGGAGAAAAGCTGATGTGATACCTATATTTAAGAAGGGAGCAAGAGCAAATCCGGGGAATTATAAACCAGTGAGCCTCACTTCTGTAGTGGGGAAGCTTTTAGAAGGGTTAATAATGGATAATATACAAGAATATGTCTATTTGAACAGGATTATAAGTAGAAGTCAACATGGATTTATGAGGGATAGGTCACGTCAAACAAATCTAATTAGTTTCTATGATGAGGTTAGTAGGAACCTGGATCAAGGCAACTCAGTGGATGTAGTCTTTTCGGATTTTGCAAAAGCTTTTGATACAGTGCCACATGGGAGACTATTGGGCAAACTAAGGGATACAGGAATTGCAGTAAATATCTGCTCATGGATTGAGAGCTGGCCAAAAGACAGGAAGCAGAGGGTTGTTGTAAATGGAACATACTCCGATTGGACTAATGTGGTAAGTGGGGTTCCTCAGGGTTCAGTATTAGGTCCTCTCCTTTTTAACATATTTATTAATGACTTAGAGGTAGGATTGGAGTGTGGGGTCTCCATTTTCGGTGATGACACAAAGTTGTGCAAGGTAATTAAATCAGATAATGATGTGCTTTCCCTCCAAGGGGATTTACATAAAATTGAGGAATGGGCATCTAAATGCCAGATGAGATTTAATACAAATAAATGTAAGGTTATGCATCTGGAAAAGAAAAATAGCCATGCAATGTATAATCTTAATGGAGCAAATCTAGGTGTATCAGATATTGAAAGGGATTTGGGAGTGCTTGTGGACAACCACCTAGGTAACAGTGCTCAAAGCCAAGCAGCAGCTGCAAAGGCCAATAAAATATTAGCATGTATTAAGAAGGGTATAGAAGCCAGGGAAGCAAATATAATTCTGCCACTATACAAATCTCTAGTACGCCCTCATTTGGAATATGGAGTACAATTTTGGGCACCACTTCATAAAAAGAACATTTTAGAGCTGGAAAAGGTACAGAGAAGGGCAACAAAACTAATAAGGGGAATGGAGGGGCTAAGTTATGAAGAAAGACTAACCAAATTAAACTTATTTTCTCTAGAAAAAAGGCGTATAAGAGGTGATATGATTACCTTATATAAATACATCCAGGGTCAGTATAAAGATTTGTCAGGGGAGCTTTTTGTGCCAAGAGGTTTTCAACTGACAAGAGGACATCCCTTGAGGTTAGAAGTAAAAAGATTTCACCTCAAAGAAAGAAAAGGGTTCTTCACAGTAAGGGTGGTTAATCTGTGGAATTCTCTACCAGAGGAGGTGGTGACAGCGGATTCGATAGATAACTTTAAAAGGGGACTAGATTTATTTCTAATTAAAAGGGGAATTCAGGGTTATCATGGATAATTAGAGAGGCAGTATTGATCCAAATTTTTTACATTTCCCTTTGAGACAATTGGCTAAGTCTCGCTTGTGTTTTTTTTTTTTTTCTATTTTCCTTCCTCTGGACTAATTAATAATAAAAAAAAAAAAAATAATTAATAACTGATTAATAATTAATTAACAACTAATGAATTAATAGTTAATCCTCATATTGCAGATCAGAGGAGATCTTAAAAGGTTGAACTTGATGGACTGAAAGTCTTTTTTTCAACTTTAAATACTATCGGCCTCATTCTATTAACGTCCGTAAATCGGCCGCAAAGCTGCGATTCCTTGCGGGGCTCCCGTTACCTTGCAATTCAATTATACGGCGCCGCAAGGCTATCCCCTTACGGCCGGCCGTATATCTTGCAACCGGCTGTAAGCTCAGAAATCTTTAAATGCAAATATATATTCAAGACGGCACTGTGAAGCTGTGTAAATGCTAGGGATCATAATGGGGGCCATGAGGATTAATAGCAACCCCCTCTCAAGCTTGCACATCAGCCCAAATCCGACATTACATTAACTGTTTATTTTCCGACCGCAGCGTGGGCGGGTCTGAGGTGTTCCAAGCCCTCTGGACTTTTTACATGGATATGTGACTTAAATTAAAAAAATGTTTATTTACGGATTTGAGTGTAGGGGAATGTTGTGCTATTAATGCTAACACCTACAATCACTTTATATTCTCCTCAGAGTGCAGGATGGCTTTATTATGGCTTTAAAATGTGCTTAATTGTGTGTCTGCTGGACCTTTTTGCTGCAAGTAAGCTGCGGCTCGGTTTTAGCCTTGCAGAGAGGGTTCCCGGAGCAATTGAATAGCAACCGGGGCTTTCTTGCGGCCGAAACTCTTGCGGCCGTTTAAGGTCAAAGGCTTTCCTCGAGCGCGTGCGGCCGCAAGGGATAGCAAGGCGCCGGCCACAAGCCTGCCGGAATCCCCGGCCGGAAGGGAATAGAATAGGCGAATAGCTTGCGGCCGGTCCTTGCGGCCCCGCATCTCCTACGGCCGTTAATAGAATGAGGCCCTATGTAACTATGTAACTATGTAATATTATCTGCTCATATTCAGCCAAATGCTTTAGAGCTCATTGGACGGCGCTTCACAGTGCAGATGGATAATGACCCGAAGCATACTGCAAAAGCAACTAAAGAGTTTTTTAAGGGAAAGAAGTGGAATGTTATGTAATGGCCAAGTCAATCACCTGATCTGAATCCGATTGAGCATGCATTTCACTTGCTGAAGACAAAACTGGAGGGAAAATGCCCCAAGAACAAGCAGGAACTGAAGACAGTTGCAATAGAGGTCTGGCAGAGCATCACCAGGGATGAAACCCAGCGTCTGGTGATGTCTATGCGTTCCAGACTTCAGGCTGTAATTGACTGCAAAGGATTTGCAACCAAGTATTAAAAAGTGAAAGTTTGTTTTATGACTGTTAATCTGTCCCATTACTTTTGGTCCCTTAAAAAGTGGGAGGCACATATACAAACTGTTGTAATTCCTACACCGTTCACCTGATTTGGATGTAAATAATAATTAAAGCTGAAAGTCTGCAGTTAAAGCACATCTTGTTCGTTTCATTTCAAATCCATTGTGGTGGTGTATAGAGCCAAAAAGATTAGAATTATGTGGATGTCCCAATATTTATGGACCTGACTGTATATATATAGTTGAAGGTACTAAAGCAGAGCACATAAGGCAGAGAAAGAGCTGGAGCATATAGATGGAGCAGGGGTATAGAAAGCACACGTCAGGTAACACACAGGGCAGAGCAGGCACATAGGCAGAGTCACTGTATGTGTATTATTGTGATCCAGTTTGTGTGTAATTGTGTCACTTGGCTGTGTGGGACACACTGAGGTCCCCAGTGAGCGTGTATCAGTGTGTGAGACTAGTGATCTCTGGATTTACATAAAACATAAAATAATATAAAGTAACCCCCAGTAAGGTCAGTGATGATATAACTGTGTGTCCCCAATAATATAAAGCCACTAAGTACTATTCTGGTAAACTTCACATGGATCCTGTCCAACAACTTTAGTGTACAGGGTTTGTAGCAGCCAGGGCACCACCGGGGTGTCTATGGCGTGCGTGCTAAATGGGTTGCGCTATCGGGCGTGCACGCTTTTAATCCAGGGCGCATTTGTGGTGTGCGCAAATGTCGCCGCCTTTATGTCTTGGCACATTTAGCATCCGCGCGATAGACGCGTTCCGTTTTGGTCCCTACATAGGCCCATTATCAATGAAAAGTTGGTCTTTTTAAAGGCAAACTTCAAAGCAAGTTTATGAAATGTATTTTCTATATGTCTGTACTACAGCTAAAATATCATCATTGCAGAGTGACCTCTTTTACTCAGCTGTGAATGACACAATGGGTTGTTGGTGGAATGTGGCACCAGAAAACAAGGATAACTTGCTTAATGAATACACTTGAATAACCAGAGGGTTGAATATTATACATCAAAATCTTCATCTGCAACTACACAAATATAGGGTTCTTCACAGTAAGGGTAGTTAATCTGTGGAATTCTCTACCAAGGGAAGTGGTGACAGCGGATTTGGTTGATAACTTTAAAAAGGGAATGGATATATTTTTAAATAAAAAGGGCATTCAGGGTTATCCTGGTTAATTAGAGAGTATTGATCTGGGGATTAATCCAATTGAAGAAAATAACTGCATAGTAGCACCCTCCCTATCAGATCTTTTACCCTTGCTATTCCCTATCTGTTCTTCCCCACGTTGCTGCCTCTTCCATTACCTTTAGATTGTAAGTAGCGAGTTTCCAATCTTGTAGGGTGCTTTGGGGAAAAAACACTTTCTATAAAGATTTTAAGCTCAAAACTGGGCCATCCATCTTCTGCAATTTGCTAATATTATATTTTTCCTTGTTCTTATCCCCTGTACAGCGCTACGAAATATGTTGGCACCTAACAAATAAAAGTTATTAATAATAATAACTATGTATATAACTTATTAATATATGAATTTAAAAGCTGCAGAAATTATGGCATTTATCCCCTATAACATGCAGTTTCTGTACAACAAAATAACAAAGTATAAAAGATTAAGTAGGCATTGAGCATCCTATAATATGGCAATATGCAAAGTAAGGCAAGCTACAAAAACATAATACATAATAAGTTTGTATTTTGCTTCATGTATATGGCTGGATACAAAAAACTGAAATACTGTATGTGCGCAAAGCAATTGAGTGAAATCCAGATATAGGTGGGACAGCAGAAATTACGAACGGGTGAGAAGAATTTGTGTGTAAAGGTGATGGAAAAGTCTCTGTGTGCCTTAGGGGGCAAATAGAGAGTGAAAATGAGACACAAGAAAGCAGAGAAAAATGAGATAGGAATGTATCTATCAATGTTGACTGTGCATGAGGGAAAAAGCAGTATACTGCTGGCCAAGAGCAAATAATATTTCCTGAGATTGAGATAATATGTCCCAACAACTATTTACTGCTAATTCCCAAGCCCATCCAAATCTTTTTTTATTAACCCTTATAGGGGAAAATGAAACAGAACATTGTTTTCTTTTTTATGAGCATTTTCACGGCTGTCATGCCACTTTATCTGTAACTGATGGAAGATGAAGTATTATTGTGTTTGCTTCAAAAACAGAGACTTAAATAACATTCACTAGCTGTCTCCAGCACATCTGTGTACTTAAGATTCTGTCTCTGCACAGCTCTGTATAATCCACATCATCATCATACTGCTTTGGCATTCTCAGCTCTAATCTCTCAAATACCCGTTCTGTGTTACAACTGCTAGAAAGTGTGGGGAATCTTACCATGAAAGGATTTCCCTAAAGGAAACAAAAGCTACTCCTCCATTCCTGCCTCCCTGCAGCATCCACATTGCCATCTTTCTCATTAGGCCTGACCTGTCATCCAGGCCCCTGCAGTATCACACTCGAAGGTGACAAGTTTCCTGTGAATGACAAAGGCTCTTTGCTCAGTACAGAACAGTCAATCTGTTACCTTTGTATAGGAAAAAGGACACTTATCAAATACAGACTCTGATAATAATAGCATTTTTTTTCATCCAAAGCCAACTTTAAAATATAAGACTTAACTTATTTTCTAACAAAAAACTATCTCATCTTATAAATAATATATAATAAAATTAAATTATAAATCTTTTTTATACTATGTTTTAGTGCAATAACTGTTTTTGTTATTTATCTACACACAAACAAGATGATGTGCTAAATAAAAAGATAAAAAATATAACCGAAAAATAAATAAATATTGTATTTGAATAGATGACTAAAAAAGCAAATGGAAAACAAAGGAACAAGCTAAGTTGATAAATATCAAATTTAATAAGATCAGACAAGATAAAATGTCTTTCATCGAAAAAAATTTATGTCTTGCAGCAATATTTGCATCAAGTATAAATGTTACTATTTTCCATATGAAAGGGCCACTGTAGGTCAAGAAAAAATGCACTTGTTTGTGAAGTATGTAATAAACAAAGAACTAGCGCCTGTGTAAGCCATGGACATGACAAACAATTTTTAGAGGATATCAGAAATAGGGGAATCCATTTTGGTTTGTTACATCACTTTCTAAGAGATGGATCAAGAGAGTGTGTTTTAGCCACTAGAAGAAGGGAACACTGAGAGATAGATATGCTTTTTCAGATGATTGGATTCAATTGAAATGAACATTACATCCCTTCACTCTTATGGGCCCAGAAGCAGACAGATTGCAGACAATTTTGCACTGTACACAGATATTTGAATCACAAGTATGTTGGGCTTTTACTTTATGACTAATTCTGACTAATACAAATAATGCTCATTTGGTTTTATTTTGACTAGGTAGGACAGGCAGATCCAACTCATATGATATTAGTAAGCAAAACTATTTTCCATCAGAAAGGTCTGCAATTTTGAATTTAATTAAAATTAACACTTATTACTTGAAGCACCATCAAAGTCTCATAGTTGCGGTATGCTTATTTGAAGGATTAATGTTGCTAATAAGAATAATATTAAAAAAAAAAAAAAAAACAGTTATATTATACTATTATTTGCAAATGTCCTTTGCATTTCTTTGTGGCAGCCCTGTCAACAGACCAGCAGAAGAGGAGATTCTAAATGTGTGAGTTAACGGTCACACCAATTTGTCTCACCAGGATCCTGCAAGACAGATTTGTCATATACATCGGTATATATATGTCTGATAGTTGACAATCAGCATAAATTATGTCTGGTAAAACAATTGAATCATAGCCCAAACCTAAGGTTAATACCAACTCACAAACAAGGCTCCTACTAGTGAAGCAAGAATTATGTTGAGTCACCAACAGGGTCACAAAACAAGGGCATTTAAATGAGCCCTATTCTATAAGAAGCCTGTAAGTGACTATAACCCTTCATTTTTTTTCTCTAAAATGTTTAGATGTATTTTTTGACTCAAGCCCGCAATTTTTGTCTTACAGCCTACACATGTAAACCCTGCCTTTTTAAGTAGGATTTCAAGGGGCCTGATCACATAATCTGACAACATTTAAGCAGCCCTGTAATTAACTTCTTAGACACAGCCAATAGCAAAAGAGACCATCATCATAACATCAGTAAAACATGGAAGTTAGACATTACCTTAAATGGGAGGCTACAAATCAATGAGAGCCAATAAGTATTATCTGCCGATCGGGCACTCAAGCAATGTCCATGTGGGTTTCATTATATGTATTAACCCATTGAGTCCCAGGATAGATAATACTTCAAAATAACAGTTAATTTTTTTTGGTAATTGCATATTTGTTGGTTTGAGACTGTTCACAATTCATTCTAATGTCTTTCCATGCCTCCCCATGATTTTATAGAATATCATTTTTGTGTAACTTTAATTAGCACTCATAATGTTCGAGCTGTGCTAAAACCAATGGAGTTCTATGCCCAAATTTGTGACTTTGGCTGGCCCGTAGTGATTGTGTAACGTGTAATCAGATTGCGAGCAGCTACTAGAATTTATGACAATTTTAAGAGCAGTTTTAAGTGTGTATCAATTTATGAATTGGCCAAAAAAAAAGGGCTGTTTGTTCCTATAGCTTACATCTAGGAACATTTGCATGGATGAGATATTAAAGACTAAATGCAAATGTCTGGGATCACTGTGTAAGGATCTGACTATTTATAAGCTCTTTGTCTGCAGCAGCTTAGCCAATGTACTGAGTGCCATAAAGTCAAGGTATGCATCATGTAGTAATATAATTTCATGGGTTGTTTTTTGTAATTTTTTTACATTATTTGCAGAAAGATGACATGTGCAACTCCTTGAAACAAAACATAATCATAACAAAAAATGGCAGAAAATTAGAAAGGAACAATTGAAGAAACTCTCTACCAAGAAGGCAATTCAGAGGTTGTAAAGCAATTGGATTCAATGTATGGTTTATTTCAGGAATCAAATACTTTATTTAATAAATATTAAGAACTATTTAACACTAGCGACTTGCCCGTCAAAAAATGACGGTCAATAAAAGAAAGTGTTAAAATGCTGTTTGCCACACAATGTGAGTGTACTGTGTGTCTCAACTATATAGACCCCTCTAACACAGTAATGAACGCATGCAATAACACTATAAGTGCCATGAGGGTCACCCAGGACCTTCAGGACCCAAAGTGTAAGCACTACACCATTTTAACCCGGTCACTTATGGGGGTCTATCCAGACCCTCATAAGCCTCTATTTAACCCCATAAGTCCCATAAGGGTATATTATGACCATTATGGGTCTGTTACAACCCAGCATTAACCCCATAAGTGCCATGACAGTCCTCAAGGACCATCATGACACTAAGTATAAACACTACACTGCACTATACCCCCCAATAAAACATTAAATATCAACTAAACACCCTCTACACTAACCTATTAACACCTACACTATCTTCCTATTGACCCCCATGAGTCACAGGGTTAATTAGGGGTTTATGGAGGTCTGTATTGACCTCCATGAGTGACAGGGTGATAGTGTATATTTGTTTTCTTTTATAACGGGTCCTTTAAGGACCTTTACGGTCCTTTAAGGATCCGTAACGCGTGAATTTTGAATTTTCATTGCAGCGGGGTTAATGTGGGGTTAATGCAGGGCTCCGAGCTTATCTCGGATCCCATGGGGTTATCTCGGATCCCTTCTTGGGTAAGTTGTACGTGGCTGGGCTTTGAGCCTCGTTTTCGGCGGCCATTTTTTCTCTCGCTTAGGGGATTTTTGTGTGTCTGAACTCGAGAAATTGGACTTAAATGGAGGTGTAACTTCACTTTCAGAGGTCCTGGGGGGCCCCTTGCTATGGGTAAGCTTTTTATGTATTTTTTGTGAGTATTTGGTGTGTTTTGACTGTTTTTAGGTGCGCGTGGTTCGGCCGTTATGGTCGTATTTTTCGTGCGTGTGGGTGTTTGTTGCGTTAAGGTTGGTTCCGAGGTCGTTTTTTTTTCTAAGTCGTGCGTGTGTGTTTTTAACCGCGTGTGAGGCGCCTTTGAGCCTCCACCTCCACAAATGCGGACCCTCGCTTTGAGAGGGTCCGCATTTGTGGAGCAAACTGCGAGCTCGCAAAGCGTGACGACAAATCGTAGTTTGACAACTATTATATGTGATGTCAGAGGAAATCATATGTATAATGTCTAGTTACCATAGCATTATAACTATTATTATCAAGTTAAACAGATACAGCCTTATTAAATTGCGATTCAGTAAATTTAAAAGGGCTCTATTTAAGCACAAAGCATACTTTTTTACAGAACTTTTTAGTCAGTGAACTTCTATCCAAAAGCAAGGTCTTCACTAACTAAAAACTTCTTTAAATAAAATATGCTGTGTGCATAAATAGAGCCCATTTAAATTTACCGAATGACAATTTAATAAGGCTGCTAGATAGCTGAACAGCATGTGGAAGTAGCGAGCTTCCAATCTTGTAGGGTGCTTTGGAAAAAAACACTTTCTACAAAGACTCTAAGCTCAAAACAGGGCTCTCCACTTGTGTAGGGAGTAGGAGACAGGTGAGTAATAAGAACCTAATGAAAACATGGGAAGGTACAAACACTTCTAGCATAAGGGCAGGTCTAGTATAAGTGTAGTTTAAATAGGAAGGAGTGCAAAGGGGGAGAACATTAGTAGTGCTTTATACATTTTTTTTACCCACTGTAATTATGAGTCAGTCCAGTGGCAACGTCACTCAGTGTCCATCCCGTCATATGTATGCACTACTGAAACAGATGATCCAGGGTCCATACCTCTGTGGCAGGTGTGAGCATGTTGCCTCTCTGGAAGCTTATATTGGAGAACTGAAAAGGAGAATTGCAGCACTTAGTGTTATTGCTCCACTGGAAATGGGGTTGGTGCTCACAGAGCACAGGTTAGCTGGGCCTAGCATAGAGGGAGGAGCTGGGGCTAGTGAGGATGTCCAGGGAGGTAGTTGGGTTACAGTTTCAAGGGGAAGCAGGGGGAATAGGAGCAGGAGGGAGGCCAGTTCTGAGTTTGCAAGCACCAACAGATTTGCCAGATTGAGTGAAACTGTTGGGGATGTCCATTCAGGAATGGCAATGCCAGATAGAGCTGTTCCCTCTAACAGCCGGGAGAACAGTTCTCTTGGAGGAGTGGGAGGGGAGAATAGGCAGAACAACAGGCAGGTTCTGGTGGTTGGGGACTCTATTATTAGGATGGTAGAGAGGGTGATTTGTCACCCAGATCCCAGCAATCGAACAGTTTGCTGTCTCCCGGGTGCTCGGGCTTGGCATGTTGTGGATCGGGTAGACAAATTATTGGGAGGGGCTGGAAATGAACCGGCGGTCTTGGTACATATTGGTACCAATGACAAAGTTAGTGGACGATGGAGTGTCCTAAAGAATGATTTTATAGAATTAGTTAATAAGCTGAAGGCAAGGACCTCCAAGGTAGTATTTTCTGAGATACTACCAGTGCCACGTGCTAGCCCAGGGAGGCAGAAGGAGCTTAGGGAGGTTAATGCATGGCTAAAAATGTGGTGTATTAAGGAGGGATTTGGGTTTTTAGAGCACTGGGCTGACTTCTCACTTTGGTAAAATCTCTATAGCAGGGATGGATTGCACCTTAATGATGACGGAGCTTTTGTGCCAGGGGATAGGATGGTAGAACAGCTGGGGATTTATTAAACTAGTGGGGGGGGGGTGGGGGGGGGGGGGGGGGGGGAGGGACAAGATAGAAGTAATAGGGTAGTAATTGTAGAGGGGGTAAGGAACTTATTAACTAGTCATGGGGGAGGAGATGGGGGAGGGTGAGTACAGTCAATAGGGAGATATTGCTAAGTAAGTCAAGTACAGTGGCAGGCACTTCAGAACTACAGACTCATAACATAAGGTGTAGGCTTGCTAATGCCAGAAGCTTGCCAGGGAAAATGGGAGCGTTAGAATTATTAGCAGTTAATGAAAAATGAGATTTAATAGGCATTACCGAAACATGGTGAGATGAATCTCATGACTGGACTGTTAATCTGGATGATTATAACCTATTTAGGAAAGATAGGGGGCAATGGTAAAAGAGGAATAGGGATTTGTCTGTATGTTAAGCCTGAATTTAAGGCTATAGTCAGAGAAGATATTTATGCTGTAACTAGCGGTAATGGTAAATGTTTGTGGATAGAGTTAAATAGCGGAGGAGCAAATTCTAAAATAATATTAGTAGGAGTATGCTATAAACCCCCAAATATAATTGAAAGTGAGGAAATGCAATTATTGTTACAGATTGGAAATGCAGCTAAGCATCGGCAAGTTCTAATAATGGGAGATTTGAATTACCCTGAAATAAACTGGATAAATGAGACCAGCAGTTCAGCTAAGGGGAGCAGGTTCTTGAGTACACTCAGGGATCATTATCTGGCCCAAGTTATACAAGAACCTACTAGAAATGAGGCTATCTTAGATTTAGATTTCACAAATAATATTGATATAGTATCAAATCTGGAATAGGGCACCCTTTGGGAAACAGTAATCACACACAGTCTCATTTGAGATTGAATTAAAAAAAACAGAACTGTAAGGGGCCAACAAAAACTCTCCATTCTAAAAGGGCAGATTTTAACAGTGTAAGGGCAGTGATACAACATATAGACTGGGACAGAGAACTGACGGGTTAAAATACTGAACATAAAAGTACAATGTTCCAATCCTTACTAAATAAACATACTTATCACCATATACCATAAATAAAAGTAGAAGGAGTAAATCACAACCCATGTGGCTTAGCAATAAATTAAAAATGAAGATGAGGAGTTAAAAGCAAGTGTTTAAATTATACAAACAAGAGGGGACAGAGGCTGCTTTACGCAAGTACAAGGAAATCAACAAGGCTTGCAAACGGGCTATTAGACTGGCTAAAATCGAAAATGAAAAGTTAGATGCAAAGGAGAGTAAGACTAACCCTAAAATATTTTTTAAATGTATTAATGGGAAGAAGGCCAGGAAGGAAGCTATAGAAACATTACAATTTGACACAGGCCGTCTGATAATTAGTGACCAGGAAAAGGCAGATGAACTAAATAGGTTATTTTCTTTGGTATACACAAGGGAGGTACCAGTTGTTGGGTCAATGCAACATAATGGGGCTACCCTACCTTCACCAAATAACTGGTTATCGTAGGAAGAAATCCAAAAGAGATTGGAAAAAATAAATGTTAATAAAGCCCTAGGTCCTGATGGAATATATCAAAGGGTACTGAGGGAACTGGGTTCTGTAAGAGCCAAACCATTATATCTAATTTTTCAAGATTCACTCAACACAGAGTCTCTATCAGATGACTGGAGAAATGCAGAGGTTATACCTTTTTTAAGAAGGGAGCAAAAGCAAATCCAGGTAATTATAGACCAGTGAGTCTTACTTCGGTAGTGGGAAAGCTTTTAGAAGGGTTAATAAAGGATAATATACAGGAATATGTCTATTCAAGCAAAATTATACGTAGGAGCCAACGTGGATTTATGAAGGATAGGTCATGTCAAACAAACCTAATTAGTTTCTATGAGGAGGTTAATAGGAACTTGGATCAAGGCAACTCAGTGGATGTAGTCTATTTGGATTTTGCAAAGGCTTTTGATACAGTGCCACATGGGAGACTATTGAGCAAACTAAGGGATACAGGAATTGCGATAAATATTTGCTTATGGGTTGAGAGCTGGCTAAAAGACAGGAAGCAAAGGGTTGTTGTAAATGGAACATACTCCGATTGGACTAATGTGGTAAGTGGGGCTCCTCAGGGCTTAGTATTAGGTCCACTCCTTTTTAACATATTTATTAATGACTTGGAAGTGGGATAGGAGTGTGGTGTCACCATTTTTGCTGACACAAAGTTGTGCAAGGAAATGAAATCAGAAAATGATGTACTTTCCCTCCAAAGGGATTTGCATAAATTAGAGGAATGGGCATCTAAGTGGCAGATGAGATTTAATACGAATAAATGTAAAGTTATGCATCTGGGAAGGAAAAATAGCCATGCAATTTATAATCTTAATGGAGCAAATCTAGGGTTATCTGATATTGAAAGGGATTTGGGAGTACTTGTGGACAACCACCTAGGTAACAGTGCTCAATGCCAAGCAGCATCTACAAAAGCAAGTAAATATTAGCATGTATTAAGAAGGGTATAGAAGCAAGGGAAGCAAATATAATTCTCCCACTATACAAATCCCAAGTACGCCCTCATTTGGAAAATGGAGTACAATTTTGCTCATTACTACATAAAAAGGACATTTTAGAGCTGGAAAAGGTACAGAGAAGGGCAACAAAGCTAATAAAGGGAACGGAGGGGCTAAGTTATGAAGAAAGACTCATGAAATTAAACTTATTTACTCTAGAAAATAGGCATCTAAGAGGGCATATGATTACCTTATAAAAATATATCCAGGGTCAATACAAGGCTTTGTCAAGGGAACTTTTTGTGCCAAGAGGTTTTCAACTGACAAGCCGACATCCTTTGATATTAGAAGTAAAAAGATTTCACCTTAAAGAAAGAAAGGGGGTCTTCACAGTAAGGGTGGTTAATCTGTGGAATTCTCTACCAAAGGAGGCAGTGACAGTGGATTCAATAGATAACTTTAAAAAGGTATTGGATATATTTTTAAATACAAAGGGCATTAGGGCTATCCTAGATAAATAGAGAGGGAATATTGATCCAGGGATGAATCCGATTGCCAGTATCTGGGGTCAGGAAGGAATTTTATATTTTTTTCCCTGTTGGGACAATTGGCAAAATTTCTCTGTTTTTTTTGCCTTCCTCTGGATCAATTAACAATAATTCTGCGTATTGCAGATCAGAGGAGATCTAAAAAGTTTGAACTTGATGGACTAAAGTATTTTTTCACCCTAAATTACTAAAAAAACATTGTACTTTTTCTTGTTGTCATACCATTTATAGCGCTACAGAATATGTTGGTGCTTTACAAATAAAAGTTAATAATAATAATTATAATAATAATAATAATACATGGTTTCCTTTCTCAGCATTGCTACTTGTGTAGAGTTATAGGCTTTTTGTTAAAGGGTTGCTGAGTATTTGAATGCCTGTATGGATAAAAAACACAATTTATTCTAAAAGACCACTGTACAATGAAGAAAAACAAAAATGTTGCGTTGTACTAAGAGCATAATAAAGCAGGTAAAAGTAATTATTTAAAAAAATGTTAATGCCTCTGCATGACCCTGGAGACACCCCTGATACATTGGTGGAAGTTGTGTGTGAGAGGAGCATTTCATTTTGTGGCGTGAGATGCTTGCATTCCTGATGCAAGTAGACTGCTTCTGGGCAGGTGAGGGAAGGGTGTGTTGTCAATTTCAGTCTGATCCAATCATCTAACCAAATCTTCTGGCCTCTCGCCGTTTCCTGTTTCTCCACTGAATGTAGGAGTTCTCTTAATATCCCCATGTGTTCTTTGTAACTCCTATTATCTGTTTCTTTTAAAACACATACTTTGTTGAAGGAATAGTGAATCTATTATTGAACATTAATAATGTTAAGTTATACATTTTCTGTTATGCTAATTATCTTTCTTATATACGGGCTCTTTGCGCATCTCTTGCTCTGATGTTTGTTGTATGGTTAACAAAGATTGCAGATCCCTACACTCCTTACACTAGAGTATGTTCTGTCTCTTGCATTTTATAAACTGAAGTGGTTGACGTTCTATTTGGAGAGAAGAAAAACTTTATCCAGCATTAGTGTCAATTTCTAAGTATGTTTGACACATTGTTTTACAATGTTTTTGAAATTGTGTTACTTTCAAGGTCATAAAGTACTTTTATTTGCACTGGATTGTACCAAGTAATTCACTCACAATATTGGTTTTAAACCAGAAACATATTAGGTTCATTTATAACTATATGCTCTGGTGTATCATTCTTTTTTTGCCTAACATTATAACGTTTTCTGCAACAATAGGCCTGGGGTTCAGAACAAAATAGCCTTGTTTTATTTTTATCAGCACTACCAGGATTAGTCATATAGCAAACAAGGACTTATCTGCACTATGATGGTGCTCTTTGAATATTGGACACTATACAGAAAACTGAATTGAGCCTTTAATTGCTAAAATATGCCACACCTTTTCTTTTTTAATGCTCTTTATTGAATACACAGAATAAAATAAACATGGAATAGGTATAAACTAGAAATAATATGTATAAGAAAACACAAGGCATAACACTGACACCTACAATTACTTGCCACAGAAATTCAGAATATAATTTCCTCCACATCTTCCAAGGCACTGAAGATCTTCACTTCTCCCTGGAAATGCTAGCATGGAGTGTATCATCTCATATTGTCAACGCTTCACCCTGTTGTAGCTGAAAACCACTGGAGCATGGTGTTGTAGTGCATATAAAAAGTCTACACATCCCTATTGAAAATGCAGGTTTTGTGATGTAAAGCCAGAAATTAAGATAAGTAATTTTAGAAGTAATATTACCTTGCAACTAACAAAACTCAAAAGATAAACAAATAGATGGCTATTAGGATAAATATATTAAATTAAAAAAACTGCAATGTCTGATTGCATGTGCGTGAACACAGCAGTAAGACTTTGAGAATAAGCCTCTGTCAACTTTGTACTTTTATCCTACACTTCCTTGCAAAATAATTGAAAAGCCTTCAAATTGCCAGGGGACTCTTGTGCACAGCCCTCTTTAGGTCATTTCACATGTTTTCTATGCGACTGAGGTCAGGACTCTGACTAGGCCAATCCAATAAATTGATATTTCTTTTATGAAGCCATTCCTTGGTTGACTTGGATGTATGCTTTGGGTTGCTATGATGTTGGAAGGTGAAATTCCTCTTCATATTCAGCTTTCTGAAAGAGACTAGCAGTTGCCAAAATATCTTGATATTTGTAGGTAGTCATTATCCCATCTACAGTATATTGACAAAAGCCCTGTTCGGGCTGAATAGAAGCAGCAGTGGCGGATCTAGAACATGGAGAGCCCTGGTGCAAAAAAAATTTGGGCCCCAAGAGGGGACGGGTGCAAAAAAAAATGTTTTTCTCTTCCCAGGCATCATTTTATACTAGCGACTTGCCCGTCAAAAAATGACGGCAATGTGATGTATATGTTTGTCAAGTTGTTAATATAGATTTTTAACACTTGTAAGTATTGTGATATGAACGTGTATTTTTGTAAAATGTTGATGTAATGGTTTTTTAACATGAAATTTGTATCTGAAGAATTGTTAACTTTAATATACATTGAATCCAGAGGAAAGCAAAAAGTAAAAAGCCTTGTTGAAACGTCCCCAATTTTATCATGAAGTTTAAAATACATGTAAGCAATTACCTTCAAAGTATATATTTTGAAACTTGAACTTTATTTTTTATGTAAAGTTTTTTAAGTTCACAAAACATTTGTAGAATTTGGAACATTATAAACAGGAACATAATGAATACATTTTGTAACCTAATTTTTTATTAAAAGTATTAACATTTGAATGTAAAAAGAGTTGAACTTTAAATTAATCAGTATTAACATGCAATTTCTATCATAATAATTGTTAAGTTCAATATACATTGAATGTAGAGGAAGGCATACAGTAAAAACTCTCCTTAAAACGTACCTAATGAAAGTAATTCCTTACTGACCACATAAACTGGCGATAAACATTAATGTAGGTAGTAATCTTAAGATAACAGACAATATTTACATTGTGACTTAAAAGGTGCTTGAGCTCTTAACATGAACTTTGTAATATGTTGAATGAAATAACTTGAAAATATTGTTTTTAAACTTGTAACATTAGAAACATTAACATAGTGACTTAACATTTTAACATAATTCCTAAAAATGCAAGGCAAGTATTTTGTGAGGCGAATCATCCATGAAAAGTACTTCCATTAATTACGATGGAATTAAACAACTAATTGTTATGTATTTTTGAATGCTTTTAAAAAATGTTTGCATGGCTTTAAGTTGTATCCTGCAAAGTTATAGTACTTCATAGTAGACAATGTTTTTAGTAAAAATACGTCCATCTTCTAATAAATCACCTTGACTTTCATTCTTTTCAATGTAAACTTTAATAGCCTGTTGATTTTTGCACCATGACAACGCAACGTACAATTGACCATGTGCAAATACTGGTTCTTCCAAGAAAATACCCACAGATTTGAAAGTTTGACCTTGTGATTTATTAATGGTCATGGCAAATGCCATAATAATGGGAAATTGTCTTCTTTGAAGTATAAAAGGGAGACTACTTTCACTTGGTGCTAAATCTATTCTTGGTATGAAAACTCTCTCTCCTTTATGGGTACCAGTTAAAATTTCAGCATCTATAAAATGGTCCTTTAATTGTTGAACAATTAATCTTGTGCCATTGCATAGGCCTTTTTTGGGGTTCATATTTCGCAGTAACATGATAATTGCACCTTTCTTTAGCTGCAAAATATGTGGTGGCATTCCAGAAGGAGTTAGAGAGTTTATGAATTCAGTCGAAAAGTTAGCCTGACTTTCATTGTCATCAGCAAGTACAGAATCAGTACTGTGATAATTTCTTTGTGGTGCATTAATTTTTTTTAAGATTTCATTATTGAGGATTAATGCATCTTTATTTTTACACGTCAGTATGACTTGGTTGGCAAGCTCGGAATATTCTTCGTTATTTATGCTCCCTTCAAATATAGCCGATATAATATCTTGTTGACAAATCATATAAGGTGGGATCTCTACAGTGTCGTCAGCTAAATGTAGTATTTTTTCTGTTCTGCCTTCTCCAATTTTAATAAGCCAATCATTAAAATCAGTTTGGCCTTCTGATCTCATATTTTGTTGCAGTTGAAGATGGGTAAAATGTTTCCATACTGTGCTTGACTTGATACAGGTTTCGATAATGTCAGTTCGATTTCCATGTACAACAACAGGTAATGTTTGTCTAAAATCGCCACCCAACAACATTACCTTTCCACCAAATGGAAAAATATTATCCATGACTTCACGAAGCAAACGGTCAATACATTGGAGGGCATAGCATGACATCATTGTGGCCTCATCTATTATAATTAATTTACATTTCTTCAATTTCTTTGCTTGTAAGGATGTCATGCGAATATCTGACACAGAATTTTCTAAAATAGGCACTGGCAGTTTAAATCCACTATGAACAGTTCTTCCACCTTCCAATAAAAGTGCAGCAATTCCAGTAGTGGCAAACGCCATTGCTATTTGTCCTTGTGCTCGTACTGAACTCATTAATAAATAGGTTTTCCCTGATCCGCCAGGTCCATCAAGATAGAAATAACACTCTGTCACCATGTCATCATCTATTGCATTTTTAATGGCAGGAAATGCTTGCAATTGTAGTGTATTTAAAGTTGCAAGTCTTTCTTGTGTTCTTTCTGCTTGTAGTTGAATGTCATAGTCTTCAAAGTTTATGTCATCTATAAGACCTGGATCAGGCAAATTAAAACTTGCACAACTTAATCCATGAGTTAAAAATACTTCTTGGATTTCCATTAACGCTTTTAAGTGTGCAATGGGTTCATTGTATCGTCGCATAAAGTCTTCAGCCATATTACTTTTAAAAGTCTCCCACAAAGCTAATGCATTTGGAGCATTTGAGAAGATACAAATAAAAGCAAATTGTTCTCTCATCTGTTGTGGCATTTGACATTGTGCTGCTTCTTCTAAACATCTTTCCCACTCTGTATCATCAGCGAGTAAGTTTCTATGTCTTGCAGCTAAATGGAAGGATTCATATACAATGTCATTAACAGTTCTTAATTTTTAAAAACTTTGTGCTCCTGGAACATTTAAAAGTAATATCCGTAAGCAAAAACGTTCAACATCTCTTGGACTGACTGTGTAAATTCTTGGAATTATTTTATTGCCTCTGGTTATTCTTGCTCTCCATAATCCATTCACAAAAACAAAGTGATATGGAATTTCAATATATAAGTATTGTGTTGCTTGAGCATCAGTGGAATTTAATGCAAACCATGCAGTTCGTGTAGTGTGACGATCTTCACTTTGGGCCAATGCATTCATTTCATTTCCAGCATGGAAATAGACTAAATGTCGTTGTGGCAAATGTACTGCTAATCTATATACTGCATGTGATCTATCATGCATTTCAAATTTTAAAAGCCGCCACATAGCTTCTGGCGCACTGACATAGCGAGCATCTACATGAGATGCAAGTTCATCATGTACTAACTCACTACATTCAGGGATGTCTGCACTTTTGACGACTACAGTAGCTGCATCATAGCCTTTGTAAATATATTTGTAGACATATTTAATGGATTTGATAGAAGTGCAGGCTTCTACGTTGATGTGGGCGTTGTACTTGATGAGTAAATGTGGATTGTAGGGTACTACATATCTATTGTCCACTTTTTTTCCACAAATAATGGCACTATCTCCTTCTCTTCTTTTATAAAGTGGATATCCATCACAATTTGCATATGTTTTGTCTCTATAATCTTTTGGAAAATCTTTGGAACATTTATTATTTTCCATACATGGTGATTGTGGATTAAGGTCTCCACAGGGTCCATGAATCATGCGATGAGTAACAATCTCATATAGTCTACCATATAGTTCTGGATCTGGTAGTTCAGCAACTATGACTGCATCCACTTTGTCCGAAGTATCTAATTTATCTTTCTCTTGAAGTATTATCAGAAGATGTGCATGTGGAAGGCCTCTTTTTTGAAATTCAATGGTATATACATAAGCAAGACATTTGCCAAATAACTGATTTATAGTGAAGTCACGTATTAATTCATTTATTTGGTCTTAAAAACTCTGGCTACTAAATCTGGTCGATCAGAAGCAGTTTGTCCAAGAAGTAGATTTAGTGTAATTTCTGGCCATTGTGGATTACATGTAAATGTCAGAAATAAATCTGGTTTTCCAAATTTGGTGACAATAGCCATAGCATCATTGTATCTTTCTCTCATATTTCGAGGAGATCCTTGAAAGGAAGATGGTAAAATGATGGCTTTGCCAGCTGTCATGTCTCTGCTTGTAGCCACGTCAGCAACATAGTCCATGAGTCCAGAATATTGTTCTACACGTAGTTTATCTTGTTGATATTTTATAAAGTTTAAATTATTTACCTCAACTTGCAAATATGAATCAATAATCCATTGTTGTGTTAGTTTTCCACCACATAAAATCAGATTAAATCCATGTCGAATGGCATTTTGAGCTACTTTAAATTCAAGCATAGAAACATTATTTCGGATTCTGGCTTTAGCATTTGGGTAACTGGGAAGGGTTAATTTTGGTTGCCAACCTGCTTCTCCATGTGGGAAAAAGATGGGATATGTCATTGGATCTAAATTTGGACTTAAGATATTAATATTAATAAATGGTTGCTCCCTATTTCTAGGATATATTCTAATGTCTCTTTGAAATGGTGGTTCTCCTTCATCATTTTGAAACACCATTGCAACCTCATTTGATGTTGGCAAGTTATAACGACGTTTATCAGTATGTCTGTCTCTTTTAAGCACCATATTAACCTTCGGCATGGGTAATTGATGTCTTTGTGTGCATGAAGTAGTTGTTCATTTTCTACTTCTGCCAATTTTTTGTAAGCTTTTCTGTAGGGATTGTTGTCCATAAAGTTATTTAGCTCTATGAAAACACTGGGTAAGCATTTTTTATTTTCTTCCATCTGCATACGTTGGTCAACAGCTTCCATTGTATCTAGGACATATAGTTGAGCAAATTTTCTTTGCTCTCATTCCTCTGGATGTAAATGTGAAGTACAATGATAAATTTGGCCTTGGACTTTAAAACAGTAAGGACCATGTCCTGGTACATTAGCAGCTAATGTTGCCCCCATAGATGCAAAGGATACGGCACTATTGTAGGATCTTATGTTTGTCTTAAAATTTTTGTAGTTTGGAAAAGTAGGTTCAGTCATAATATTTTGTAAATAGATTGGAAATTCTTTCCTTTCTGGAAGTTTGAACTTGCCTTTTTGACAACAACTAATAAATTGGCCATCTCTGGGTCTCTCCTGTTTAAAATAATAAGCCTCACAAAACTGACATTGAGTAGTCATGTCCCCACAACTATGAACCTCTACTGCTAAAGACTTGAGTAAAGGACAATTTGCAAAGCATATAGGAGTTTGACTTTCATATTCATCAGGTGAAAAGTCATGGAATGTTTGAACAACAGGTTCTAAATGCTTAGTTTTTTTCGTGGCTTTTCTTGGTATATGTTGTCCTGGTTTTGTTGAAATGTCCTGTAAGGTTTCAGTAACAGGTTGTAAATGTTTTTTTTTTGTAGTTGCTTTTTTTGGTCTGTCTTTAATTGTATCTTGTAAAATGTCATCTAATGTGTGAGGAATAGGTTGTAAATGCTTTATTTGCTTTGTATTTTTTTTTGGCGTATCTTTCATTTTTGCAGCTGATAGTCTTTTGCTTGCAAGTCTTTTGCGTTCTTTTTCTCATCGAATTTCTTTCTCCTCTGGTGTCTGCTGGGCGGCCCATCTCTCTTGTCTTTCTCTAGTTTGACGTCTTTTCTTCTCTTGTTTGCTCTCATTATCAGCCATATTAATCTGTAAAGACCAAAAAAGAAATGTAATTGGGTATATTGAAGTTTGTAATTACTGTTAAAGATTATTGTGCACAATTGAGAAATAAAAGGTAAATCATTAATGTATCAGTTATATTTTGTTAAAAGTTATAATTCCTGGCCTCATTGAATAACAATTTGGCCAATTGAATACTGCTGTAAATAAGCAGTTAACATCTTTTTTTGAAATATTTTTTTAGTTATTGAAAACCTTGTTTGTGGATAGATGTTTACCACTGAAAAACTTCTTTGCAAAGAAAAACATTGATGTGGTTATTGAGCTATGTATTGCATAGTGCCAATTTAAATAGAATAAGGGACATAGTCATTCATTTTTTTTTTTCTGTTGACACGGATGCAGATGAAACATGTTTCTTTAGTTTTCTCCTTTTGTACTTATTATACTGTACCTTGGTTGAAGTGTGATTTAAATGCGAATGTTTGTTGGTCCTCTGTTGAAAATCTTTGTCCAATGGTCTGGTCCTCTGTTGGAAGTCCTAGTCCGATGGTGTGGTCCTCTGTGTAAAATCCTGGTCCTATGGTCTGGTCCTCTGTTGAAAGTCGTGGTCTGATGGTGTGGTCCTCTGGCGATAGCCCTCGTCCGATGTTGTGGTCCTTTGGTGAAAGTCCTCGTCCGCTGGTCTGGTCCTGTGTTGAAAGTCCTCGTCCGATGGTCTGGTCCTGTGCTGAAAGTCCTCGTCCGATTGTCTTCAAGCAGTATCTGTTGTAACATAAAATTGAAAATGTTGTTTGAGTGAAATGTCTTTTAAATAAATCAAAAATGTCTTAATTTTGGTGTATTGTATCTGTTATGGTTATTTTTTTCTATGTGTTTGTCTAACTTTATCTACAATCCTGATTTGTTTGCACGACTTTTGTTATTCTTATTTAAGCTTCTTAGTAAGGCTTGTAGGTTGTGATATATTAAAGAAGAATATTAATTTAGTTTGCTATGTGTTTGTGTGTTTTTTTGTACAATCCTGTTTTGTGCACACCACTTGTGGTATACTTATTTAAGCTTCATTGTAATGATTATAGGTTGTTAAACATTAAAGAAGAATCTTAATTTAGTTTCCTATGTGTTTGTGTGAGTTCTAGTACAATCCTGTTTTGTGCGTACCACTTCTGGTATACTTATTTAGGCTTCTTTGTAAGGCTTATAGGTTGTTAAACATTAACTAAAAATATAAATTTAGTTTGCTATGTGTTTGTGGGAGTTTTTGTACAATCCTGTTTTGTGCGCACCACTTGTGGTATACTTATTTAGCCTTTACACGAGGCAGCGAGCCTCGACCCTCGCGTAGCTAAAGCGAGGGCCGCGGGCTCGCTATGCGAGCCCACAGCGTTAGCAACAACTCGTACGCTCACAACTATATATGTGATATACAGTGAGGGGAAAAAAGTATTTGATCCCCTGCTGATTTTGAACATTTGTCCACTGACAAAGAAATGATCAGTATATAATTTTAATGGTAGGTGTATTTTAACAGTGAAAGACAGAATTACAAAAAAGCCCCCAAGAAAAACGCATGTCAAAAAAGTTATAAATTGATTTGCAGGTCAATGAGTGAAATAAGTATTTGATCCCGTATCAATCAGCAAGATTTCTTGCTCCCAGGTGTCTTTTATACAGGTAACGAGCTGAGATGAGGAGCATGCTGAGCAGATGAGGGACTGCTCCTAATCTCAGCTTGTTACCTATATAAAAGACACCTGTCCACAGAAGTAATTAATCAATCAGATTTCAAACTCTCCACCATGGCCAAGACCAAAGAGCTGTCCAAGGATGTCAGGGGCAAGATTGTAGACCTACACAAGGCTGGAATGGGCTACAAGACCATTACCATGCAGCTTGGTGAGAAGGTCACAACAGCTGGTGCAATTATTCGCAAATGGAAGAAACACAAAATAACCGTCAGTCTCTCCCTCGTTCTGATGCTCCATGCAAGAGCTCACTTTGTGTTTCAATGATCATGAGAATGGTGAGGAATCAGCCCAGAACTACACAGGAGGATCTTGTTAATGATCTCAAGGCAGCTGGGACCATAGTCACCAAGAAAACAATTGGTAAAACACTATGCCGTGAAGGACTGAAATCCTTCAGCGCACGCAAGGTCCCCCTCCTCAAGAAAGCACATGTACAGGCCCGTCTGAAATTTGCCATGGAACATCTGAATGATTCAGAGGAGAACTGGGTGAAAGTGTTGTGGTCAGATAAGACCAAAATGGAGCTCTTTGGCATCAACTCAACTTGTTGTGTTTGGAGGAGGAGGAGTGCTGCCTATGACCCCAAGAACACCATCCCCACCGTCAAACACGGAGGTGAAAACATTATTCTTTGGGGGTGTTTTTCTGCTAAGGGGACAGGACAACTGCACTGCATCAAAGGAACAATGGTCAAATGTTGGGTGACAACCTCCTTACCTCAGCGAGGGCATTCCAGCATGACAATGACCCAAAACACACAGACAAGACAACAAAGGTGTCTCAAGAAGTGACTCAAGAAGAAGCACATTAAGGTCCTGGAGTGGCCTAGCCAGTCTCCAGTCCTTGATCCCATAGAAGATCTGTGGAGGGAACTGAAGGTTCGAGGTGCCAAACATCAGCCTCAAAACCTTAATGACTTGGAGAGGAGCTACAAAGAGGAGTGGGACAAAATCCTTCCTGAGATGTGGTCGACTACAAGAAACGTCTGACCTCTGTGATTGCCAACAAGGGTTTTACCACCAAGTACTAAGTTAAAGGCCTAAGGCGCTTAGCGCAGGGCTCGCAATGAGCATCGAATTACATTGTGTGGCAAACAGTATTGCCAGGCTTCAAATTTTATTGCCCATCATTTTTGACAGGCAATTTCCTAGTGTTTTCATAAATGGCCAATGGCGACAAAGAAAAATAAAAGAAAGAAAATTATCCAAAGGATTTATACGGTTAGTCCAAGAGACATTGAATGTTTCAGTTTAAGATTACTTCTTTTAAATGTTCCTGGTGCACAAAATTATGAACATTTGCACACAGTTAATGACATAGTTTATGATACTTTCCAATTAGCGGTCCGACATCGAAACTTCCTTGCAGATGACACTGAATGGAAGAGATGTCTACAAGAAGCAGCACTATGTCAAATGCCAAAGCATTAGCTTTGTGGGAAACATTTAAATTAAATATGTGTGAAGACTTTTTTAAACGTTACAATGAGACCGTTGCAGAATTAAAAGCATTAATATAAATTCAAGAAGTTTTTTTTTGGCATGGATTAAATTGTGCAAATTTTAATCAGCCTGATCCAGAACTGATAGATGAAATAAACTTTGAAGACTATGACGCTGATCTTGAAAAACAAAAATCAGAAGAAAAGATAGCAACTTTAAATACATTGCAATTGTAAGCATCTATCGCCAACAAATGAGCAACAGGTAATACTATGCCCAAAGAGTGTTATTTTTATCTAGATGGCCCTTGGGGATCAGGAAAAACGTATCTATATAATTTATTGATGAGTTTCATTCGATCTCAAGGTGAAATAGCTATGCCCTTTGCAACTCGGCACTATTTTTAGAAGGTGGTAGAACTGAACACAATGGATTTAAACTTCCAGTTCCCATTTTAGAAACATCAGTGTCCGATATCAGAATTACATCATTACAAGCTAAAAAACGGAAATAAAAACCCGAAATCAATTATAAGAAATGAGGCAACGATGATGTTGTGTCATTCCCTGCAATGTATTGATCGTTTGTTGAATGAAGTCATGACTACACAATTGCCTTTTGGGGGAAAGGTGATGTTATTAAGTGGAGATTTTAAGCAAACATTACCTGTTGTGGCACATGGAAATAGGACTGACATAGTAGAAACATGTATAAAAACAAGTAAACTATGGAAAATATTTACACACCTTAAATTAAAACAAAATATGAGATCTGGAGGCAAAAATGAATTCAATGATTGGCTAATTCAAATTGGAGAAGGGAAACATCGAAAAATAAGTATTCTACCTGATGATACCATTGAAACTATATAACTAATATCTGCGATCTTCCTAAATACTACCAAAGTCATATTAACATCAAAAAATAAAGATGCCTTAAATCTAAATAATGACATTTTAAAATTAATAAATGCAACACAAAAATATTATTACAGTGCAGATTCTGTTCTGGCTAATGACAAAGAAAGTGAATCCAACTTTACAACAGAATGTATCACTGCATTAACACCATCTGGAATGCCACCACACATTTTGCAACTAAAAAAAGGGGCAATTGTCATGTTACTGAGAAATATGAACCCCCAAAAAAGGACTTTGTAATGGAGCCAGAATAATTGTTCTGGACTTAAGAGACCATTTCATACATGCAGAAATTATGAATGGTACCCATAAGGGGGGAACAAGTTTTTATACCAAGAATAGATTTGGCACCAAGTGAAACTATCCTTTGCAGTCTTTTATACTTCAAGGGAGACAATTTCCCATTATCATGGCATTTGCAATGACCATAAATAAATCCCAAGGGCAAACTTTTAAGTCTGTTGGTCTTTTTTTTAGAGGAACCAGTATATGCCCATGGACAACTGTATGTGGCATTTTCCAGATGGGAGAGTATTTACTAAAAATATAGTCTATTATGATGTGTTGCAAGTTCAAAACAAAAAGAACAACAAGAAATCAGACGCTCCCAAAAACGTACAAATTAAAATACACACAGAAGTGTGGTTACATCCCAAAGACAAAGTTGACAGTCTGTTGGGCTCTTTTTAGAGAAACCCCAATTTCACCATCCACAACTGCATTTGCCATTTTCAGCATCAAGACAACCATAACACAACAGTGGTTGTATTCCAAAGACAAACGTTCAAGTCTGTTGGGCTCTTTTTAGAGGAACCACTAATCACTTAAAAAAAATAAAAAATAACATAAACCAGCCCTTCACAAAACTTGACAAAGGGCTCCACAATAAAAATACTGCTATTGTTAAGAACCATATTAAAGATTAGAAGGTGCAAAATATCATAGTTTGTGCTTTCATTGAATATAGTTAGTACTTTCATTGTATGTACTTAGGAGTTTGATTCTATGTATTTCGTGTTTTTTTTTCCTGTTGTTATAGGTTTTATTGAATGGAATTATCACTTGCATTGTATCTACTTATGGGTTTATGGTATGTATTTAGGACTATTATTGGATGTCATTAGGGGTATTATTACATTTCTTTTGCCCTTTTACTGTATAAATACAGAAAGAGATTTGATCCAGGGAGTAATCCGATCCCCAGTGGCTGGGGTCAGGAAGGAATTGATTTTCTTCCCCCTTTGAGATGATTGGCTAAGTTTCACTGTTTCTTTTTCTGTTTGCCTTCCTCTGGATTCATTATTGCAGATCAAAGAAGATCTTATAAGGTTCAACTTCAAAGTATGTAACTATGTGGTTACACACGTCTGGGAGTAATACATTGTTCCTTAATAGACATGTACACATCTGTTAAATAACATGAAATGATTTACAATATAAATATTCTTTCAAACAAAGTTTATACATTCTTACAATACACATGTTTACATAGCAATAAAAATTGTTAAAATTTGAATAAACAATGGTTTCGGAGTTCCTTAAAGATATAAATATAGAAGTTGCATGTTATAACAATAAACAAATTGAGTAATAATTCAATTATTTGCTTTAGTTTTTGATACTCATAAATATATCATCATGTCAGAGGGTGAGACCCTACCATTGTGGGGCAAACAACATTCTCAGCGTTAAAATGTAATTGCTGTAATATTTGACAGGCAAGTCGCTACTAGTAAATAAATTGTACATTTGTGTTCACATTTGAATGTTTATGCCCAGAATTCTGAGAAATACAGTAATTACACTGCACTCTGGGAACCTTGGCAGGGACATGCAAATGTGCCCACAAATGCTTCGCTCTTGCAATCCATAACCATATTAAACATGACCTCCCTTAAGCATATGCCCACTGCATCAAACAGCTTTGAGCAAAGCTAGGGTTGGATTATACACAAGATAGGAATCCCACCCACTTACAGCCATTTCAAGGTTACTGCCTATCATCAGCATGGGGCCAGTTACTTAGCTTGTGTATATTTTGAGTAGGTAGTTCACCACAACAATAATTTAATATATGGTGGGCAAAAGAGCGATAGAAGCCCTTTACCCACATCAGTTAGCATATGTGTGAATACAGTTAGTTGCCCAATAATGAACATGCATTGGCTAAATATCCTTTGGTTATCATATGTTGTAATGGTCATGCACAGTACAGAAGAACAGTAAATAAATAGTCCATTTGTGTTCACATTTGAATGTCTAAAACAAGGTAAACAACTTGTTTCATGCCCAGAGTTCAGAGAAATACAGTTATTACACTGCATTCTGGGAAGCTGAGCAGGGACATGCAAATGTGCCCACAAATGACTATACCTATTTATTTATATATATATATATATATATATATATATATATATATATATATATATATATATATACCCCTCATGTAGCAACACTGAATAAATGACACTCTGCTACAATGAAAGGTAGTAAGTGTCCAGCCTATATAACAGTGTAAATGTAATGTCCCCTTAAAATAACTCAACACACAGCCATTAATGTCTTAATCTTTGGCAACAAAAGTGAGTACACCCCTAAGTAGAAAAGCCCAAATTGGGCCCAATCAGCCATTTTCCCTCCCCTGTGTCATGTGACTCGTTAGTGTTACAAGGTCTCAGGTGTGAAGGGGGAGCAGGTGTGTTAAAGTGTAATCGCTCTCACACTATCTAATACTGGTCACTGGACGTTCAACATGGCACCTCATGGCAAAGAACTCTCTGAGGATCTGAAGAAAAGAATTGTTCCTCTACATAAAGATGGCCTAAGCTATAAGAAGATTGCCAGGAACCTAAAATTGAGCTGCAGCATAGTGGGTAAGACCATACAGAGGTTTCACAGGACAGGTTCCACTCAGAACAGGCCTCGCCATGGTCGACCAAAAAGTGGAGTGCATGTGCTCAGCGTCATATCCAGAGGTTGTCTTTGGGAAATAGACATATGAGTGCTGCCAGCATTGATGCAGTTGTTGAAGGGGTGGGGGGTCAGCCTGTCAGTGCTCTGACCATATGCCACACACTGCATCAAATTGATCTGCATGGCTGTAGTCCCAGAAGGAAGCCTCTTCTAAAGAGGATGCACAAGAAAGCCTGTAAACAGTTTGCTGAAGACAAGCAGACTAAGGACATGGATTACAAGTGTTTCTTGTCTACAGTTAAGCATGGATGTGGGAGTGTCATGGTCTGGGCCTGCATGAGTGCTGCCGGCACTGGGGAGCTACAGTTCATTGAGGGAACCATGAATGCCAACATGTACTGTACAACATGTACTGTGACATACTAAGGCAGGGCATGATCCCCCTCCCTAAAACCTATATGTGGGGCATCCTCAAATGGAAGGTGGGGGAGTGCAAGGTCTCTAACATCCATCAGCTCTGTGATGTAATTTTGGAGGAGTAGAAGTGGACTCCAGTGGCAACCTGTTAAGCTCTGGTGAACTCCATGCCTATGAGGGTGGCCACACAAAATATTGATACTTTGGGCCCAATTTTGACATTTCCACTTAGGGATATACTCACTTTTGCTGCCAACGATTTATACATTAATAGCTGTGTTACTTTGAGGGGACAGCAAATTTGCACTGCTATACAGGCTGTACACTTACTACTTTATATTGTAGCAGAGTGTCATTTCTTCAGTGTTGTCACATGAAAAGATATAATAAAATATTTTCAAAAATGCGAGCGGTGTACTCACTTTTGTGAGATACTGTATATGTACTGTGTATATATATATATATATATATATATATATATTGTGACAGGGCTGGCCTTTGGCTACCGGTTGCTCCTGATATACATTTATCTTTGATTTAATAAAGTGATTCAAAACAAACAATAGCTTAACTTCAGCATAAAAGAAACCTCTACACAAACGGTCTTGCTTATTTCCAGGAACACCCGAACTAGCCCTGAGCCGCTTCTCGGCCTGTAGGTAAAACAATACGTTTTTACACAGAGGGGTGGTACCTTTAAGTTTAGTCTCTCTCACAGTTGCAACGGAGCCTCTGCAGGTCCTCTCCTCTTAGAGCACATAGTCTCTCTAGTAAATCGTGTTGCAGTCACACAGACTGATCCTCTTAAGGGCAGCTGCTCTGTCATCCGCTCTTTAAGTCCCGCCAGGCCCTGTTCAGGAGCTCTTTCTCCTCCCAGATTACGCTGAAATAATGTCTCTTGTTCTGATGCTGGCTGTACACTCCAGGCAATCCTTACTCACGTGTCAGTGTCTCTCTGTATTTCAATCAGTATTATAAGCCGTCTCGCTTACTGTCTTACTTCATGGTTTATACCAGCTGTCGATGGTTCTCTTCTCTAGCTTCTCCAGCTTCTCCAAACAGACTGCAGCTTCACACACAGCTCACAGCCCTTAGATCAGAGCCTAATCAGCAGCCTTCCCTATGTCTGCTTTCCAGGTTTTAAAGTGAAGCTTCAGCTGGGGCCAATTAGGAGTTCTCCAGGAGTTTAACTCCGTCACTCCTGTCAAGAACTCTTCATCCTTCTGTACCTGGCACCATCCTATAGGGGGCAAACGATCACAATATATATATATATATATATATATATATATATATATATATATATTTATATTTACACAGACACTCACATACATAAAATATTATCTTACCTGCCCGGGTGAAGAGGGGTCAAGGAGGGCTGTGGGGAGCCGCAGTGGGCAGTGAGAGGCAGAGGAGGGCTGCAAGGAGATTCATGGGGTCCAAGGAAGGCCGAGCAGAGTTGCTGAGGCAGAAGAGGGCCGCAAGGAGGGCCGCAGGGGGCTGTAAGGGGATCCGGAGGCCAAGGAGGGCCGCAGCAGGGTCAGCAGTAGGCAACTCAAAGGCTCTGGGCCCCGGTGCCTTACACAGGGTGCACCGGCAGTAGCTCCGCCCCTGAGAAGCAGACCCAAAGCATGATGCTGCCACCACCATGATTCACTTCACAGTAAGTATGGTGTTCTTCTGGAGATGCATGCAGTTCTTTGGGGGAGGGATTAAAGGGCTACTCTAGAAATATGTAATCAATATTTGATCAGATTGTATACATTAAACAGCTTCTCCTCATAATTTTTAAACCTCTGTTTGATGTCACAGCGGCTTTTGGCAAGTACCATGTCTCTTTAAAATGTTTTTCCTTTCTGGTCTTAATATCAGTAAGGGGACTGAAACACAAAATTAAATTGTTTTGTCAAAGTAATAAAATGATTGGGGATGATGCTTTAATCACTTTTATTTTTTCCTATTGTAAGCACAAGAGGGTGCTGTGCTTTAGTTTTGAGTGATATTAAGTATTCCAAAATTCATTAAAGTCTTTTTGGAATAAAGCAGAAAAATACAGAGAATGCTTTATTGCAGCCCCAAAACACAAACTTATACAAAGAAAAAAAAACAGTGATTGAAAAAAATACCCTAAGGAAATATGCAGTATGGTGTTTTACTAACTTTCTGAATAAATGTTTAGTGAGGCACTGTGGAGAACAGAAAATCTTTCAGTTTTGAAGGCTCTTGTTTAATGTGTGGTATAAAGGTATGTAACTTAAACATGGCTATATTCCCTCAGAGGACTGTATTTACAGCAAATGTGTGATTTCCGTTTGAAAGGAGAAAAACGTGATGTACAAAGAAAGTGTGCTTTTTCTGCCTGAGGTGCAGATTTGTAGGTAATGAAAAGCAACTTTTAGTTTAAAAAATGTAGTTTTCCTTTTGGAGCTGTTCCCTTTATTATTAAATGTTAGTCCTCTAGTAATGTTCCCCAAGTATCCTCATTGATCCAGTAGTTGGATGATAAAACCTGCTTTTGTTGAGGGTTCTAGATTGTCTGGATAGAAACAATTTTCGGAATACTCAAATGAGTCTTTGTACAAAGGAACTACATTCAAATATTGTTGATCTTTTCATCAATAGTATTACAAAAAATCATGGGCTTGCAGGCATGAGCGAGCGCACATGGTGTTCGCGCAGTGCCGGGCAGAGCTGCGCATGCGCAGCTTGCCGAAACAGCTGCAGGAGGAGGAAGGGGTAGGAAGACACAGGGGAGAGTGGGGAGGTAGACACAGGAGACATGGGGAGGAAGACACAGGGCAGAGGGGGGCAAGACACAGGGGGAGGAAGACACAGGGTAGAGGGGGAGGGGGAGGAAGACACAGGGAAGAGGGGGCGAGACACAGGGGAGGGGAGAGAGGGGGAAGAGACATGGGGGGAGAGACACAGGGGGGAGAGGGGGGAAGAGACACATGGGAGGGGAGGAGACACAGGGTAGGGTGGGGAAGAGACACGGGATGGGAACGGGAGAAAGAGAACAGGGGAGGGGAGACGGATAAAAAGACACAGGGGAGGAAAGAGGGGGAAGAGAGACACAACGGAGGGAAGAGGGGGAGAGACACAGGGAAGGGAAGGGGGGAGAGACACAGGGGAGGCAAGGGAAACTATTCTATGGGGATACAGTTCATTGTGTATGCAATGAACTGTATCCCTCCCAGAATTACACTGCCTTGCAAAAGTATTCACCCCCTTAACTTTTTACCTATTTTGTTACATTACAGCCTTAAGTTCAGTGTTTTGTTAATCTGAATTTTATGTGATGGAGCAGAACACAATAGTCTAAGTTGGTGAAGTGAAATGAGAAAAATATATAGATAAAACTATTTTTTAGAAATAGAAAAATGAAAATTGGCATGTGCGTATGTATTCACCCCCTTTGTTATAAAGCCCATAAAAAGCTCTGGTGCAACCAATTACCTTCAGAAGTCAAATAATTAGTAAAATGATGTCCACCTGTGTGCGACCTAAGTGTCACATGATCTGTCATTACATACAGTAGACACAACTTTTTTGAAAGGCCCCAGAGGCTGCAACACCTAAGCAAGTGGCACCACTAGCCAAACACTGCCATGAAGACCAAGGAACTCTCCTAACAAGTAAGGGACAATGTTGTTGAGAAGAACACGTCAGGGTTAGGCTATAAAAAAATATCCAAATCTTTGATGATCCCCAGGAACACTATCAAATCTATCATAACCAAATTTAAAGAACATGGCACAATAGCAAATCTGCCAAGAGACAGCCACACACCAATACTCACGGACCGGGCAAGGAGGGCATTAATCAGAGAGGCAGCACAGAGACCTAAGGTAACCCTGGAGAAGCTGCAGAGTTCCACAGCAGAGACTGGAGTATCTCTACATAGGACAACAATAAGCCATACGCTCCATAAAGTTGGGCTTTATGGCAGAGTGGCCAGAAGAAAGTCATTGCTTTCAGCAAAAAAACAAAATGGCATGTTTTGAGTTTGCGAAAAAGCATGTGGGAGTCTCCAAAAATGTATGGAGGAAAGTGCTCTGGTCTGATGAGACTGAAATCGAACTTTTCAGCCAGCAAAGAAAACGCTACGTCTGGCGCAAACCCAACACATCACATCACCCAAAGAACACCATCCCATCCATCATCTTTTTCGGCAGCCAGGACTGGGAAACTGGTCTGAGTTGAGGGAAAGATGAATGGTGCTAAATACGGGAATATTCTTGAGCATACCCTGTACCTCTCTGTGCGTCATTTGAGGCTAGGACGGAGTTTCACCTTCCAGCAGGACAATGACCCCAAACACACTGCAAAAGCAACACTTGAGTGGTTTAAAAGGAAACATGTAAAAGTGTCGGAATGGCCTAGTCAAAGCCCAGACCTCAATCCAATAGAAAATCTGTGGTCAGACTTAAAGATTGCTGTTCACAATCGCAAATCATCCAACTTGAAGGAGCTGGAGCAGTTTTGCAAGGAGGAATGGGCAAAAATCCAAGTGGTAAGATGTGGCAAGCTCATAGAGACTTCTCCAAATCGACTTCAAGCTGGGATTGCCGCAAAAGGTGGCTCTACAAAGTATTGACTTTAGGGGGGTGAATTCTTATGCACCTTGACTTTTTCTGTTATTTTGTGCTATTTGTTGTTTGTTTCCCAATAATAATAAAAAAAACATCTTTAAAGTTATGGTCATGTTCTGTGAATTAAATGATACAAATCCTCAAATAATCCATGTTAATTCCATGTTGTGAGGCAACAAAACATGAAAAATGCCAAGGGGGTGGGGGGGGGGTTGAATACTTTTGTAAGGCAGTGTATTCTGGCTACTACACCACTGCAAAAAATGTACTGTCTCGCATTCAGTTTTATTCATGGAGTGGTGAGCTCTCTAGTAAAATATACACAGTTCCCATACTGTTCTGTTTTCCAGTTCAATATATTGGTGAAAATGTTTTATAGACATATTTGTATATCACTTGAAAGAAAGCTCTCCCTCCAGTTTGTGTATACAGTCCACTTACTTGAACTACATTATCATTACAAATATAGGAAACTAGAAACTTGCCCGTCAAAAATGACGGGGCAATAAAAAAGTGTTGAAATGCTGTTTGTGACACAATGTGAGTGTACTGGGTGCCTCAACTATATAGACCCCTATAGGACCCTATAGGACCCTAATGAACCCATGTAATAACACTATATATGTGCCATGAGTGTCATCAAGAACCCTCATGACACAAAGTGTAAATACTACACTATTAACTCTAACTATACCCCATTAACCTAACCCTGGGCCTATTTAATCTTAACAGTTTGCATTTTACTCTAACAGTACCTATGTAACCCTAAGTGGGCCTATTGAACCCTATCTGGGCCTATTTAACCCAGTCTCTTATGGGGGTTTATACGGACCCTCAAAAGCCTCTATTTAACACCATTAGTCCCATAATGGTATATAAAGACCCTCATGGGACAGATAGAAGCCATGAGGGTCCTCCAGGACCCTCATGACACTAAGTACAAACAATACACTTCACTATCCCCCCCCCCCCCAATAAACCATTAATTCTAAACTAACCCCCTTGTACCCAAACCTATTAACAGCTACACTACCTACCTATCACTTATTAACCCCCCCCCCCCCCCCGCCTAAAACCTAAGTAAGAGAAAATAAAAAAGCTACATTACAAAAAAATTATAAAGCTACATTACAACCTCCCCACTACAGAAAATAAAAAAATATTACGTACAAAATATATACATCACATTGCAATACAATACAAATAAAATACAATACCCTCTATCTAAATACAATACACTCTATCTAAAATACATACACCCCCATCTATAATACATACCCCCTATGTGAAATACATACATACCCCCCTATCTAAAATACATGCCCCCTCTATCTGAAATACATACATACCCCCTATGTAACATACATTAAATCCGATCTAGATACACAAACCCTAAGTCTAACCTAAAATAGACTAATTAAGACCACTTACCTTTGCAGATGTCCCTTCAGATTGCCCCACTAGGAAAAAAAATAAAAATTTGTACAAAACCGTACATAGTAAAAATAAAGATTCTAAATATTCTAAATATTCAACTCACCTTTTTAGCATGTCCCCGTACTTCCTATTTTGTTCTGTTAAAAATAAACATGAAGATGAACAGAAGGTGCTATTCCCTTCACCCAATCACAATGGGATACACCCCCATGGGGTGATTGGCTGTAGTCTGACAAAAACAGGCAATCATAAGGCACAGATGTCTTCAGCCAATTACCCCGTTGGGGTGTATCCCAGTGTAATTTGCTGAAGGGAATCATGCCTTCTGATTGGTGGTTGTCACTGTCAATTAGACTGCAGCCAATCAGAAGGCATAGATTCCTAGAGCCTTCTGATTGGTGGAAAAACATTGACAGGGGCATTAGCCAATCAGAATGGGATATGGGTGTGTATCCCATTCTGATTGTCTCACATCATGGCGCCTTCTGATCAGCAGGGGCCATTGGCAATTTTGTTGCGGAAAAGGCTCTAAGTGCCTCATTAGCGTTGGGGAGCTCTGCGAGTGTGGAGCTCTGTTAGTTTTTTTTTTGTTAGAGTGCGGATTCTTCCAGAAGGAGGAGCAGCATGGGAACATTGCGCCGAGGTAAGTTGAATGTATATTATGTTTATTATATTTTATTTTGTGTATGTATATGTTGTAGTAATGTAGAGTTTATTTTTAACGGGCCACGCCGGTAAAGAAAGTGATGGAAAGATGAGTTGATTATTTACAATATTTAGAATGTTTATTTTTGCAATGTAGTGTTTTGTACAAATTTTTTTTTTTATTCCTATTGGGGCGATCTGAAGGGACATCTGCAAAGGTAAGTGGTCTTAATTATTCTATTTTAGTTTAGATTTAGGGTTTTTGTATTTAGATGGGATTTAATATGTGTTAGATAGGGAGTATGTATTTTAGATAGGGGGTATGTATGTATTTGTATTGTAATGTAATGTATATATGTTGTATGTATTTCCTTTTTCTGTAATGTAGCTTTTTTTATTTTCTGTAATGTAGCTTTTTTTATTTTTTGTGACTTAGGTTTTATTATTTTCTTTAATTAGTGGGGTGGGGGTTATTAGGAGGTAGGTAGGTAGTGTAGGTAGGTAGTGTAGGCGTTAATAGGTTAGTGTAGAGGGGGTTAGTTTAGATTTAATGGTTTATTGGGGGGTACAGTGCAGTGTACTGTTTGTATAGTTAGGGTTAATAGTGTAGTGCTTACACTTTGTGTTATGAGGTTCCTGGATGACCCTCATGGCACTTATAGTGTTATTACATGGGTTAATTAGTGTCCTATATGGGTCTATATAGACCCCTATTGGACCGATGGGGTTAATTGACCCCTATGAGTGACAGGGTTAATTATTGGATTATGGGGGTCTGTATTGACCCCCATGAGTGACTGGGTTAATTAAGGGATTATGGGTGTCTGTATAGACCCCCATGAGTGACAGGGTTAATTAAGGGTTTATGGGGGTCTGTATTGACACCTATGAGTGGCAGGCTTATTGTGATCTGTATTGACCTCCATAGGTGACAGGGCTAATTAAGGGTTTATGGAGGTCTGTATTAACCCCTATGAGTGACAGGGATAATTAAAGGATTGTGGGGGTCTGTATTGACCTCCATAGGTGACAGGGCTAATTAAGGGTTTATGGAGGTCTGTATTAACCCCCATTAGTGACAGGGTTAATTAATGGATTATGGGGTCTGTATTGACCCCTATGAGTGACAGGGTTAATTATTGGATTATGGGGGCCTGTATTGACCCCCATGAGTGACTGGGTTAATTAAGGGATTATGGGTGTCTGTATAGACCCCCATGAGTGACAGGGTTAATTAAGGGTTTATGGGGTCTGTATTGACATCTATGAGTGGCAGGGTTAATTAAGGGATTATGGGTGTCTGTATAGACCCCCATGATAGACAGGGTTAATTAAGGGTTTATAAGGGGTCTGTATTGACCCCTATGAGGGACAGGGTTATTTAGAGCTCATCGGGCTCTGTATAGAGCCCCATGAGTGTTTGGGTTAATTTTTATTTAGCACGGGTCCTCTAAAGACCTTTACGGTTCTTTAAGGACCGGCAAGGCAGGAAATTCAAATTTTGTTTGCAGCAGGGATTCCTGACCCCCACTGCAAGGGTTAATGTGAGGACCCTCCGGGCGGGGGGGGGGGGGGGTTAATTTAAGGTGCCTGTGGGGGCTTAACTGTTTGTGTGCCAAGGGCCCTTTAAGGAGCCTCGGCAGGGAATTTAGACCTATTAAATGCAGTGGGGGACACGATCGTGACCACATGGAGAACCTGATCCATTGAAATTGAGGTTAGATGTGAGGACCAGCTAAGTGCAAATGAATTACAGGAGCAAGCATAGTTGGAAAGTACTCAGACTACTAGTTATATTTACTATATATATATGTCCCTTAACCTGCCAGTGCAAACAACACTGTAGCCCAGCCATTACCTCTAATTTTGGCATCATAATATATAGAAATTAATAACTACATAGTGTGTTTATAGTTTCTAAGACAATATATACTGATAACTAGCTTATATCTCACAACAAATTAGTAGAACCTAAACTGTTCTTGTCTGCATGTAGGTGTTAATTGTATGTGTATTTTTGTAACCCTACATTTAGAGCTGTTGGTCTGTTTGTATTCATTGTTTCTGATATGAAAAATGTTATAAAAAGTATTAAAGAAAAGTTCTCCACTTGTGTAAAGGCATACTATGTATCAGCAATCATTACTGCTTTTAACTTGAAGAAGAGAGTTTCATAAGAGAGTTGTCAAAAAAGCTTGTCATATATCTCTGTGTACAGCAACAAATATATTTGGCTAAGAAGGTTTACAAATATTTCATAACATATACATACTGCAGCTTACCTACAAGAAAAATCTGTTGTTTTAGTGAGCTAAATAATAAATGCAAATTTTTTATATTTTGAAATAAATACTGTATGGGGCACCACAGCAACCATTGTTCAGGGGCAATATACATGTAAATGTGGCTGATACCAAATAATTATTTTTTTTGACTCACCCCAGTCTTGCATCAGAAAGAACCCATGTCCTAATGCTCTCCCCTCCAATTTAACCATTTCCCACAATAAGAATCATATGCTAGCCTCCTATCAAACCAAGGGGTGTTATCAAATCAAATGCACTATGATCTGTGGTTGGCCCAGACATCATCACGGGTCCCTACTACAAAAGAGAACTAGTAGAGGAAAAATTCCACGGACACTGAAGCTTTACAAGAGCCTTAATATTTTTCTCTCAACATACCGGTTTCTCAATTTGTTTCCTAGATAATCATCCAATACCATGAAAAGAAAAGTCACATAGTCAACTAGGAGTTTAATGCTGACCTTTCTCTGTGTCTCTTACTCTATATAAACTTATTTTGTATACTCTTCTGAATTTCTATATTAAAATGTCTGATTACATTTCTAAAAAGTAAGCATATATTTTTCACTTTGTTTTCACAAAGACATTATGACCTTGGAGACTTTTGTAAAATCTAAAGGACTACCCCTAAATTGGCTGTACAGCTAATTGCCTTAGATTCCAAATCTTCATTTTCTTTTCCTATTGGTGATCCTGAGCTATTTAATAGGATGGTATCTGCAGCAATATATGAGTTAGGAATAGAAGCCCCAGTAGTTTACTCTTCCTACTTGTACTCCTATCTTGGACTTGCCTTATTAATGAACTCATTCACTTTAAGAAAAAACAACTACAGAAGTAAAGCTAACAATACCTATAAAACTATTTAATGCAGTTTTCCAAACAAGGCCTCTTACAGCAATGGTAATTGCAGTTTTACTAGACCTCTAAATGAAAAGCAGCCACTTATTAAGTTTTGATGTGGAAAGCTGATTAGACAAGTTAAACAGAAAGGCACAATTTATGCCTGGAACCACATGTTCATGTACTGTAGTTCTTCTAACGCTGGTGTTTGGCACTCATTCACATAATAAGTCCTGCCAGCTTCAGTTTTATGGTATTTACAAGTTACAAGCAGTAAAGAGGAAAGATGCTGGACTTTACAGGAAAATAATATGCATAAATCTCCCCGTGTGAAATTACCGAACAAGTCAGTGGGCCAGATTTACTAAGTTTTGGAGGAGCAGTTAACATGATGTTAGGTTAGCGCCAGTTAATCTAAATGTAGTGTTCACTGGAGCAAATAACATACATCTAGCCTGTTGTGCTTCTGTAGAAAACATCACTTTATTTATAGTAGCTCTTATTACAAATAATAGGAATGGCGCTTCATGAGATAAGCTGCATAGGAAAAATAGAAAACAGGGTACCAGTTCTTGAGCATACTACACCAGCATTGAGTAAAATGAACGCATAAGCAATACATAAAGAAATGCTGAGGAAGAGACTTTACATATAGATAAAGGCGCAAAGCTGTTCAAGATTATGTTGGTGCTGCTCAGCGTTCATTTTAATTGATTTGCTATGGATATTAAAACATTTTTAATAAGGCATTGCTAGGATATATATTGAAGAACCGCTGTTGTCATTTTTTAATAAATAAACTTGCCTGTTTCTTTCTCAGGTGGGTGTTTCATTATAAAATAATGTGCTTTCCTTTAGTGCTGCTGAGAGCACTGGCAGTTGTAGTTGCAACATTTCCATTATGCATACAGAATTTTCCTGTATATTCAAAGGCCCCTCCCACCTGCAGAAAGTGATGATCCTGAAACCAAAAATGGTAGACTCTGCAGCAGTATAATTGCATATAAAAAGTTATACATTAGAGGATGTATTTTTTTTTACATTCTAAAAGCATACCGCATATTTTCAGGTGATAGTCATAGTAATTCTTATTCATATAACCACAGTGGTAATTTAAGTGTTGAGTCCAGAGCTTTTAATCCTGCCTATGTGAGTAACATCCACTGTCTGGAGTTTATCTGGTAATTGTTTTTACACTACAAAGAAATACAGTATATCTGAAAGAGAAAAAGAAGACTTTTTATCAATTAACATTTATATGAACACAAACTTAAACATCATTTTTCAATGTCCAATTAATAAATATATTACTCTACCAACCATGACTAACAAGAGATTATGTGCAATTGTGCAACAGTCAGGCATTTACAGTTTGCCATAATTAAACAATAATTGATCTACTTTACTTAATATGATTACTATGAAGTCCTGCCTGTTATATTGACTTAATATATATTATGGGAACTATAGATTTGTTGGCCATTATATTTTGTTTCTGATCCATCATTAGCTGATTGTGATACAGACTGTGACTAGTGCAAAATATATTCTGTAACAGCCTACTTGTATCATGTCAGCAACTGCACATTTACAGTGTACAAATATAGTTTGCGATGCCTGTATCATTTGACTATTTAACTACAGTACCCACCTGCCAAGGTGTTTCAGGTTAATGCTGTTCACTCAGTGCTGCACAATTGCAATCTAAGGAGATAAATATTTCCAAAACTGTAATGTATGTTGACATTTTAATACATTTTATGTCGGATAGCCAGAAATACATTGATAATAAATGTGTTTGAAAAAATAAAAATATACATCCATAGTAATAATATTTATTGCTTGTGTTTGCATTACATAAGTGTGAGACATTATAATGTTAAATCTGATGGTGGGTTCCTGTTTTTATTCAGAATGATTTTTGTCAGGAAAATGTAAATGGGGAGAGATGAAGTAGCAAGTCATGTGAGTTGTTGATGATGATAATAATAATAATAATACAAAGGACCACTGAAATCCCCATATTTACAGTAAGCCCTTATAAAGGGTTAGATGTGGTAATTGATACCAAAAAAAGAGAAGCTATAATTTATTGACTATAATATTATGCTATACAGCAGCTAGCCTTTGTTGTTTTGACCTGCCTGGACTTAAAATGCAGACATGGGTCCATATTCAGTTGAGGTTGCGGAAGAACCGGTAGACTGTAAGTGAGGTCGCAAGCTAATTTGCTATTCAATTGGCGTCTTTTTGCGGGCTTCCGAGTTACGGTCTTGAAAAAATGCTGATTGGTAAACAGCCTCCCGAAGCCTTTGATCTTTCACAAGGCTAAAATCGCAAATCGCTATTCAATTGCTCAATTTCCCCAAACCCGCAAATGTTTTCATACCCGTAAATGGAAAATGCTGGAGAAAATCCAACGAGTAGTAGAGAGGACCCACGAAGGGGTTAAACACCTATTTGTAGCACTGTAAATGCAAATTTAAAATCAATACTGCACTTTAAAAAACAAGGAAAGCGGTGATAGACATTAGAATTAATTGCACAACAGTCTCAAACTCGCAAATTGGCAGGAAATTGTAATAATTTTTCATTTTGGGGTTAAATTGATCTTGGGTATCAATGAGTTAATACATATCAGGCCAACCAAATAGGCCAGAACAGTATTGGCATTCATTTTCATAATTCTTTATTTTGCGGGTTTGCGAGTCTGATCGCATATCGGACCCCCGAACCTAATTGATTGACATGTAACCTCCATGTTTTACTGCCGTAATAATGTCTCATTTTCTATTGGCTGATTCAAAATGGTTGGTTATGGGCTTGCTAAATTTATCACGTTCCTGCCCTGAACTGCTACGAACCCGTGCATGGTTTACGTTTTTTTTTTGCTTTGGGACAGCAACTTGCGACCTTGAACACTTGAATAACATCGCAATAGGAGACGAACGGGAGCCCGAAACATACCCGCACACACACACAGCCATCTGCGATCGAGTTGCGGGGCTTCAAATTGAATATGGCCATATTTCTTGGTTACCATTAGTTATATTATAGATGCAAACTTTTAAATATGTAACAAAAAATATACAGATTATTTCAAAAAGACGATTCATTTCTATGTATTGTAGAGATGCTCTCTTGAGATCATTTCATTAGCCAGTACAGGACTCCTGCAGGCTATTTCATGTAAGAACCCACTGATACATAGCCAGGAGGTTTATCATGGTAGAGAAATAACTTATAATACTAGCAAAGGTCCTTACTTGTTACTTAGGCAGATGTGAGTGTGAAGTTGCTAGTCATATCCTAGAAACACTGAATTAACATAGCTATCCAGACCATCGGACCCAGTAGATACAAAATAAATAATATCCCTTGTGAATAAGCAGTGGAAGTAAAGAATAGATTTAAGGGACCAGACATGAAGATAGAATGAATGAAGAACTTTGGACCAAAGTTTGAAACATTATTCAGGAAAAAGCAGCAAAGAATATCCCTAAAAGAAAGAAAAGTAAGAAGTCAACCTGGCTATCTTATGAGGCTTTGAAAGTAGCCCAGGAAAGAAGAAAAGTGAAAGGTAGTGGAGATAAGAAAAGATTTGTCCAACTGAATGCAGAATTTAAGAGGATAGCAAGAAGAGACAAGGAGACATTCTACAATGAATGTTGTAAAGAGATTGAAGAAGATAACCAAATGGGTAAATCAAGAGATCTCTTCAAGAAAATTGGTAACCTAAAAGGCACCTTTCATGCCAAAGTGGGCGTGATAAAAGACAAAAATGGTAGGGACTTAACAGAAGAAGAACAGATAAAGAAGAGGTGGCGTGAATACACTGAATATCTATACAGGAAGGATCTTAACAGCAGTGATGACCTCAGTAGTTTGTCCAATGAGCTGGAGCCACACATCTTGGAGAGGGAAGTGAGATGGGCCTTAGGATGTCTTGCTGATAATAAGGCTGCAGGAGGTGATTGAATCACAATTAAACGATTCAAAAGTCTACAGGAAGATGCTGTGAAAGTGTTACTTGCCTTATTCCAACACATTTGGAAAACTCAACAATGGCCAATATACTGGAAAAGGTCAGTCTACATCTCAATCCCCCAAAAAGTCAGTGCCAAAGAGTGCTACAATTATCAAGCAATTGCACTCATTTCACATGCCAGCAAGGTAATGCTTAAGATTCTACAAGCTTTACTCTAACAATATATGGACCAGGAACTACCAGATGTGCAAGTCGGGCTCTGCGGAGGAAGAGGCACAAGAGATAAAATTGCCAATGTCCGATTGATAATAGAGAAAGCAAGAGAGTTCCAAAAAATACATTTACTTCTGTTTCATAGACTATTCTAAAGCCTTTGACTGTGTGGATCACAACAAAATGTGGCATGTCCTTAAAGAGATGGGAGTACCAGATCATCTCATCCTCCTCCTAAAGAACTGAACATGGGACAACAGAATGGCTCAAGATTGGAAAAGGAGTGCGACAAGGTTTATATTGTCACCTTATTTATTCAACTTATATGCAGAATACATCATGCGTAAGGCTGGACTGGATGGATCCAAAGCCAGAATCAATATTGCTGGAAGGAATATCAACAACCTCAGATACGTAGATGATACTACTCTGATGGCTGAAAGTGAGGAGGAACTAAAGGACTTATTGATGAGGGTAAAAGAAGAGAGTGCAAAAGTTGGCCTGCTGCTCAATGTTAAAAAGATGAAGATCATGGCAAACGGCAATCTCACTTCTTGGCAACTAGAGGGGGAAGAAGTAGATGTAGTGACAGATTTTATTTTCCATGGATCCAAGTATCTCTGCAGATGGTGACTGTAGTCATGAAATTAAAAGATGTTAAGCAATATCACATATTTTAGCAACTATACACATTTTGAAGTATTTGTGATAATTGTAATTGTCTTCAGGACCATTCAGGGTAGGTAACCAACCAGTGACTACCGTCAGTGGGGCTTACTGTAACTTGTGAAGGGATGGGGTTGGCCTGAGTACCCAGCTATAACACCTGTTTCTGTTAAGATTAGCTGAATACCTTTATCTACCTCAGCCTCAGTGATTTGAAAAGTTTTAGAGAAATGTTACTTGGGTTCCTAGTAAGTCAGATATACATGGTCCAGTCACATTATTATTATAATATCCTGAAAAACCGCTGTGTCCAGCACGGACAGCAGCTAGATGGCATGGTAGTGAGTCAATAAGATGCTGCAAGGTTGGCACGGTTATCTGGAGCCATGCAGACTGCAGTGAATCCGACAGCTGCTGAATCGTGCATGGTGGAGGATCCATACGGCGAACATGAAAAATGAGGTGGTCTCACAGGTGCTCGATGGGGTTCAAGCCCGGGGAATTTGGAGGCCACGGAAGTAATTGGAAGTCTCAGTCTTTCTCCTCCAGCCACTCCCAGCCACTTGTGGCCATATGACATGTTGCATTGTCCTGCTGGAATATCCCATCCGCTCCAGGGAAGACAGTCAACATGTATGGGCGTACTTGATCTGCAAGGATGGATAGATGACCCATTCGGTTGAGAGGGCCTTCCAGAGGTATCAGTGGACCCAGACAATGTCAAAAAACATTCCCCAGATCATAACACTGCCGCCACCAGCTTGTGTTCTTCCAACAATGGTTGAAAATGTTTGTTCTTTGAGGTTTTGCACAAGTCACGCCAATGTCTGTCCAGATGATTGAGCAGAAAACATGACTGATCAGAGAAGATAACACTCTGACAATCAGAAGAGGTCTAATTTCGGTACTGTTGTGCAAATTAAAGCCGTTTTTGACAATGAACCCTTGTCAGCATGAGTACAGAGACCTTCGATTGCTTCAGAGCCACATACGCAACAGGGTTTGCTGTATTGTTTTTTTAGACACACGTCTGGTAGCCCCCTGGGTCATTTGGACGATGAGTTAATCAACTATAGCGTGTCTGTTGGCCCTCACACACACAGCTGAGATACACCTCTGACATCAGTGGCACTTGGTTCTCCGCAGTTTCCACGTTTTTATACACAATAATGTCATTTGTTTTAGCCATGGTTGGTATGCTTGCAGAATGCCTAAATGTCACCTTATATACCCACCAAGCCAGCTCACTACATGTGCCATATTTCATTGGCTGCTGACGTCAAAAGTAGGCAGTGGTCATAATAATGTAACTGGACCCTATATGTATTACAACAGATTTGTTTTTGAAAAATGAGTGTCCAACATTATATAACATGATCTTTTAATAGTATCTCTTGAAGGGGTTTGTGCTACAGAATAAAAGGTTTTGGATGTTACTGCTTGTTGAACGGTTATAAAATACTTGCAAGAAAAATGTTATTTTTGGTTAAAAATAATTAAACTGTATATATTTTCTGAAAAATTAAACCTGCTTTTAGAAAGCAAAATCCTTCATTTTTAGAAGCAAGTTTTTTTTCTTTTACTGCAGGATTATGCTTCCTTTACATAGCCTCTTTTTGCTGCTGCTGCTGACTCAGGAAGGTGTGTCCTTGTAAACTAATAAGCTTTTTATTAGGTCTAATGTAAGCACTGCAGTTGTTGCTGACACTTTCCATTGTACAGATTTTAGCTGTCTCTCTGCATGGAAAGTATACTCTCCCATCAGGGGCCACCAGGAACCAGAAAGATAGATTTCAATACACTAACTAACCTAGGGCCTAATTCAATTGTGATTTGGCCAATTGAATAGGGCTCTATATAAGCACAAAGCATATTTTGTACAGAAGTTTTTAGTTAGTGAACTTCTATCCAAAAGCAAGGTCTTCACTAACTGAAACTTCTGTAAAAAAATATGCTCTGTGCTTATTTAGAGCCCTATTCAATTGGCCAAAACACAATTGAATGAGGCCCATGGAAAGAATAATAAATTAAAAGCTATATTTTTTATTTTCTAAATACAGTTTTCCCATTATCTTGCGCAGTTCTTCAAAAGAGTACCTTTTAATTTTAGGACTGTAGTGGCTCCTTAATAAGCACTGTATGCACCCAATGCGGGAATATGAGTTCTTTCAATGAGTCTTTCAATTTTCAGTGTTTACCTACAGCAGACAAGGTTTTCTAGATAGCCGTACATACTACATATCTGTGCTTTGAATAGAAAATTCATGACTTAAATTACAGATGTATGGCCTTTTAAGAAGCCTTAGATTTATCACGGCAATGATAAGCAGCATTGTATTTCCCTATCTGCATATTAGCATGTAGTGCTACAATATCTGCGGTGAACTGAAGCATCATTTTAGTTCTAATGCGTATCTGCTCAGAGATAAGTCTTGCTGTCTATTTTTTGTAATGTCATTGGTAAAAATGTAAATCTAGTGCTTCAATACATGTAGACATTTTAAACCCAAATATAGTCAATTTGTCCATGTATTAGGCATACTGTATATAGAATTATTTTTACGTTTCTTTTATTAGAGATTTTCCTAGAAATATACATTATAAATGACATCACAAATCGCAACATGGATAATGTTCACAGTACGGGGATGTTTGATATTCCAATAGAGAAGCAGGTATATTAGGATATATTATAGAGTGGATAATCGATCCTTTACTTTTGCCACTCTATATTTTCTTTTTTAAGAAGAATTAGCAGGAGGGGAGGATTGGAAGAAATTTAAGGTAGCAGGATTTTGGAGAATAAATAAAAATAGGTAGGGATGTTTGAAGGGGGTCCACTAGAAAGTGAGTGGGTCATAACGAGACAACAGGTAATTTATTTGTACAAGTAAAACCAATGCTTGCTTTGGCAGATTTAGCTAAAGATTAACATTGCGTTATACACAATTATATATAGTGAGCCATGTATGTTGGGCAAGTATTTATGAGATAAGACATAATGTTACATTTCGTAATAAGTAGACATTTGTTTGCTCTAAACAATCTGGTAGTTAGTGTAAGGCACATATAATATCAAGACTACTTTATTATGTTAAAATAGCAGATTTAGTTCTTCAATTAAGCATACTGTAAACATGAACTTCAGTGGACCTTTAATGAAAAGAGAATTAAAATATAAATATAAAGCAAATGCCTTTGTATAAAATATCTTGGAGTGCACTGGTGAGCTCCCATATATTTTTCAAATGAAAAATGCAAAAAAATAAAAACAAGTCAATTGACATAGAATGCAAGCCATGTTCATAAAGAAACTTTGATATTAGATATTCCATATTATAAGAAAATAGAATGCAATTTGAATAATTTACACAGATTGTTTTTATTTCCCCAGGTAGCCCCTGAGCTATCATTAATCTCACCATGTGGAGTGGAGCTTACTGTTTGGAGGTATAAAAGAGCACTTGGGTCTCTATTCTGTCTTAATATCATTTATTCTCCTTCTCCTTTATTTAATATATAAATATGTGAATGTAACTCATTTGCATACACAATTTACATATCACATAGAATTGCATAGCCTGATACAAATTGCATGCTAAGAAGCCATTTTGCACGGACGTGTGATAACTGCTTAATTATTACTACATGAAGACAATTTTCACATAGAAATGTCATTATCACAGTTTAATGAATAGGGCTTTGCATTAATGACTTTATATCCTCTCCTAATGATACTTTAAAATATCCTGCTCAAGCACATAATAGAATAAAAAATTCACAAAAAATATATATTCACTAGTATCAGAGCCTTCTCACTAATGAGGTAAGACATGTTACAAACTGTGTTATTTCATAGAGTTTTCATGTGAATAAATTGCTGCAACTTGAAAAGAAGGCTCCGCGTAATAACAGCTTTAACCAGTGAATATAGCACACAGCCACAGTCAGTATATGTTCAAAATCATCATCGGTTTAGCAAAGCAAGAAAAAAAGAAGATACAATAAATAACCATTGGATCTTCATTTACATTTTTGCATATACTTCTGCAAGAACCTGGTTGACTATATTGCAGATTTTTTTTCTCGCTCTTATTGAATAATGCTTTTAACAGCTCACATTGTATTTTTTGGATACAGAAGGCCCTGTCGACATAGACTAGAGTATATTCCAATATATGTTTTAAATCTCAAAGTGTCTCCATATCCTTCTCATGAATTGAATAACAAGCAAGAATATTTAATGTAGTTAAGTTATAGATTATGAATTATGGAAATGGTTGTCATAAAAATATCAATTTTGTGGAGACTGGTCTACTTTTTTTCAGTTTATACATTGTTATACATTTTGAAACTGTTGACAAAGGATAGAATGTTTTTGCTAGTATTTTTATCCTTATGTGTAACATAATAATAATTTGACATTCATTACTGCAACTAAACTGAAATTCTTTGCCTCAAAAGTGAGGTTTATATGTAATAAAATACTTGAGTATTACAAATCCAGTTTGAGAAGAGAATGGAAAACTGTAAATTTATATACAATGTAATATAATAAATATTATAATATAATAAAATATATCTGAAAATAAAAAAGTAAATAATACATAAACCTCATTAATACAGAATATAAGTTATAATACAATCTTAAAAAATCATATAATAAGATTTAGAGAAGTCCTCATAGGATGAAACGTGTTGAACACTTTCTGCTGTCTTCCTGTTTTATATCCAAGAGAGCTGTCCTGGTGCTGGCTGGAATAATCAACAGTGGCTCAGTCTACCATTCGTACATTGTTGTTTATAAATAGGTTTATTTTTTGTGTGTTTTAATATATTTTTGCAACACTGTTAGGTCCTCTGTGGTTTCCTCCCTCTCCATTTTTATTTCTAAGATTCAGAAGTAATACATAAAAATCAGGTCTTTGTTTGCATGAATACATTAGGAGAAAAGTGGACATATTTTTACATCACATCAGTCACAATGTTGTTCTGGTTACCCTCAGTGAAAATTGTCTGTGTACATCAATGTATAAGCAACGAACAGTGTGCAATGAGATTTAACAAATCACTTACACCAGCTAAGTAAGATTTGGGTGCTTGTGTTTGTTTGGAATCTGTTGGCATCTCTCTACAGGTCCCTCCTTTTTACACTGTACAGGTTCATCCCTTCTGCATTCTCCCTATTTGTTCAGATGGTTAATATAAGTGTATTTTCAGCTATTGATAATTTCTTCTATAAAGTTCAATGTATTGTATTAGGTTATGTATTTAGTGGTCTCTTATACACTTTACCTAACCCCCCAAAAAATTCCATAGTCAAAAATATCCTATTTTGACTAAAAAGAATATTGATTTACAGGTAATTTTTGATGGTTTTGATCTGCCATAAAATATCCTATTTTGTTTATGAAGAATGTAAATATACTAATGTTTTTGGATATAGAAATCTGTCATAGTAGGATTTGAATATAGAAACTCTGGGACTGCTTCTTAAACTTTAACCCATGAAAATGCCTAATGCATCTTTTATAATTAACAAAATCAAGGCCTTGGAGTAAAATATGTTAACGACTTCCTTTAGCTAGAGATACAGGAATCTTTCAAAGTCTCAACTCTAAAATATTTGCAGCTGGTAGCCTTTGGCATATTTTATATGGTTTTGCAACAGAAATATATAAACTTTTCCAAATTTACATACAACACATGAGAGGTGTTATCCACATGAGAGGTTTCACTGTTTGAAAATAATGGATCCATTGCTGTTGCAAATCACATTTTTCTTGTCTTACTCACATATGGAGGATTTTGTAATTCCCAGATTGATGTTGCTTCATATACTCCTATCAATGATGTAATTCAGAAACATATATTCATGTGTGTCATTCAGAAACAGATATTCTTGGCTCTACAGATCTGTTCAGATTAGAAGGATAGCACATTGGAAAAGAGTAGGTGTCTTCTTACACCCATATGGATCATGTTTGTGTCTTGGCAGGAAATTGTATGTGATTGTTTTTAGATCAAATGCTATGTTTCTTAAGGATAAAGAGTTCTAGGCAATTTGCAGTTTATTTAAACTTGATTTAGAGATTTGTCCTAGCTAAATATGAGAAGCACTGATACGATGTACTGCTTAATGCCCAGAAACTATTTGGCAGTATTATTCAATATACATTATTACCCAATGTAATTTAAGATGAACATTAATAAGCATTAAACAACAAAAGTTAAAAAGAAACTAATGCGAACAAATTAAAGTTTTCCTGTTGTGTTTTGTTATTCGTAAAGATTTTTAGAGATGATCTTTAGCAGCGAGATAGGGGAAGACTGTGGTAAATATTCAGGTCAAAGTGGTATAGTACAATATGTTGTTATTAAAGCACATCTGAAGCCTTACAAGTAACTGTATGCTCTATTAAAGGACTAAAATACATACAAAAATATTTTAAAGTTAAAAAAATTGAAAGATATAAAAAAAAATCACACTATGGGCCTTATGCTAATTGGAAAGGTAGCTGCGTAAGATGTTTCTCTCACAACTATTGGAGCTTTTTTTTCACAAGCTGCCCATCTATCCCAATAGCAGACACCCATAGTGAGCATTGTACCCATGCTACTTTCCTTGGAAAAAAAAACTTAAATTTACTACGTAGAGGACGGGTTAAATTAAGTTTTGGCAAATTAGCCAATCTACGTTGTTTGCTGGTTTGCATGCTCCTCATAAGCCCTAGGAACCAATTATAAAACAGCCTGTTTCCAGCCTAAACACTTACCATGTTATAGCTTTCCCTGCAATCAAACAGGTATAGGCATTGGGTTTTTTATATACAGAGGAGAGTAGGAGAGGTGTTCTTTTGAGGAATGAAGGGGTTTAATATTTATTTACTTAATTTACTGTTACACTTAGATTACATATTTTACATAATTTACCAACAAATATGTTAATAAACTTAAACACAGTTACATATCTAACACATTGTCCTCAACCAGAGGATGGAGAGAGGATGGAGGGATACGTGAGGAGGGAAGAGGAGGGGAGAGCAGGAGAAAACGAGAGGAGAGAGGGATCTCTGGGAGAGGAACTGGAGAGGAGCATAGAGAGAGAGAGGGGGGGAGAGAGGGAGAGGTTTGGATAGAGGTGTGGAGAGAGGGTGTGGAGCATTGAGATGAGTGGAGCGAGTGAGAGGGAGATGATGAGAAGTGGGAGCAGTGGAGGGTCTGAGAAGGCCAGAATTGGAAGCAGCGAAGGAGAGGTGACTAGAGGGAGGGATGCCCCAGTGCTAGGAACATAAAGATCATAGGGTAATCCAGACGTGGACCCCTTGCTCACTGTGCCTTAGATGAGGCCCAATGAAAGCTAAAACATACGTCTGAGGTCAGCTGTTTCTCCTGTTCAGGGTAGAATTGCCTGGCATTTAGGGGCAGGACCACGCTAATGAGTGAGACCAGACTGATATACTACAGAATATTTCTCCCTGTGAAGGACACAACTGAGCTAAAAGAGGTTGCTCTCAGAGGGGGATATCATGTCCATAGAACTAACCTATGAAGGTTAGTTCGTTTTCTCATTGAGCATCTCTGTTTTGGTATTTTGTTTTTTTATATTTTACATATAGATCAGGGACAAAAGGGGAAGGGCCTGAACCTAGCAGAGGGCTGGGGAGGGGAAGGCTTTGGGGCAGAGCAGGGAGATGAGCCACCCCAGAGACTGTTGGGAGGACAGAAGGCTATTCCTAAGCATAGGACCCCTAATTATACTCATGAAGAGTTTAATTGTGAGGGATATCTGTTCTGTGAAGCGCCGGTATGACGACTGGTGATGCCAGATGAGGAGGAAGATGTCAGAGGAGGCTGCAAATGCCAAAGCAACTGGTGGTGGCCCCAGCTACCGTCTACTTCAATAAGGAGGAGAGGGTGCTGAGGGATTTGGATGCCCCAGCAACAGTTTTTGGACTCCTGGGTCTGGTGAATACTCAACAGCCAGGGACATTGCAAGGTGAATATAATAAACACTTATCATCCCGTCACATACTCAAACATGCACATCACTCATATAGATAACACACATCCATTGTAAATGCTGGGCATCACTTAAAGGGATATGTAAGGTTCCTGGATTTGACTAGGTATATCATATACCTGTGTGTAAATACTTTGACAGACCTGGTTTAATTGGGAATCAATTAGAACATTTATTAACTGGATAAACATAAAATAAACACTCCCTGTATGGGTCTGCCCGCTGCAAAGTATGCAGATACAGACTCTGCAGTGTCCTAGCTTATCAGAATGTTGCTGAGAGATGGTCACTGATTGGTTAGTATGACACACTGTACAGCAGAGTCTGTCTTCATGAGCTGCAGAGGTGATAGCTTGAAATATTGGTTTGATATGAGGCTGTACAAACAGAGCTCATAAACATTCAATAAAACATACCACATTCAGGTAAATAGATACACATGTATGTTACATATCTTGTAAAATAAAGTATAGTTACATATCCCTTGACATGGACTCTGTCAACCCAAAAGGAAGGAGATGGATGTGTTCTTCACTTTATCTATCCATACATTGTACTATCATGTACCATTCTCAGTAGATATGTTTATAACAAATGAATGTTCATTAAAGGTATATGCAAGTGAGCTGGGTTATGAATGCATCTGATAGAGGGGAATTAGTAGTGTATGATTACATTTATTTGCACGCACTATGTTTTTTTTTTAGCTTTGCATTAAAAATAAAAACTGTTGAAAGTGATGTTTACACCCCCAGGATTGAGCTAGGCTCCCAAGAGGGTTCATTTTTGTAAATATGTACCCTGTCTATGTGAGAATGCCCAGCTGTGAAGCCAATCAGCAATGCTGTGTGCTGAGTCTGCTACACTGGGCCCTTAAAGGACCATAAATCGACATTCAAGTAAAAATGCTTGAGCGGTTACACAGTTGTTCTTTAGATATACACCCTCTCCTTTATAAATTCTTATAAATTATAATTGTACTGAAACCAAACATTTTAGCTTCCGCCTCCTATTCTAATTGGTCTTTTAGGTGAATTAGCATTTCTGCTTGATTTATGGTCCTGCAATGACCTACAATGTTTTCTGTGCATGTGTCTCTGTGTGAGTGAGCGCATGTAATTCACTGGGGCTGGAAGAGATCTATGGGGCAATTCACTGGGTCTGGGGAAGGTAATGGGGCAATTCACTGGGGCTGAGAGAGGTGATGGGACAGTTCACTGGGGCTGGGAGAGATCTCAGGGTCAATTCACTGTGGGTGGGGGCGGTGATGGAATAAATAACTGGGGCTGGGGAGTTACAGGGGTAAATCACTGGGGCTGAGTGGGGGGGGGGGGGGTAGGGTTACAGGGGGAAATCACTGGGGCTGGGGATAGTTTCACCTGGGATGTAGATAAAACAATCAGTGAATGAAGGGAAACAGTGTTTGTTCTGGGTATTACAGAAATATAAAGTAAAGCTGCAGCTCAATTCACAAACCAAAAAGATCAAATGTATTATGTATACTATTTTTCTCTAGGATGTTTATGGTGTGTCAACATTGATAGAAAACAGTTTGCAAATGCAAAAAATAAAGCAAACTTTAGGATAACTGTTTAAATGTTTATTTTGGTATTTTCTCATGCAAACAATTCTTTTTTTCATACACTTCTAATTCTCCTCTATCAGATGCATTCATAATCCAGCTCACTTGCATATACTTGTAATGATGCTATGAGATTCAATTATTGCTTCAAATTACCAGAACAATGTTAAGGCCAACAATGTGCTAGACAGTGTTGTTATGATATCATCTACCTACAGGTATATTGAAATTATCCAACATCAAACAAATAATGTATAACATCACAGCAGATAATAAAAACGGTAATGTTGCAAAGTTATGCATTTGGGCCTATTGCCAAGGTTGAGGAGACTGAATGGACCTAAACCACATCCTCCTCATATGGCTTCTCATAATAGGGATCCTGCTGAAACTTTTTTTTTAAAATAGCTCCAGTAAGGCCTGACATACAGTCAGTAAGTTGAGTGAGGACCGTTAACTGCGATTGAAAGAGGCCTTGAGAAACAGTCAATGGAAAATCTAACTGTATCTTGCCAAAGCAGCTCATTTTAGTCTGTTCAGTGTTGCCTTCATATAGTGCTGAAATGTTCATAGATGTGGATGGCAAATTACGTGTCAAGTTGAAAAGTAAATGTGTGCGGATCAGATAGTAATGGGGCCCAAAATGTGTACCACTCCTCTTCTATGCCAAGCTCAAATTAATGACAAAACTAAATTAAAGAATGAGGTGAAGCACTATGGCTATTTTTCTTAAAATTCAAACTACGGCCTCCTGTAAGTGAGTTAAACTTATTTTTGAAATAAATGTCACAGACATCACTAATGAATCAATATTGGCAAATGTTGCCAAAAGCTACTTGGCTAAATTAGTCATAAATGGAAGTGACTAAATGCTTAACACCTTTTGGATCGCTACCTTGTCATGGTGAAGGGGCTTGTGTACCTCAATGAAGCTGTGAGCTATACCATATAGGTTCACCCAAGATGGGCAGGTCATAGCAGAGAGACAAAATGTGGTTTACTGGAGAAGGAAATGTCAACCCACTCCAGTATCTTTGCCATGAAAACCGCATGGATTAATACAACCAGACACAAGATGTGCCTGGCATGCTGTAGTCAATAGGGTCATGGAGAGTGGGACACAACTGAACGACCGAGCAACAGCAAAATGCTTAACATATACCTTCTAAAGATTGAAATAGTGAATATAATCTAAATATGTAAAACCTCAACATGCTTTTAAATACACAAATCTGCATTTTTTTGTATGGCCTTAAATAAAATAAATCAAACACACACATAAGTTGAGGTACACAGACGATATATGCACAGTAACACCAAGAGACTTGTACGCTACATGATGTTACACACACCGAGGGGAATGGGAATTTACTAAGCATCTGAAGTGCATCCCCTCTCCTTACTAATTTATACCTTTTTACCTCATCTCAGGTGTGAAAGTACTTAGTACATTCTCCCAAATAAGGTGAGTATATAGAATTTCACCCACTCAGTTTTCACTCTTTGTTTTTTTTCTTCCCCCCTGGCAGTGGTAATGTGTATTGCAGTCTGAGGCTGTACTCATGATCTAATGTAACCATCAGAAAAGCCTTTAGTGACCAGCATTTAGTGACTAACAGCCTCATTAAATAGGAGGCCAGTTACTCCAACGTGAGCCTTGCAGTGGCTGGGAGCTCGAAATTTGACGTAGTTTCTTTGCTATTAAATTGGAAGGGGCTGCATGCAACGAGCGAGAGATGCAAACACAGTCTATCGCACGTTGAATGTGCGGCCGTGAACACTATCAATTAGTCTAACCCGTAGTAAAGATAGATAGCCATCCTAGCTAATTAAAGCCTGCGGGAACCCCTGCAGGCTCCCGACATCAGCCCTTTCCGCGGGGTCCTGAATGGGATCCTCTACCCTATCCTATTAACCCCCTCTACCCTGTTAACCCCCCTCTACCCTATTCACCCCTCTCTACCCTCTTAACTCCTCCTACCCTGTTAGCCCCTCCTACCCTATTAACCCCTCATCTACCCTATTAACCCCCCTCTATGCTATTAACCCCTCTACACTATTAATCCCCATCTACCCTGTTAACCCCCTCTACCCTATTAACCCCCTCTATCCTATTAACCCCCTTCACTATTAACCCCCTTTCACTATTAACCCCCCTCTACCCTGTTAAACTCTGCTCTAACCTGTTAACCCCCTCTACCCTATTAACCCCCCTCTACCTTATTAACCCCCCTCTACACTATTAACCCCCCTACCCTATTGACCCCCCTACCCTATTGACCCCCTACCCTATTAATCCCCCTCTTAACTATAAACCCATCCCCTACCCTGTTAACCCCACTCTACCCTTTTAACCCTCCCTCTGCCCTATTAATGTCCTCTCTACACTATTAACCCCCCTCTACCCTATTAACCCCCCTCTACACTATTAAACCCCTCTACCATGTTAACCCCTACACTACCTACCTAACACCCTAATAAAACCCTATTATCCCACTAATTACACAAAATTAAAAAAATAGAATTTCAGAAGACATAAACATAACTTACACAAAATAAAAAAGCCTACTTTATAGAAAATAAAAAAACTAACTTACATAAAATAAAAAAACCTACATTACAGGAAAATAAAAAACATAAATTCAGAAGAAACCAAAATACATTACATACAATAAAACTAAACCTAGAATAGGGTAAATAAGACCACTTACCTTGCCCAAATGCTCCTCCAGCGACAATGGTTTTCTGTGCTTCGTCCCAGACAAGGGCCCTCCATAAATGTCCCCAGGTCCGGCACACCTAGGAAAAAAGAAACATTACAATTAATAAATAAATAAATACAACATATAAAACAATAAATTCAAAATAGTACAGATACCATACAAAAATGCCCATCCAGCGCCTTCTGATTGGCTGAAATATGATTTACAGCGTTTTCAGCCAATCAGAAATGTTAGCGGAGCATGCACGGAAACCCTCTTTAAGGGCAGGGAGCTCCTTACGGGAGAAGGTCTGTTAGTTTTTTTTTATTTTATAGACTGGCTGTTTTTTTTTGCAGGGGCCCTGCCTTTGAAGATTTTGAGGAAGACCGGGGCATTGCTGGATGGGCATTTGTGAATGGTAAGTGTACTATTTAGAATATATTGTTTTATATGTTATATTTATTTATTTATTGTAATGCTTATTTTTTCCTAGTTTTTAGTATATGTAATTATAGGCTTTTTTATTGTATGTAATGTATTTTGTTTTTTCTGTAATTTTTTTTTTTTCCTGTAATGTAGGCTTTTTTTATTTTATATAACTTAGGTTTTTTATTTTCTGTAATTCTTTTTTTTTTTTTGTGTGTAAGTTTTTTTTTTTTCTGGAATTCTAGTTTTTTTAGTTGGTGTAAGTTTTTTTTTTTTTTTTTCTGTAATTAGTGGGGTTATAAGGATGTTATTAGGGTGGTAGGTAGTGTAGGAGTTAACAGGGTAGAGGGGGGTTAATAGTGTAGAGGGGGTAATAGTGTAGAGGGGGGTTAATAGTTTTGAGGGTGGGTTAATAGGGTAGAGGGGGTTAATAGTCTAGAGGGGGGTTAACAGAATAGAGGGGAATTAATAGGGTAGAGTGTTGGTTAATAGAATGGGATAGAGTAGGAAAGCGTTAATAGTGTAGTGTTTAGACTTTGTGTCATGAGGGTCCTGGAGGACCCTCATGGCACTTATAGTGTTAATATGGGGGTTAAGTATTGTCCCATAAGGAACTGATAGGGTTAATTATAGGCTCATGAGGGTATATATAGACTCCCATGAGTGATGGGGTTCATTTTAGGTGCCGGAGGGGTACTTATGGTACCCCCATAGCAGGGGTTATTTTTTTTGTTATCGCAGGTCCTGTAAGGACCCTTACAGTCCTTTCAGGACCCGCGGCACTTAATTAACATTTTTAAATGCAGAGGGGGTCTTGATCAGGGGTTAATGTAGGGACACTGCAGGGGTTAATTTTAGGTGCCACGGGGTACTCATTGTACCCCCACAGCTGTGATAGCGCAATAGTGTGCCACAGGCCTTTTAAGGACCTGCAGGGGGTAATTTGATATTTCAAATGTAGCAATTGGGACCCCTGCTGCAAGGGGTATTGTGGGGACCCTCCAAGGGTCCCGATGGAGAACCCCAGCATAGGAGGGGTAATTTTAGGTTCCACAGGGAAACTTGAAGTACTCCTGTGGGGATAGTTAACACTTTAAATGCAGCGAGGGTCCCGATTGGGACCCCCCCAGCAAGGGTATTTGTTTGGTGAGCAGATTTAGAGGCCGGAGGGAGGCTTGGGGGGCCAGAGCAGTGTCTCTTCTGCTGCTCACACAGCTAACGTAAGGGCTTTTACAGCCTTTGTGAGTCCTCCCGAGCACTCGTTGTGCTGTGGGCTCCATTTGCGTGGCAATTTAATAGCAAAATGGGAACATAGCGGGTACAGCCTGGACAGATGAAAGGGTTGCATGCTGCAATGTTCCATGTTCCACTAAGCATAGGCATTTTTTGGCCGACCTGCTTTCTAACACTCCGGTCAACAACGTAGAGGTTTACAAGGCTAATTTAATAGCCTTCAGCCCTACGTTTTTCACTATGGGCTACTTTTTCAAACATAGCCCGAATTTAATGAGGCTGTATGGGAAGCAAGCAGATGTAACATCTAGTTTTCAAAATTAATGCTTCCAGGAAGAATTTCAGCAAAGAATATCAGTAAGGAACCAGAAGTAAAGTAAGGAACCAGAAGCATTACAAACAGCTATATATTAGTAAATATACATCAAATGCATTATAACTAAAATAACCAGATACATTTAATTACAAATGTATAATAAATTAACCCTCCCTGCACCCTGTTGCAGTTATACGGACCTATTTTACCACTTAGTATCCCTTAAAGTTTCTATCTATGTTTATAACATTACCTTAATTATCTGAGAAACTTCAGAATAGACCCTATGCCCATTATGAAATAAACCCATTTACTAAGCACTCAGACCCAAAGCTCCATATTGAATAAGAGCTCCTCTTATTTATAGAGCTGCACTTATTAATGACAATATGTTGTAGACCTTTGTCTTTGAAACAGTGGAAATACAAATAGGGCAAAACCGAAAACTAAACGTATTATACAACTTTAGCAACTGATTATTGTGTCCCTTCAAATATATTTTCAATATTACAAAAAAATATTCACCATTATATTCATCACTAAATTGATTTTTATTAAATGCTTTTAGAAATGTTAATACAGCTTCAGCAAGTTCATGATTTGTCATTAATGTATGACCTATATAGAATCTACATATACTTTGATGTCAAAGCAAAAATGAAAATATCTATGAAATATACATAGTGCACCAAGCTCATCTAACTGCCAATAAACTTGCAGTAATATATCCAATATCATTCAATGAGACATTTTACCTGGCCTTGGCAAAGGTCACAGAAAATGTGGTGTTAGGGCACAGGTTAGATCTGAGCTAACATTAAGAATAAAGGTTTTAGTAGGGGAATATTAATAATAGTACAGATAAGTACCGTTAATTAAGGCTAATTCATTTCACCCACATAACTATGTGGCATCATTATGTTATGCTTCTGGACAGGATTTCACACACAGGTCAGTAGTAGAGATATGATAAGAATGTCACTTTAATATTATTTATTATTAACTTTTATTTGTAGCGCGCCAACATATTCCGTAGCCTTGTACAGGGCATAAGAACAAGGAAAAATACAATATTAACAAACTGCGGAAAATGGAGGGCTCTGCTTTGAGCTTAGAAACTTTGTAGAAAGTGCTATAAGATTGAATACTTGCTACATACATGGTTGCTTACACAGATGTTACAACATTTAGCAAAGGGGTGATATTTAGCTGTAAAATATTTAATTAATCATTATATTGGCTCCTGATTTGGGCCAACTTCCAATGTCCAATTCATACCTTCAGGTGAGTTGCAAGCTTCAGAGATAACATTACTGTGGGGTTTGGGGTTGTTGGGATTTGAATAGGGTCTTAAATTGTGAAAAAAAAGTTCCCCCAGTTGCCAGGAGATTTTTTTATGCACCTATTGATGTGAATTTGCATAGGGTCTTACTCAGCAAAGGCATACCTAGACTGATACCATTATATAGTGTATGTGTAGCTTGAATTTTAATTCTTTCATTGGTTTTCTCAAATCACTCATCAGCTGACTTAAACTTATCTTCAAAAAGTGAATAAATGTCACTGACATCACTAATGAATTAATATTGGCAAATGTTACCAAAAGCTATGTGACCAAATTAGTCATACATTAAAGTGACTAAATGCTTTTACATTCACAGCCTTATTAAATTGAGATTCGGCAAATTTAAAAGGGCTCTATTTCAGCACAGAGCATATTTTTTTACAGAAGTTTTTAGTTAGTGAAGACCTTGCTTTTGGATAGAAGTTCACTAACTAAAAACTTCTGTAAATAAAGATGCTATGTGCTTATATAAAGCCCTGTTCAATTTGCCAAATAGCAAATTTAATAAGGCTGTTAACTTCTACAGATTTAAATATTGAATACAATCTAAATAATGTATTTAATACCTCCAAATGTATTTATATTTTTTGTAATGGACTAAATAAAAAAATAGGACACACACATATAGTGAGGTACACAGACAACATATTCACAGTAACACCAAGAGACATGTATGTAATATGATGTTACACTAACTGAGGGGAATTTACTAAGTATCCTAAGTGTATCCCCTAATTTGCTAATTTATATTTCCTATTGGGAAAACATCTCTTTTCATCTCATCTCAACCCTTCTCACCTCATCTTGTGCATAGTACATTCTCCCAAATATAAGGCGAGTATATGGATTTTCACCCACTCACTTTTCACTCCTTGTTTTCATCATCCCCTCCAGAGGGAATGTGCATCGTCCCCCCTGGCTGTGGGAATGTGTATTGCAGTCTGAGGCTGTACTGTAATATCATGATCTAATGTGACCATCAGCCTTTAGTGACCAGTATAGGGCTGTGACAAGCAGATTTAACATCTAATTTTAAAAATTGACCCTTCCAGGGAGAATGTCAGCAAAGAATATCAGCATAAGTAAGAAACCTGAATCACAAGACACCAGAAACATTACAAAAAGCCATGCATTAAAAATATATATCAAACTAGCGACTTGCCCGTCCAAAATGATGGCAATAAAATTGTCAGGTAATGCTGTTTGCCACCCAGTGTAAAGCTTTTGGTCCTTTGGCGCTCATCACGTGTCTCGCAATGAGCACCTTCAGCGCTCATTGCGAGCCTCTCCTCTGCTCTTTTTATATATATACTAGCGACTAGGCCTGTCAAAAAACAAGGGGCATGAAATCATAGGTCAGGTAATGTTGTTTTATCAATTTAGCGTGAGGACCTTTGGTGCTCATTGCGAGGCGGTTATTAGAGGTTTTTTTTGTGTGTATATGTATTGTTGTATGCCAATGAAATAATGAATAAATTAATATACTTTACCTATTACTAAGTTATTTATGCAGGTAGCATTGTGCTGAAGAGCTGACAATCTGTTTCAATGTTCCTGCAGCATCCACTGTAGTTTTGCATGGTTCTGGAGCTGAGGTGTAAGTGTCAGGAATGTGTGCAGTGTGTAGTGTAAATGTGGTGTGTGCGGTAAAGCCGTTAGTGTAGCTGTGTACTTCCGCATTGAGAAATGGCGCAAATGTGTGTTATGCTGGTGTGTGTGATTTTCCGTCCTTAGTAAAAGTGTATCTTTACCTCGTACGGCTTTTTGGAAAAGCCATATGTGCTTGGTGCTGTTTTGCGTGTTTAGAGTCCTGTAGCCTCGTTTTCCTTTTTTTTTGCTTAGGGGATTTTTGTGTGTCTAAACTCATGAATTTAGCATTAAATTGAGGTGTAACTTCCCTTGCAGAGGTCCTGTGTGCCCCCCCCCCTTGCTGTGGGTAAGCTTTTTACTATTTTTTTGTGTGTATTTATTGTGTTTTGACTGTTTTCCGTTGTGCGAGGTTCAGCCGTTAAGGTTGCATTTTTGCGAGGTCGTAATGTTTTTTTTTCTAATTCCTGCGTCTTGTACTTTTGTCTGCTAAGTCCGTAAATGTCCGTTGGTTCGTATTGTTGGTAAAGTAGAGCCGTAGAGCCTCCACCTCCGCAAATGTGGCCCCTCGCGATGAGCCTTCGGTTCATTGCAGCCGATGTTAGAGCCTCCACCTCCGCAAATGCGTCCCCTCGCGATGACCCTTCGGCTCATTGCAGCCAATGTTAGAGCCTCCACCTTCCGCAAATGCGGCCCCTCGCAAGAACTGCGTCGAAAGCTACTCGAGCTCGCAAAGCGTGATGATTCGTAGTTTGACTATTATAATATGTGATATATATATATTAATAGTAATTAATTAATTAATTAAATAATACATTAAAATACTGTACCTATTTCTAATTAATATAGGCAGCAATCAATATTCTGCAGCATACAATGTGCATTTGGACTGTTGCTGACCTGAGGTGTAAGTGTCAGTAATGTGGCAAGTGTGCAATATAAATAGGCTGCATGCGCGAGGGCAAACCGTTTGTGTAGTTGTGTAAAGTGACATTTTAGTATGGTAATGTTATTAGTTGCAAGTTAGTGTTGTAAAATGGCGGCTTTTGTCTATGTGTTATGCAAGCATGATACATTTTCCGTCCTTCCTTAAAAGTGTATTTTGTACCTCGTACGTTCCTGGGTAAAAGTCTTTATGTGCCTGGCGGTGTTTTGCGTGGTTAGGGGTCGTGTAGCCTCGTTTTTGTTTTTTTTCGGCCGCCATTTTTTTCTCAAATTTCAAGTGCCGAAAATGCTTTAAATCAATGTAAATTTGCGTGGAACCTCATTCCCAGACGTCCTGACTTTCCCCCAATGCTCTGTGTGAGTTTTTTTATTATTTATTTTTGTTATTTTGCTGTGTTTTTGTTGTTTTTCGATGTACGCGGTTCGGCCGTTAACTTTGTATTTCTCCGTGCTCATATTTTTCCTGATTTAAGTCCCGATTTCCTCATGCCGTGTTTTTTTTTTTTTTTTCTTAGTCCCACAGGTTTTTTTTTTTAAAGTCACGCTTTTGTGTTTTTTTTTTACTGAGGGCAAGGCGTTGTAGAGCCTCCACCTCTGCCTGCAAATTTAGCCCTCGCTTCGCAGGACCGCATTTGCTGCCAAAAATGCGTCCCTCACTTTGCGAGAGACGCAGTTCTTGCAAGCTCGCTTTACTAGCTCGCAAAGCACAACAACAACTCGCAGTTTGACAACTATTCTATGTGATACATAATACTGGAACTATAATAACTGGATCCGTTTAATTAGAAATGTTTACTAAATTAGCTTGTACAGTAGGGATAACTAAATTTGCTGCATCCTTTTGCACAGTTATACAGATGTGTTTTATCCCTTAGTATCCCTTGAAGTTAATCTTATAAACAAAGAGCCAATCGTAAGTTACAGGAGCCCGTAAGTGAGGCCGTTTGTAAATTTGCTATTCAATAGGCGTCTTTTTGTGGACTCCAAACGGTGTACGGGTTACGGGCTTGAAAACTTTGCGGTGGTTAAACCTGGAACTTACAGCCTTGCAAATCTTTCACTTCCGCAAGAGTTAGGATCGCTAAAATCGCAAATCACTATTCAATTGCTAGAGAGGACCCTCTGTCCGTAGCATTGTAAATGCAAATAAAAAATCAATACTGTACTGTAAATAATGGGGAAAGTCTCAAGTTCGCAAATAGGCAGTAAAAATAATTTATTTTTATGTTTAATTTCGGGGTTATATCGATCTCGGGAGTTAATGAGTTAATACACATCAGGCCACCCATATGGACTAGAACAGTATTGCATTCATTTTTATTATTTTGTTTTTTGAGGGTTTGCGAGTCTCGTTGAATATCGGATACCCAAACCTAATTGATTGATATGTAACCTCCATGTTTTACTGCCGTAATGATGGTGGTCTCATTGACTATTGGCTGTTTCAAAATGGGAGGCTACAGTCTTGCTTAATTGATCATATTCCCTCCCTGAACTGCTATGCACGAGTGCATGGTTAACGAAGTAGGCTTTCGGGACTTAGCTTGCGGGCTCCTTGGCTCCTTCTATTGAATAGCACCGGAATTGGAGATGAACAGGATCCTGCAGCACGCCCGCAGACATACAGCTTGTATCCCGCAAGATGAGGGCTTGCAATTGAATCAGGCTCATAGATAGAAACTTTATTATCAGAGGGACTTTAGTATAAGCCTATGTTCATTGTGAAAAAAACCCATTTCCTAAGCACTCAGACCCAAAGCTTCATATTGAATAAGAGCTCCTCTTATTTATAGAGCTGCATTATTAATGAGAATATGTTGTAGACCCTTGTCATTGAAACAGAGGAGATCCAATTTGGGACAACTGAAAACTAAACATATTATACAACTTTAGCAACTTAATATTGTGTTCCTTCAAATATATTTTGAATATTGAAAAACATTATTCAGAATTATATTCATCTCTAAATTGATTTTTATTAAATGCTTTTAGAAATGTTAATACAGCTTTGGCAAGTTAATGACTTGTCATTAATGTATGACCTATATAATTTTTACAAATACTTTGATGTCAGGGCAAAAATTAAAATATCTATGAAATATACATAGTGCGCCAAGCACATCTAACTGCCAATAAACTTGCAGTAATATATCCAATATCATTCAATGAGACATTTTACCTGGCCTTAGCAAAGGTCACAGAAAATGTTGTGTTAGGGCACAGGTTAGATCTGAGCTAACATTAAAAATAAAGGTTTTAGTAGGGGAATATTACTAATAGTACAGATAAGTACCGTTAATTAAGGCTAATTCATTTCACTCACATAATCATGTGGCATCATTATGTTACACTGTTGAACAGGATTTGCAAACACAGGACAGTAGTAGAGATATGATAAGACTGTCACTTCACCTGGAGTCTAGCCTTATTAAATTGCAATTCGGCCAATTGAATAGGGCTCTATTTAAGCATATAGCATATTTTTTTACAGAAGTCTTTAGTTAGTGAAGACCTTGCTTTTGGATAGAAGGATTTTAATAGGGTCTTAAATTATGCAAAAAAAAAGTTCCCCCAGTTGCAAGGAGATTTTTTTATGCACCAATTGATGTGAATTTGCATAGGGTCTTGCTCAGCAAAGGCTTATCTAGACTGATACCATTATATAGTGTATGTGTAGCTTGAATTTTAAGAAAAATACCCATAGCGCTCTACCTCCTTCTTTCATTGGTTTTCTCAAATCACTAATCAACCCACTTTAAGTGAGTTAAACTTATCTTAAAAAAATTGAATAAATGTCACTGACATCACTAATGAATTAATATTGGCAAATGTTACCAAAAGCTATGTGACCAAATTAGTTATACATTAAAGTGACTAAATGCTTTTCCATTTACAGCCTTAATAAATTGAGATTCGGCAAATTTAAAAGGGCTCTATTTCAGCACAGAGCATATTTTTTTACATAAGTTTTTAGTTAGTGAAGACCTTGCTTTTGTATAGAAGTTCACTAACTAAAAACTTCTGTAAAAAAATATGCTATGTGCTTAAATAGAGCCCTATTCAATTGGCCGAATTGCAATTTAATAAGGCTGTAGGTTCAGGACTGGAGTTAAGAAAGAGTATCCATTATCAAGCAGAAGTCAGGGTGAACAGATGGCAGAGTAGTAGGTCCAGGTCAAAATACAGTATATAGCAAGACAGATTATCACTTTGATAGCAAACTCTCAGATTAGGTACTTGGGGCCCTATGTAAATCTTTTCCTTCTTAAATTAGGTTGCACGTAGTACTGCAACTTTTTAAAGGAACATCTAAATTTCCTTAATTATGAATGCAACTGGTAGACAAGAATCAGTAATGTGTGAAAACAATTTTTTGTATGAAACAATACCAAAATAAAAATGAATAAACTCATTTTTTTGCCAAATTTCTTGAGTTTGCAAGCCACAGCTTTTGTTAGTTAACACCCCTGAAAATCACTACTAAAATTCGTATAACATTCATAATTTGTTTTGGAAAATCACAGGCAGCTATACATTTTAATACAATGTAACAATGAACGATTGCAGATTGTGCAGGAAGGAATCATGGGGTGTGCAGCCCCCCTGTAGAAGGAAACAGGAAGAGCTTAATTAAATGCACATATTATCTGAGTTTTATTATCAACTAGCGAATTGCCCGTCAAAAAATGACGGCAATGAAATTGTAAGGTAGCTAATGCTGTTTAGTGTGTAATAATGAAATATATAATACATTAATAAATGAATATACTTTACCTATTTTAAAGCATTGTGTGGAAGAGCTGTGAATGTGTTTTGATGTTGCTGCAGCATTAGTGGTGTGGATCTGCTGTGTAAGCGTGCTAAATGTGTGCAGTGTAACACTGTGCGTGCGCGAGACCAAACCGTTAGCGTAGTCGTGTACTTCCGCATTGGCGTCAAATGGCGAGTAATGTGTGTTATACGTTTGTATCGGAATATCCGTAGGTGTTTTGTGGTGTTTTGCGAGTTTCTTGTGGTGTTTTGCGAGTTTAGAGTGCTGTAGCCTCGTTTTCGTTTTGTTCGGCGGCCATTTTTTCTCTCGCTTCGTTATTTTTTTAGTCTCTAAACTGTTTTATTTGAAGTAAAATCGAGGTGTAAGTTGTATTTTTGAGGTGCTGGGTGCTCCCTCTTGGTGTAGGTAAGTTTTTTATGTATGTGGTGTGTGTATGTATTGTGTTTTACATTTTGTAATGTTCGCGAGTTGCGTCCGAGTGTTGCGAGTCCGTAATGTGTGTGAACGTGTGTCGTATGTTGTTTGCGAGTGTCGTAATGTGTGTGTCGTACTGTTTGGGTTGCGACGTGAAGTTTGCGAGGGTCGCAGTTGCTGGCAAGGAGCGCCTTCGGCGCTCCATGCCAGCAACTGCGGCCCTCGCTTTGCGAGGTCCTCAGGTGCTGGCATGGAGCGCCTACGGCGCTCCATGCCAGCAACTGAGACCCTCGGGCAGTGCCCTCGCGAAGCGAGGGCCGCAGCTCGCTACGCAAATCGCGGGCCTCGCTTCGCGAGGGCCGCGGGCTTGCTACGCGAGCCCGCAGCGTTAGCAACAACTCGTACGCTCACAACTATATATGTGATAGACCTGTGAGATATATCTGTTATAGCTATGCCAGTGTAGATTGGTAAAATGTATTTTGTTTAAAAGTAGCACTCTTACCACAAAATCCTAATAGAAGGTTAGTCAATGCTGAGTATTGCAGCCTAAAAATCTGTTACAAATAACAATTTAAGTAAAAGAAATGCAATAGTACCGGTTAATTCTAAACATATGTCAATGTCATAAAATACACCTTCCTTTACTGACCACACACCAATAATCTACCAAACCATATATCACTCATATCTACCCCACTCCAGATTTCTCTCTCTCTTCAATCAATTTCTCTTAAACCCTGGTATTTCACTTGACTTTTAACCTTCTCTACAAGCCCCTTGATTAACTATATTTCCTCATTCCATCACCTCATGATTCACACTTCAACAATCACATTTATATCAATAACAAAAACTGCTATAAACGGAGAAAGAGTTAAATGTTGATGTTATCTGTTATCCCATTAATTATATATTGTCATTCATGGTTTTCAAACAAAGAGCAAACCATAGGAAATCCAGCAAAATGTTATATGTAATACATGGATTCCAGTGCAAATCTTTTTTTTACTGTAGGTAAGGAAGAGATGCCATGTATTTCGCATGTTTCCCATATATGGTCACATGAAATGACTTATAGTACAGTTGAAAGCATATACAGTATATCAAGAATGATATAGTGTAGGAGATCAGAATGGGAGGCACAGATACTATAATAAATAAATAAATTATGATAAAATAAAATAATAGCAGTTCAACCAAACGCGTTTCGTATGTTGATCTCAGGCTTTCTCAATGGTACATTAACAATGATTGCAATACATATTGCATAATGAAATACAATAATTTTAGTAATAAAAAGTCTGACATAACTCCCATTCTAGGCTTGTTATGACCTCCCTCGCTACCTCCAGAGTGTTTGGGCGCACAGAGCAGGTGCACACAGTGATTGGTGTGTTGCTAGGTAACCGGAAGGCCAATCAGTATCTCTCAATTAGAAAAATTCCTTCAGGAACTACCAATCACGTTCTCATGTTGTCATAGGAACAAGGAAGCTATGCCGACTTATAAAGCCGTTACTGACGCTATTTTCAAGGGACAGAGAGATTAGCAAGTGAAATGAAGTACTGCGTGCATGAAATTTACTTCAGTATAACTACCTTTCTCCTGCACAAATCCATTATTGTGTTAATAATCATGTCTCCACATTGTCATGACAACCAGGGCGCTGTTTAAGTGTATTCAAGCGATGTTAGCGTTGGTTGGAGAGAGGGAGGGCTCTTTGCATGTTCAAACCTTCTGGAGGTCAATAATTTGGATCAAAGATGTGTAGAATAAGAACAGGAACATCAAATACATATACTAATATCATACTAAAATATATAGATATGACCCATAAATCACTCATGGTAATAGTAGAAATATATCAAACCACCCACTCAATGATATATATTCTCTAATATGGAAATACAATTGTTTCATACACCTCAAAAGTAACACATCATCCTAAAGTGGTGGTCTTCATTTTAAACTAGGCTCCATAAATGTGTCCCCTCCATATCAGCATATTTAAGGGACTTCATACACATGCTTATTTTTTGTGTCCAAATACAGTTGCAAGCAAAAGTATGTGAACCCTTTGGAATGATATGGATTTCTGCACAAATTGGTCATAAATTGTGATCTGATCTTCATCTAAGTCACAACAATAGACAATCACACTCTGCTTAAACTAATAACACACAAAGAATTAAATGTTACCATGTTGTTATTGAACACACCATGTAAACATTCACAGTGCAGGTGGAAAAAGAAATTGGAAATTGGAGTGAGGTGTCAGCCAACTGGAGTCCAATCAATGAGATGAGATTGGAGGTGTTGGTTACAGCTGCCCTGTCCTACAAAAAACACACACCAGTTCTGGGTTTGCTTTTCACAAGAAGCATTGCCTGATGTAAATGATGCCTCACACAAAAGAGCTCTCAGAAGACCTACGATTAAGAATTGTTGACTTGCATAAAGCTGGAAAGGGTTATAAAAGTATCTCCAAAAGCCTTGCTGTTCATCAGTCCACGGTAAGACAAATTGTCTATAAATGGAGAAAGTTCAGCACTGCTGCTACTCTCCCTAGGAGTGGCCGTCCTGTAAAGATGACTGCAAGAGCACAGCGCAGACTGCTCAATGAGGTGAAGAAGAATCCTAGAGTGTCAGCTAAAGACTTACAAAAGTCTCTGGCATATGCTAACATCCCTGTTAGCGAATCTACGATATGTAAAACACTAAACAAGAATGGATTGCATGGGAGGATACCACAGAGGAAGCCACTGCTATTGTCAGAGGTATGTATTTTGTGATGTTAATTAAATAAGTAATAAATTAGTAAATTAATATACTTTACCTATTTGTAAGTAATACATGTAGGAAGCATTGTGCTGAAGACCTGACAATCTGTTTTGATGTTCCTGCAGCATACAATGTAGGTTTGCACTGTTGTGGAGGTGTGGTGTAAGTGTCAGCAATGTGTAAAGTGTGTAGTGTAAATAGGCTGCATGCCCGAGTGTAAGCCGTTAGTGTAGCTGTGTACTTCCGCATTCTGTAAGGTAGTGTTGTAAAATGGTGGCGAATGTTTATGTGGTAGGCGGGTTTGTATTACGAAGCGTCCTTGCTAATGGTGTATGTTGTAGGTGGTACAGGTTTTTGTAAAAGCCGTATTTGCTTTGCGGAATTCATTGGCTTTAAGGGTCGTGTAGCCTAATTTTCGTTTTTTTTGGCAGCCATTTTTTCTCTCGCTTAGGGGATTTTCGAGTGTGTAAACTTTAAATTTGCCAGAATTCGAGGTTTAAGCAGTGTTGCAAAGGTCCTGGGTGTACCCCCTTTGTTGTGGGTAATGTTTTTATTTAATTTTTGTGTGTATTTTTGTGTTTTTTAATGTTTGCCGCTGTGCGCGGCTTGTCCGTTAAGGTCGTATTTTTGCGAGTCGTATTTTTTTGTGTAAGTCCGTAATTAGTCATTGCGTGTTTATGTTTTTTTTCCCAAGTTCCAATTGTGTGGTCGTTTTTAACCGATTATGAGGCGCCGTAGAGCCTCCACCTCCGCAAATGCGGCCCCTTGCTTCGCGAGGGTCCACATTTGCGGCCTGCAATGAGCCTGCTTCGCGAGGGACCGCATTTGCGGTCGGAAAATCGTAAGGGGTCGTAGAGATGAGCGCCTACGGCGACTTTGGCGCTCCTTGCCAACAACTGCGGCCCTCGCTTCGCGAGGGCTGCAGTTGCGGCGGGCTCGCTAAGCGAGCCCACAAGCGTTAGCAACAACCCGCATTGCTGACAACTATATATGTGACTAGCGAATTGCCCATCAAAAAATGACGGCAATGCAACTATATATGTGACTAGCGAATTGCCCATCAAAAAATGACGGCAATGAAATTGTAAGTGAGCTAATGGTATTTGGTGTATAATAACAAAATAACTAATACATTAATAAAGTAATATACTTTACCTATTTTGAAGTAATATATGCAGGCAGCATTGTGTTGAAGAGCTGGCAATCTGTTTTGATGTTGCTACAGCATTAGTGGTTATGGTGTAACTTCATTTTTTGAGGTCCCTCTTGCCTGTAGGTAAGATTTTATGTATGTGTTGTGTGTATATATTGTGTTTTTCCTTTTTTCCTGTCCGCGGGTTGCGGACGATTTTTGCGAGGTCGTAATGAGTGGTAACGTGTCTCGTATGTTTTTTGCGTTGCGACGTAAAGTTTGCAGGGTCGCAGTTGCTCCTTGCCAGCAACTGCGGCCCTCGCTTCGCGAGCCCGCAAGCATTAGCAACAATTCGTATGCTCACAACTATATATGTGATATATGATAATAATGCTTAATCCTTCTTCTTTTTTAACTACACTCCAGACGCTACAGTGAATAGCGGTTTCTTGAAGATAGCAGCACAAGTCCACAAAGGCAATATTACACATTTACAAACTAACTAGTACAAGACCTTAAAATTGTTACAAAGACACTGCCCATTAAGAACTACATAATTTCAAAGCGATTTCTACATACACATATATATAAATAAATAATAATAAACACAACTTTAAAATACTATATATCTTATATCACTTGTATTGAGTGTTTAATACCCAATGTAAATATTGATTATCATCACAGTGCAGGCCCTATATATATATATATATATATATATATATATATATATATATATATATATATAAAATATACGTGTGTTGATGAATATTGATACTCCCAGTATTATAAATACTACAAAATCTTGGTCATTATCAGAATACTGATCACCAGGGTAAGAGAACTTCCATAAGAAGGGATGTGTTACTAGTCATTTCCCAATCGTATTTTTCTAAAAATGGTGTCAAGCCCTCTGGAACTGACCATATGGTATGTTTCTTATCCATTTCTTGTTTATGCCACTCTTGGTGTGAAGGTAGCCATTCGTGTCTGAAGGCTTTGTGTATAAACGTGAGATGACCTTTCATTCACTGCCTGATAGAACCACATCCAGAAATGGAATAGATACTTAGATACTATCCATGTTCATAGTGAACATCAAATTCATGGTGTTGGAGCTGACATATCGAAAGAACTCTTCATTGGAATCCTACACTACAATAATGTCATCTATAAAGCCTCGCCAACAAATTATGTTCTTCTTGAATGTGTTATTATTCCAAACATATAGGTTTTCCCACAAACGCATGTATAGGTTTGGGAAGCTTGGTGCAAATCTGGATCCCATAGACATCCCAGTCTTCTGTAAATAATATTCTCATATGTGAAGTAGTTCTTATCACATATATAGTTGTGAGCGTACGAGTTGTTGCTAACCCTTGCGGGCTCGCACAGCGAGCCGCGGCCCTCGTGTAGCGAGGGCTGCGGGCAAGGGCCTCAGTTGCTGGCAAGGAGCGCGAAGGCGCTCCTTGCCAGCAACTGCGACCCTCGCAACATTTACGTTAAAACGCAAACAACACGACACAACAACCGCGAACCTCGCAAACTTTACCTCGCAACGCAAAAAACATACAAGACACGTTACCACACATTACGACCTTGCAAAAATCGCCCGCAACTCGCGAACATGACAAAATTTAAAACACAATAAATACACACAGCACATACATAAAAAGCTTACCTACAGCAAGAGGAAGCATCCAGGACCTCAAAAAAACAACTTACACCTTCAGTTAACTAAAAATAAAAGAGTTTAGACACTAAAAAAATCACTAAGCGAGAGAAAAAATGGCCGCCGAACAAAACGAAAACGAGGCTACAGCACTCTAAACACGCAAAACACCACAAGAAACTCGCAAAACACCACAAACGACCTACGGATATTCGGCTAAGAAGCATACAACACATTACCCGCCATTTTACGCTAATGCGAAAGTACACAACTACGTTAACGGTTTGGTCTTGCGCACTCACACTATTACACTGCACACATTCAGCACGCTTACACAGCAGCTCCACACCACTAATCCTGCCGGAACATCAAAACACATTGCCAGCTCTTCAACACTATGCTTTAAAATAGGTAAACTATATTCATTTATTAATTGTATTATATATTTCAGTAGTAGACTCAAAACACCATTAGCTACCTTACAATTTCATTGTCGTCATTTGGTGATGGGCAATTCTCTTGTACTATATAATTAACAATTGGACTACAGTGTTCATTTAAGGTTAAGGTTATATGAATATTGTTTTTTTTATCACAAAAGGATTTTTTTTTATTTTGTAATTATTTTGCCTAGCATAAATTTATTTTTTTCCTTGAATTATGTTCTCTGTTCTCCATTTTATAATTTTGTCACACTATATATAGCATTTTTGATACCTCTGTGTGCAGTTATGGAATTATGCCTTGCATCTCTATGCATTAAACCATGTGTGAAAGTAACAATATAAAGAAAAATTGTACACTGGGCATATTACAATGTGCGTAGCAGTGATTGTGACAGACATTAACAGACAGGCACTTGCCATCTGATGAGACGCGTCAGTGTGTTAGCTTTTCTCTTCCAATTTTCTGATGCATGAAAGTGAGTGACATGATATGACCGAACTTGTCAAGTAATAAAGCAAGGACTTGTCATAAAGAATTCTTCTTTTTGCAGCCAAGGCATGGAAGCGCAGCAGGAGTAGCTTTCAGGATACTTTTCCTTTTTATGTGGACACAAATGTGAGCCATAGGAAGCTGCCTTGTCTAATAAACTGAAGGCATGGAAAGTAACAGCATGGTGACTGCAAAGACATTTACATTCACAATTGGTGTTTCTTAGACTTTTTAAACACTGACATATATTTACTAAGGTTTGCAGTTCCAGTCCCAGACGTTTTCACTTGCACCAACTACTAAATATATTTCTTTATGGTTTTGCCTTACTAGCTATTATTGTTATATACCAGTATAAGCTCCATAAGAATAATAATGTATTACTATAATCCTATATGTACTATTTGATTGAACTAATACTAATCTTGGTAATAGGCAAATTATTTATATAAAATAAAAAATAAATAGTTTTTAATTGAATAGATTATAAAGCTTATATTTACCATTATTCCTCATTTTAGTATCCATTGCATTGTTCACAAGGCTGATCCCTGTTGAGAAAGCATCTTGGATAGTTGGATAGTTTTAGTAGCCCAGCTGATGGCAGTGGCTTTATGAGCTGCCATAGTTCAATTGGGACCACAATGGAAATATTTTCTCACATGAAGGGCTAATTAACACATTTCAGAAATACTATTAATGCAAATATTTATTTATAGAAAAAATAACATCAAATGAGAAATAATTCATTCAGCTCATCAGGATAAATTAGTGAGATATCTTACATTGTTTTTGCCTGCATTAGTACTATTGCTATTAGCAGTATTACCATTACTGCTGTTGTAATTTGATGCAATAGTTTTGCCACCTATCTGAAAGCTAAGAAGTGAGATGTAGAATACCAAATTTTCACATAGATTAGCTTGAGATATTCACATGCTTATCAACTATAATAGTTGTGGTAATTACGAATTGTCGGTCACGCCATGTTAAATGTTACAGGCTTTTGCATGTGCAATGAGCGCCGAAGGCCCGCACGACTTTGCTGCAATGAGCGCACTGCATTGCAGGCCTCACAATTGTGGCCTTTCAGGGTCCCTCCAAGGGTCAACTGTCCCGTCATAGTTATTATATGCCCGAGGACGCTCCACCGATGGAGGATGGAAAGAGATTGAAAGCGCCCATGGCAATGCCCGTGATCAGCGCCGAAGGCCGTAGGACACTGGAATTGCACCATTTTTCCTGGAATGTGCATGTAGTCTATTGGTGGAGGGGTCCCTAATGTATTAGATATTTCCACATTGAAAATTGCATGTATCTGCATTTATGATTGATTTTGGCATAAGCAGTTATTTCATTGCATTTTGGTATACACATTGGACATAAAATCCAAAATTCCCCTTCAGTATCACTATTTATTTTTGACTACTGAGATTGCGCATTTCATTGTTTTTAACATGTATTTTAGAGCTTTATTATTTTTCAAGCTATCCAAGGATTGGCAATATTTTGTTGCCATATGAGGATAGCTTTATAAGGCGACCTTGAAATCAAATTCACACCAGGCATCCTGGGATTATTGGGTGGTTTTCTTTTATATAGATAATTATCAACTTGCACAACTTTTTGTGGAAATTTTGCTTATGCATTATTGATTCATTGAATGTCTCTTAACCTTTAGATACACCCCCACTATTAAGCAAATTATAGGATAATTGTAATATTCACATCTTAGAGTTGCCCTTGATAGCCCAATGGCTCTATTATATTTACTGTAGCTCTTCAAGTAATTTCATAGTCTTCTCTTTTTTTGTTTTTCATTCCCATCTTATAAAGTGCCATATGATGGCGAGGCACGCAAGACTTTGAAAAAAAGTACGAATTTAATGGCCGATATTTTTTCAAACCCGTAACTCAGAAAACCAACAAAAAATCGCAATTAATTAAAATAATGTACTTAAAACCTCACACAGCATAGGGGGAGAGGCAGGAAGCCTGTGAATGAGGTTGCAAAAATCAGCGCCGAAGGTGCTCCTTGCATGGCATGAAAGTGGCGGGTTGGACGAGGCCTGCAATGATCTGCCAAGCCGCTCTTTGCGGGGATTGAGATGAGCACCTTCGAGGAGTGCAAAGTAGACGGTGGGAGAGGCTCGCAATAAGCTCTCATTGAGAAGCCCGCGATGAGTGCCAAAGGGGCAAGTCGCTAGTATAATATAAAGCATTCTAATTATTTCAAAGAAGGCTGGAGGTATGGAGGTTTGGGAGTCAATGACATAGAAAGAATTAAGAGAAGAAACAGAAAAGGCTCCTTTTTGCACTAGAAGCTTGAGAATGAAAGCTGCTCTTGTAAATATATTGCAAAATATATATTTTCTAGACACATACAGTAGTTTTGCATTTTTGGGATGTGGGTGCCACCTAAAAAGCATTAGAGGGTCATGTTGTGGTCGCCGAACTATAAATTTGTCAACTCTGTTATAAATGTCTACTCACCATTATTGTCTATAACTGGAAACCATAAAATAATTTGGGGTAAGAAAAAAACAATCTTAAATTAGCAATATTACAAAATCAGTTTTCTCCCTGATGATTCTTTCTAGCTTGATACATCAGCTTGATTCTTCTGTGGTTTCCCCTTATATTCTCTTAAATGGTTATGTGTGGGCATCATAGTCACCAATTGGGTTGTATGCAAATTAAAGAATATATTTTTAATAACAACAGATATCATTGTTGCAGATAATTATAATGGCGGGATAAACTGTATCCAGGAAGGCTTTCTAATTGTAATGAGGATCATAGTGGGCCAGTGCGCCTATATTATAGCTTGCTTTAAAAAATTCCCCTTCATAATACAGTAATTCATAGGTCTAGTGCAAATTTTCTAAGTCCATATGCAATTACATCAATTGTTTGTGTTAATTGAATCAGCCAATTAATGAAGCATATATTTTACAAAAGCTAATGCCTGAAATGTAAAAATCTCAGAATATTATAACTAGCACAAGCAACAAGGTTAGCTATGCTTGTTTAGACGTTATGATGATGCTTTAACTAGATATACATTTGGAAAACATATATATGTAGTAAGTATATTAACGTCAGTCACAGATCCCATACAAGTTGTCAAGATTTGTTACTGTGAAAAACCTGTCAGATTAAAGAAGTCTTTCCATCTGACTTGGCTGGAAGCAAAGAGAGGAATCAAATGTTTCCTTACTGTAAGACATGGAGTTTCTACTGAGCACACTTATAATTTGGAAGGAAAGATTTGGCTTGTGGATAATATTGAAAAGGATCACATAATATAGCCTGGAGGAGATTCACTCGATTGATATTCCAGCAGTTTCAGGGTTAGGTTGGAGGTTTGACTGAGCTAGAGGCAACAGAGGGCTAAGACTTAATTTAAATGAGAAGCTCAAATTTAGTCTTTTTCATAGATGCAAACAAATACATAAAAATATGTTTTAATTCAGCTAAAATCATTCTCAAATAAACAGAGCTCTCTATGGAGGTATATAATCAGGGTCAGTTCAAATAAATAAACATAACAGCATTAAAGTCGTAAGTGCTAATTTATGCTACTGAGATAAATTTTTTCCTTCCGCATTAGGGGGATATAGACATACAGCGCTTTGTAGTGTCTCTGTGCAGTTCAGAAAGCTGACATAGTCTCTTCAGTTTATGGGAAAATTGACATAATTTTGCAAAAAAAGCGAAATCATTTGTAAACTGGATTTTGCATAATGGGATTAATTTGGTTGACTGTCACATCTACTCTGCTCCCGCATGCAAAGTATCATTCTTATCTTATTCAGGGAAATAAAGGATTTTTTTTTTTTCATTTGACTGTTCATTTATTTGAATATGTGTAATATATTTCATACACTTGACAGGTGAGTTTGTGGTTACATTTCTCTATAAAATCTCAGTACACATTTTTGTATTTGTGTTAAGGAAAATATGATAATGTAGATGTAAAGTATAATAGCCACAAATGTAATGTTCCTCATAAGTATATGTATAACTTAGGATCTCCAGTAAAAAACATATAACTTAATTCATAATTCTATCAGGTAATCAACTAACTTATTTAGAAAGCCCAAATTGAAATTATTGATTATTTTTAAAAAAAAGTATGTACAGGTGCAAGAATTCTCTGCAGTATCTGTGAATGTTTTGAAAAGTTTATGAATAGATTAGATTGTTATCACAATTAGGAATTAAAAAATGCAACCAGAGTCTACCAGAAACTCATAATGTGTCCATTAGTGATTATCATTTCTAATAACATACTTTTTTGAACCAAGTCATCTTGAAGTGTTAATCCATGAACAATGATCTATAATATTGTTTCTGAGTTTCCATAATGTGGAACATAGGGTTTGGAGCTGGGCTGAACAAGACATTTCCCCAAAGAGTTCCAGCATGTACAGAATTGGAGAGGAGGCAGTGGCTGAGGATGTGGCATTCTAGGAATGAGGTTTTAGACCTTGGTCATTGCATAGTTTGAAGCTGAGACAGTTAGGCTCTAGATAAAGGTGTGTTGTCCAGGGGGGCAATTTGTGGATCTAGATGTTACATCAATTGATTTGAAACAGAAAATTATTAGAGAAATATTCTCTGGCCGATTAATGTTATTCATTCTTAGCCATGCATATTTTCTTCATAAAATATGTATTATAGTGAGCAAATCAAGGTTGATGGGGCTGCAATGAGTGCCAAAGGCATTCATTGCGAGGCCCGTAATGTGGTGGTGGTGGAGGGGAGGCTCCAAACGGCTTACGAGTTATAGGCTTCAAAAAAATTACGGCTTTAACAGCCACTATTTTTTTGTAAGCCCGTAACTCGAAAGCTATTGGGAGACTGCCAAAAGACCCCAAATAATTAGAAAATTAACTTACACACACAGCACAGGGGGAGAGGCAAGGAGCCTGTAAGTGAGGTTGCAAGCGAATTTGCTAATGAATTTGAGTTTTTGGGAGGTCTCAGAACTAAGCAAGGAAAAAAATGGCGTCGGTAAAGAAACACATTTCGGGCTTGGGGAAAAAGATAAATTTCCAAAGCCTGCAAATGGTTTCACACCCGTAAATGCAAACAGGAGCACAGAAAGGGAAAGGGGGCAGAAAGACACAGAAGATGGAGTGGGGGGAAAGAGATAAGGGGGGGGGGGGAATCCCAGGGGAGGGAGAGGGGGCAAAGAGACACTGGAGGGAGAGAGGGTGACACAGGAGAAGAAGATGGGGGAGAGGCTCACAATGAGCACTGAAGGCACTCATGAGGCTCGAAAGTTGCCGGTTGGCCAACTCCTGCAATGAGTTCATCGCGGGGCCCATAAAGTAGAGGGGGGAGAGGCTCACAATGAGCGCCAAAGGCTCATTGCGGGGTACGAAAACTGCGGGTTGGCCAAGGCTTGTGATGAACACCGAAGGGGGGCGGGGGAGGCTTGCATTGGTTGGCAAACAGAGTTGCCGGGCTTCAAATTTTATTGGCGTAATTTTTAAAAGGGACGTCGCTAGTTAAAAACATCCCCCCCAAAAAAAATGTCGCTAGTCCATATACATAGTAAAGATAATAAGGGCATTATACTTCGTTCATATCTAATGATTGCAGCTGCCACCTTGCTGTCCACAATAGCGGGCTTACATTTAAGTGTCATATATAGTACCCATTGGGCCCTGGTGTCAGTTTTGTAGAACAACAGTTTAAAGTGCTCATTGTATTTATAGTACACAGAATAGCAGAATCAAGTAAAAAAATTATATAATTTGGAGAAAACAAGGCTATTTTTCAAGGCTATTTTTCTGTGTTTTTCGTCAGCAACCTTAAGACTTCCAAGGGTCAAAGATAAGAGCGTACAAATCAGTAATCGAACCAGATAAGCATACTCCCTTTTCCCATTATCATTTGGTCTTGCAATAGAACCATTGGCAATTAAAGTATAGGGTGTAAATTATAAAGATAAAGATTATAAATTGTTGCTGATGATATTCTGTTCACACAAAGACTCTCAATACTTATATATATATATATATATATATATATATATATATCATAGAAATTACATAGTAATTGAGGTTTAAAACAGGCTTTTAGTCCATCAAGTTCAACCTTTTAGTATCTCCCCTGATCTGCAATATGCGGATTAGTTGTTAGATCCAGAGGAAGGCAAACAAAAAACAAACAAAAAAAAACCAAGGGAAACTTGTCTCAAAAGGGAAAAATACAAATTCCTTCCTGACCCCAGATACTCAATATTCTCTCTCTAATTAACCAGGATAACCCTGAATGCCCTTTTTAATTAAAAATATATCCAGTCCCTTTTTAAATTTATCTATCAAATCCACTGTCACCACCTCCTTTGGTAGAGAATTCCACAGATAAACAACCCTTATATATAATAATAATTTAGTATATGGTGAGCACTAGAGTGAGAAAAGCTCTCCACTATACAGAGTACAGTAAACGAATAATACATTAGTATCTACTGCACAAACTAGAATCTACCTCACACTAATATCAATAGCTTGAAACAGTTCAGTATATAAGTGATTCTTGGTTTGTGCAAAATCCAACCCAGTGCTTTGCATAAAAGCTGTTTAACACAGCGGGCATATGCTTTAAGGGAGCAATGTATACAATTTATATTTTTGGATTGAAAGAGTGAGGTACTGTGTATTCTCATTTGCATTTCCCCACCTATTAGACATGCAAATAAGCTTACTAATGTATTATTCGTTTTTGATATTATATATATATATATATATATATATATATATATATATATATAAACAAACCCTTAACTCTATTTAAATATAAATTAAATTGTATTGTTGTGGTAAACTACCTCCTCAAAATATCCACTACACAAGCTAAGGAACTGGTCCCACACTGATGAAAGGCAGTAACCTTGAAACAGCTTACATGGTTGGGATTCCTAGCTTGTGTATAATCCAACCCTAGCTTTGAGGGGAGCTATGTTTGAAATGGTTATGGATAGCAGTTAGTAGAATGCAACAATAATTTGCTATTTAGATAATTTTTTTAATGTTTTAACAATTTTTAACATAAAATAAAATACGGTTTCATTTGAACTATTTAGTGAAATATATTGTACTTTTACTGCTCCTTTAAGTACACTGCATATTGACAAATGGTATATGTGTTTTTATATTTTTTCTCAAATAATTATTTTTATTCATAAAATGAAAAAAAAAAAAAAAAGAATGTATGTTGGACAAGTTAGTCAACTCTAATGAAATGAACTTTCAAACGAATGCATTAGTATCTCTGAATGCTAACGGCTAAATTGGAGTTATCATTATGATAAAACAGTGCAAGTGTCCTTGTATTATGAAGTGAGGCATGCTCAGCACTAGCATATAAACGTTTTTTTGCATTACATTGAAAGTAAACATTAGGTGTGTTGTCAATCTATTTCATTAAAGGTCAGATTTGTAGACATGTGAGGTTGATTGGGTAACTTCATTAAGTGGAATTTCTCAGAGGCTATATTACTTGTATGTACCTTGATTAGAAAATATTTTTGGAGTGAGCAATTGTTAAGATAACACTTAAGTTTGGTGAGAGTTAGGACTTATTTCCAAAAGTTAAGGAAATCATGACAATCTTTAAAGGTAGCTGTATTAGAAGTAGACATTGTTGTGCTGAATGCAGGAAATGAGTAGCGGTATAGCAAAATACATACATAGAGGAGCAGAAAAGTTTATGACATTAAAAGTGAACAGAAATGTTGTAATATATCCATGATTTGAATAGAAGTCAGTTGAAGAATTTCTGCAGGGGATAGAGCGAAGAAAGTTTGAGGAGAAGATCATTCTAGTTGTTGTGCTTAGTAAAGATTGCAGGGGGGAAAGGTTGGAAGCAGTTAGGACCAAAATGAGAAGGAAATCGCTATAGGACTGGATAGAAGTCTTAGCTGGATGGACAATGAAAATAATGTTTCTTGGCTATTTTATAAGGAAGAAGCAGAAGATTTGGCAATGGTTTTACATGTTCAGAAAAAGCTAGAGAGTAATCAAGAATCACAATCAAGCAATGTGCTTGTTATATTGTATGGATTGTTGTTAACCTCACTTTGATGAATGTGGGGAGGTAATACAATAATTTTTTTCATAACCATATGGCTACCATTATCCAAGGTGAAATTGCAATGAGATATTCCATTACCTTAAGCTGAATTGCAAATGTAAAGTTAGTTATAGTGAGAGTTAAATATCATGCATTATACGTACTGTACATATAAGAAAATAGTATCTACTAAACCTTCGTATCTGCAAACGTAAGAAGTTACTTTTGAAAAAATAATTCGTTTCAGTGCTTATACTAAGCCATAATAAAAGGTATCTGCAAGGTTGTTTTTAAAGTTGATTCTTAGAAGAATCAAGAAAATAATTAACAGAATTTACAAAGATTAGTAGAGACAACAGAGTTTGAGTATTGGGTTAAAGGTGAAAACGTGTGGACCTTATGATTATTTTTGAAGAGGGAGTTTACTGATTAGCCATTATTGTTTTTAAAAGCTTGTAAAAAAAACTTATAACAAGTTTTTTTTGTGGAAGGGTTCATCAGACGACTGCAGAACTTACTTGTGACTCTGTAATGTCCTCCACAAACTTGAATAAATTGAAAATTCAGAGACGTCTGTGTTTCGTATTCTATCAGTCTCTCAGGGTGACAGAAAGCCAGTGGAAGTGTTTTTCTTCAACAAGATATAGCTGTGTTTTGCAGCCCACAGCTTTGCTAGGGGTACTAATTTGTATAGATTATTTAGAAGAGTGTTTTCAGTATGGATTTATGAGAAAACCAAGCCTTGGCCCTTTGATAGTTTAAGTTGCATCTAGAGTATTTATAGCCCTATTATCCCAAATGTATAGAATTATGAATTATTATTTTTTATTATTTTTTAATTAATTATTATTTATTTATTTATAATTTTTATAATTTCTTTCTGCTCACTAGGGTGTACCATGTTTGCCTGCCTCTACCTAAGCTCCTTAAAAAAATACTGTGTGAGATGGGGAGGTAGCAACATTTTAAACATAAAGCAGTGCGTGGACCGAGCTGCTAATCATGCAGTGTGCAATAGAAGATGAAATATGGTGATCCACAACTTGTTTGCCTACTTGACTTTCAGTTTATGGAAATATGGCTGAAACTGAGACAATTGAACCCAATTAAAGTAATAACTGAACTCAATAAAATAATTCTGGAAGGTAAATTCTCATGTTTTGTTCATTTTAGTAGGGTTGTAGTGCTCACCAGCACCAAACCTCTCAAAGATGTTCTGCATCTCAATACACAGCACTGTTTTCAAGTACATCATTCTTAGTGTGGTCCTTTGTTTGGCAAATTAAGCAGACGCACATTCTGCTTTCGCCCTGGTGTAAAACAGGACAAATTAATATTAAATAATTGAATTGGAATTGTCCAGGAGAACATGCCATTTATTTTTCAATGTGCAATAAAAACATGCATATTAAGTTGTCATAAGAGAGAGAGTAAAACCTGCATGAATTATTCAAAATCTATATAGTATCTCTGGGAAAAGTATTGTAGAGTTATACCAAGAAGTTTCTTAACTAGCATCCTGAAGTTGTCATGTTTTACAACTGATGTTTCTAGCGAAAAGAACAAAAAGACTGATTCAATTGCAAGGCCGCATCTCACAGGATCCAGGCCGTATGTCTGACGGCGTGCTGCAGGCTCCCATTCGCCTCAGATTCAGGAGCTATTCAATTGATCAAGCCCGCAATTTACTGGCCCAAAGCCGAATCTGTAAACCATACACTAGTTCGTAGCAGTGCAGGGTTGGAAAATGATCAATTAAGCAAGACCCTAACCTCCCATTTCGAATCAGCCAATTGAAAATGAGACATTAGTCATTTTTATGACAGTAAAACATGGAGGTTACACGTCAATCAATTAGGTTTGGGGGTCCGATATGCGATCTGGCTCGCAAAACACAGAATTATGAAAATGAATGCCAATACTGTTCTAGTCCATACAGGTGGCTTGATATGTATTAACTCATTGATTCCTGAGATCGATATGACCCTGAAATGAAACATAAAAATACATTTTATTTACTACCGGTTTGCGAGCATGAGACTGTTGTGCAATTAATTCTAATGTCTTTCATTGCTTTCGCCGTTATTTACAGTGCAGTATTGATTTTTTATTTGCATTTACAGTGCTACAAACAGGTGTTTAACCCCCTTGCGGGTCCTCTATAGCACTCGTAGGATTTTCTCCTTCATTTTCCATTTACGGTGTGAAACCATTTGGGGCCTTGGGGAATTGGAGCAATTGAATAGCGATTTGCGATTGGAAGTTCCAGGTTTAACTTAGACTTCATCTGACGATGTTATGAGTTTCAGAAAAGCATCAGCTTTCCCAACATCAAAGTCATCATTAACTGCCAGCAAATGTTGACATTTTAAAGCAAACAACCACCAATAATCCTCAACTTTCTGTAGTGATATCTAATATTTTTAAGAAAACCATGTCATTTTGTATGGACCTTAATAAAATAGCTAACTGCAGGCTAGAACAGATAAAACTACCAGGAGGTAAACTAGGTGAAAACATGTATACTAGAGCATTTCTCAGAGGTTTTCATATTCCATTACTGCAGACAAGTATCTATTCTTTATATTTAAATTTAGTAAATAAATAGTACATTTGTGTTCACATTTGAATGTCTAAAACAAGTTAAAAAAACTTGTTTCATGGCCAGAATTCTGAGAAATACAGTTATTAAACTGCATTCTGGGAGCCTTGGCCATAAACCATAACCATATCAAACATGGCTCCCCTCAAGCATATGCCCGCTGTATCAAACAGCTTTGAGCAAAGCTAGGGTTGGATTATTTTATTACTTTTGGCGCGCATTGTGAGCCTCTCCCCTGGTGTAGTTGTGCTCCTCTAAACACTGTTGGCGCTCCTTGTGAGGCGTACGCTGAGCACATTTAGTGTTTATTGAGATTCTGTTTTTTTTTTCTCTGTCTATGGGCCTCATTCTATTATCGGCCGTAAAATGGCCGCAAGGCTGCGATTCCTTGCGGGGGTTCCGTTACCTCGCAATTCTATTAAACGGCCCCGCAAGGATCTCCTCTTACGGCCTGCCGTATATCTTGCAACCGGCTGTAAGCTCAGAAATCTTTAAAGTCAAAAATAAATTCAAGACAGCACTGTAAAGCTCTGTAAATGCTAGGGATCATATTGGGGGACATGAGGATTAATAGTAACCCACTCTCAAGCTTGCACATCAGCCCAAATCCGAGTTTACATTAACTGTTTATTTTCCGGCCGCAGCGTGGCCGGGTCTGAGGTGCTCCAAGCACTCTGGACTTTTTACATGGATTTTTGACATAAATTAAAAAATATGTTTTTTACGGATTTGAGTGTAGGGGAATGTTGTGCTATGTTTGCTAACACCTACAATCACTTTTTAGTCTCCTCAGAGTGCAGGATGGCTTTATTTTGGCTTTATAATGTGCTTAATTGGTGCTAGCGGGACCTTTTTCCTGCAAGTAAGCTGCGGCTCGGTTTTAGCCTTGCAGAGAGGGTTCCCGGAGCAATAGAATAGCAATAGAATTTCTTGAGGCCGAAACTTTTGCGGCCGTTTTAGATGAAAGGCTTTCCTGCGGCGCGTGCGGCCGCAAGGGATAGCAAGGCGCCGGCCGCAAGCCTGCCGGAATCCCCGGCCGGAGGGGAATAGAATAGCAGAATAGCTTGCGGCCGGTCCTTGCGGCCCCGCATCTCCTACGGCCGGTAATAGAATGAGGCCCTATGTATTTTGTAATGTTAATTAATAAATTTGTCAAAGTTATAAATTAATATACTTTACCTATTTGTAATTAATATATGCAGGAAGCAATATGCTGAAGAGCTAACCATCTGTTTTGATGTTCCTGCAGCATACAATGTAGATTTGCCCTGTTGGTGAGCTGAGGTGTAAGTGTCAGCAATGTGTGCAGTGTGTAGTGTAAATAGACTGTGTGGGAAACCGTTTGTTTAGCTGTGTAGTTCCGCATTTTGTAATGGTAATGTTATTAGTTTGCAGTTAGTGTTGTAAAATGGCTGCGATTGTGTATGTTTTACAGGGGTGTGGAGCATTTAGCGTCCTTTCTAATAGTGTATTTAGTAGCCTGTACGGTTCTGTGTAAAAGACGTATGTGCTTGGCAGTGTTTTGCGTGCTTAGAGGTCGTGTAGCCTCGTTTTCGGCAACCATTTTTTCTCTCTCTTAGAGAGGCGAAACTCTTTAAATTGTATTTAAATTGGCATGTAACCACATTCCCAGACGTCCTGGCTGTCCCCCCTTGCTGTGTGTGTATTTTTTAATTTATTTTAATTTTGTATTTTGTGTGTTTTTCTTGTTTTTCTCTGTGCGTGGTGCGGCCGTTAAGTTCGTATTTTTTGCGACTATTTTTTTTTCCTTAGTGGCAGTTACCTTTTGTAAGTGTTACAGGCCGTAATTTTTTATAGTCTATTTTTTCAAAGTGCTACGGATCTCACACTTTGAATTGTGCATTTGAGTTTTCTGTTGATGTGTAGTTCCGCGGGTTGTAGGTATGATGCACAAGATGTGCGGGGTTGTAGTGACGAGCACCTATGGCGCTCATCTCCACTAGCTCAGTGAGTGCCTTCGGTGCTCCCTGCCTATGTCGTACGGGGTCGTAGGGATGAGCGCCTATGGCGCTCATCTTGAACAGCACAGTAAGCACCTTCGGCACTCCCTGCCGAAGTCATACAGGGTTGTAGGGATGAGCGCCATAGGTGCTTATCTCCACCAGCGCAAGGAGCGCCTCTGGCACTCCTTGCCTGGCCGCAACTGCGTCCCACTCTTCGAAAGCCCTCAGTTTTAACGTTGCCTTACCAAGAACTCTATATGTGATGGCTGGCAAAGTGATCAGCTGTGAGACAGGAAGCGGCAGGAAGTGGAGGTGGGTAAAGAAGTGTGTTGAATGTGCAGTGCCTTGCAAAAGTATTCACCCCTCTTGGCATTTTGTGTTTTGTTGCCTCACAACCTGGAATTAACATGGATTGCTTGAGGATTTGCATCAATTAATTTATAGAACATGCCCACAACTTTGAAGATGTTTTTTTTTTTTTATGTGAAGCAAACAACAAATAGGACAAAATAACAGAAAAAGTCAGTGTGCAAGACTATTCACCCCCCTAAAGTCAATACTAGAGCCACCTTCTGCGGTAATCACAGCTCCAAGTTGCTTTAGATAAGTCTCTATGAGCTTGCCACATCTTACCACTGGGAGTTTTGCCCATTCCTCCTTGCAAAAGTGCTCCAGCTCCTTGAAGTTGGATGGTTTGTGCTTGTGAACTGCAATCTTTAAGTCTGACCACAGATTTTCTATTGGATTGAAATCTGGGCTTTGACTAGGCCATTCCAACACATTTACATGTTTCCCTTTAAACCACTCAAGTGTTGCTTTAGTAGTGTGTTTGGGGTCATTGTCCTGCTGGAAGGTGAACCTCCGTCTTAGCATCAAATCACGCACAGAGTGGTACATGTTTTGCTTAAGAATATCCCTGTATTTAGCACCATCCATCTTTCCCTTAACTCTGACTAGTTTCCCAGTCCCAGCTGCTGAAAAACATCCTACAGCATGATACTGCCACCACCATATTTCACTGTGGGTATGGTGTTCTTTGGGGTATTGTTATGTGTTGGGTTTGCGTCAGACATTGCGTTTTCTTTGATGGACGAAAATATAAATTTTAGTCTCATCAGACAAGGGCACCTTTCTCCATACATTTTGGGAGTCTCCCACGTGCCTTTTCGCAAACTCAAAATGTGCCATTTTGTTTTTTGCTGAAAGTAATGGCTTTCTTCTGGCCACTCTGCCACAAAGCCCAACTCTCTGGAGCGTACGGCTTATTGTCGTCCTATGTCCAGATACTCTAATCTCTGCTGTGGAACTCTGCAGCTCCTCCAGGGTTACCTTAGGTGTCTGTACTGCCTCTCTGATTAATACCCTCCTTGCCACGGTCCGTGAATTTTGGTGGGTGCCGTCTCTTGACAGGTTTGCTGTGCCATGTTCTTTCCATTTGGTTATGATAGATTTGATGGTTCTCCTGGGGATCAACAACATTGTCCCTTACTTATTTGGAGAGTTCCTTGGTCTTCATGGCAGTGTTTGGATTGTGGTGCCTCTTGCTTAGGTGTTGCAGCCTCTGGGGCCTTTCAAAAAAGGTGTGTATATGTAATGACAGATCATGTGACACTTAGATTGCACACAGGTGGACATCATTTCATTAATTATGTGACTTCTGAAGGTAATTGATTGCACCAGAGCTTTTTATGGTCTTCATAACAAAGGGGATGAATACATACATAATTTTCTGTTTTCTATTTCTCAAAAATAGTTTTCTGTATATATTTTTTTCATTTCACTTCACCAACTTAAACTATTGTGTTAACAAAACATTAAGGCTGTAATGTAACAAAGTAGGTATAAAGTCAAGGGGTGAATACTTTTGCAAGGCACTATAGCAAATAAACGTTTAGGGCTGGAGGACAGGTTTGATATTAGTGATGAGAAGTAGTGTTGTTTGTCAAGATTGAGGACAGAGAAGTAGAAGCGCAAGGTAAACTTGTAGTGGAGAAAGTCTGCTGAAGTGTGAGATTTCCTCTATAGTCGTTCTGCAGTGCACGAGCATCTCTGTAGATAGCATGTTTGTGTAGTGTGCCATGGTTGTATATGAGAGCGAAGGCGTTTGCCTTCAAATGGAGTACTGATTTTGTACCCATTAGGGAAGTGATGGGGTGTCTTGTAAAACACAAGACTAGAGTAACAGATCATATGTATTGTAATTACTGAAAATACCATGTGAATGTAGAGCCATGTAACATAGGCCATTCGCACCACCTGCTTATGTTAAGCAGTTCTTTAGATAAGAAACAGAAACTTTTGATGAGGCTGAAAACTCATATTTTTATTTTACACATAAACATAAAAAGTGTCTAGATTTATAGATTGTATGCTACAGCCAGGCTCTCTCTGAATGATCTTAAGCAACGTAAGAGGGCTGGACAAACTGAAGGAACACAAAGCCAAATTGGATATATCTATTTTCTAACAACATGATCACATCAGGAACAAGTGACACACTGGAATCTCACATGCCCAGAATTTAACATCCTTGCAGTCTATTGATTATAGCACATTGTACTTACCAAGCAGCCAACCACTGTGGAGTTTATTGGCATCCAATTGCTCATCCAGAGATGACTGCATCAAGTAGAACAAATCATATGTGTTCTTTGGTTATATTAATAATATAATCAAGTGCTCTCCTGCAAGACATGGATATTTATGAACCTTTCTGTTGGGTTACATCGTCTGGAGAAAGAGACGAAATCAGTGCTTGACTAATTTATATTGAACAACACTGGATGTTCTTTTACTTTGTGATATCTACAGCCAGTTGCTTAATATGAGCATCTTCTAACTTCACTAAAGAAATAATTCTACTCTGTATAATGAGTATGAAAAACTTTATTATATAAAGACTATGTTTTAAGATGTATTTATAATGCAAAACTGGGTAGTGATCTGTAAATAAAAAAAAACTCTAACCAAGAGGAAAATAGCACCAAATAGAGTCATGTTTTCAAGTACAGAAATAAATACAAATTATACATACATAGCAAAGCGGATAGGAACTATATCTGGTTTGAGATATATATATATATATGTATATGTTCTAACAATGAGGACCGTGATAAACATTTAAAAACCCTGTCTGACTCCTTCAGGAGAAAGGGCTACAAACCTAATGTCATAACACAGAAAGTAACCTCTGCCATTAAAACACCCCGTGAACACCTGCTGCAATACAAAACTAAAGAAATGACTTCACGTACACCTCTGGTAACCACATACCATCCGGATCTAGAAGGAATCCGCAAAATATTTAAGGATCTACAACCATTGCTAACAGAGGACACAGAATTAAAACAACCCCCCCATTCTTGCATTTAGGCATCCACCAAATCTCAGACAAACATTGGTGAACAGTAGATTGGCCAATGAAGAGCTTAACATAGAAAATGGCACAAAACCTTGCAATAAAAAAATAAAATAATAAATCGGTGTAAATTGTGTTAACACATCTGCAAAGAGGACACAGCCACGCACAACAAGAAGACCTATAACATCAGAGGATCATATTCTTGTACGTCATCCAATGTAGTCTACATGATACAATGTACTGCATGCGAGAGAGGCTGCTACACTGGAGAAACCAGCCAGAAATTACATATGAGGATGAATCTACACAGACATTCCATCAATAAGCACAATGAGGAGACTTACTGTACTCCAGTTGGACACCATTTCACCCAGAATAACCACTCCATGAAAAATCTCAAAATCAATTTTTTTTTAAAAACACTAAGGAAAGAAAGACATTTGAATATAAAATGATTATGTTCTTTAACAGTAATAAGTCAGGACTTAATGTAGACATTGAATTCTTATCTCATTATCAAAATTTCTTATAACCTCCAACATTCATGCTTGTAAATATATATGTGTGTTTTTTTTTTTTGTTCTCTGCCTTCATCCTGAGTTTGGTTACAGCCCTATGGTTCCTTAGATGTAAAACTATTTACGACCCCAATTTACTTACTCTGGTCTGCACCCCCACACACTTGCACGGCTGGCTGATCAGAACATTGTTAATCCTGGAATTTTTTGCTGTATTTGTGAATCTATAATCAGTATTGACTCTGACTCGACAAAGAGAGCAACGCTCTCGAAAGCTTGTCATGAAACCTATGAATATGTTTGTCCAATAAAAAAAGGTATCACTATACAGTATACTGCAATACTCGGATTATTCATCTATATATATAAATATAACAAAAGGTGTTGGTTACCAAAAAATAGGCCAGTCAATAAAAATAACTCCTAGAAAGAGATAAACTAACACCAATTTCTGGTAGAATAAAAGGTTTACAGCATTTGCCACTGTTTGACAATAACTAATAGAAATAGTTCAACTAACCAGTCCTTCTTTCTCGCTTGGATCTATATACTGACAAAGGCCCCTATTCAATTGAGCAAATTGTAGTTACGGGAGCCTCTAATGGAGCCCATAAACTAATTTGCTATTCAATTGGAATATATATTCGCTACCCACAAACGATTTGCGGGTTACAGGCTGAAAATCCTTGCGGTTGTCAAAATCGTAACTCCGACCCAAAGATGTCTTTTATCTTTCATGCCTGTAAATGTTACAATCACAAATCGCTATTCAATTGCTACAATTCATCCAGCCTGCAAATGTTCTCACACCCGTAAATGGCAAATGTAGAAAAAAAATCCTATGAGTAGTTAAGGCCTTGCTTAATTGATCACGATCATGCTCTTAAATGCTACTTACGGGTGCGTGGTTTACGGTTTAGGCTTTTGGCCAGGTAGCTGCGGGCTTGTTCTATTGAATCGCTCTTTAACTGTTGCAGATTTCCAGCCCACACACTTACAGCCGGTATGAAGGCAACTGCAGGTTTGTAATTGAATAAGGCTCAAACTGTGCTGTTAAATCAATAAACATGTAGAGTTGACCTCAGCAACAGACTATGGTTTTATCTATTCCATTCCTAGTCTGCGAACATCCATCGGAAAAAGAGCAGGAGCTTGTGGTCACATGTACATGTTCCCATTATGATTCTTCTGTGAGTATTTACAACAATTAATTTTTACGTTATTTCAGTTAATTTTATTATTTATTGTCAAGCACTGGTAAAATGTATGATTTTAATCATTTTAATTATTGACTTGTGTATATTTGCTAATTGTTTGTCTTTTAAAAATAGACTTTGAGGTATTTGTACTGATGGCCTAGTTTGTGTTTACTTTGTAGATATTCAGATGCTCATTGGTCCTCCCTCATTTGTAATTTGTGTATTTTTTAAATGTATTTACTTTATTTTGACTTAGGCAGCACCACTCCCAAGGTGTATATATATTAATAATATTTATTAAGGCACTCTTAATCGCCTTCTTTTTCACCTGAATCTCTGAATGATTATGTCAAAGTGTTGTATTATTTATATTATTTATTTATATGTGTTTTGTTTCATATCATTATTTTGCTGAATCAAAAAAATAAACTAAATTATGTATTCCTTTTTATGGTATTTAACCTGCCTAAACTTGAAAATGATAAGAAACCCATTCATGTTAACAGCGATACTATGTTGAATACAATATCACATACAATACCAGTACTAAAACTTTTAAATCTTAGATTTTTGGAATCAGAGAGCATACCTGAAATCACAACATACCTGTATACCCTGTGGATGTTTGTTTATGTCTACTGCAATAATCACAACAGTCAATCGCTTATCAAAAGCTTTATTTACCCCTTTGTTTAATATTTCTTACAGAATTTCTCAGTGTTTAGTATAGTTAATTCCTAGGTTAACAATTACACTGCACTAATTGGCCTGTGTCAGTCCTGATGAGAAGTTAAGCTAATATATTACAAGAAAACAGCTCAGACAAAATGTGCCTAATTAAATTGATTAAAAATGTGACAAGAAATAATGAAAAAAATATGCATTCATTGTGATTTTTCATTCTCATAACAGTTGCTCCTGTGGACACCTCTAATTAAAGATTTCATCTCACCTCAGTAACTGTCCCACCAGGTGGAAAAATCAGGTGATAAGTGACACGGCTTCCAGTTATTGGCAACTCACCTGCTGCTCTGCTACAGCTTAAACAAACTCAGAAACATTAACTTTACCTGCTAGGATTACTTGAGAGAAGCCACTCAGACAAATTACAGCTACAATATAGGCCTCGGCACAGAGGCCCTAGTCCGTTTAGTCAAACCAGTATTTTTCAATCATTCAATGTCTGTCATGCGCTTGCTTGAATTCATCCAGCTATGCAATTGATCGTTTCCTTAGCAACAAATTCTTCCAATTGAAACACAACAGTGGCATATTTCTGACTAAGCTGAGAAGGCCCAAGCCTAAAACAGATCATTTCTAGGGGGGCCTGTGATGTGTCCAAACTAAGGTATAAATTCAGTGAAATACATGCAGAAAGATGTATGTCTGTAAGTTTTCATGTGTTCTGAAGGTGGGACTGAGGAAGCAATGTACTGCCGGCACAGGGGGAACCCAGGGTGGCATATGAAGGGTTGGTGGGTGGGCCCTACACTACTGAACCACCAATGAGTGGGCCCTATACTACTGAACCACCAATAAGTGGGCCCTATACTACTGAACCACCAATGAGTGGGCCCTATACTACTGAACCACCAATGAACTATATAATATATATATATATATTGTTTCTTTAAATTTAGGGGGGGTGGGGGGGTCCCCGAGGTCCTCCATTCACAAGCTCCACCTCTGATACAAGGCTTATTAGTAAAGTGATAAATTTAGTTCTCTGACACTGATCTACACACATGATGCCAACAACAATGCAGCATGCCAGGCAGCAACAAATTACCTATAGTTAATTACTGAATGTGATCAATAATAATAATTCACCTAACAACACTCCCCAACAACTCACACAATAAAAATCAATTGTAATATTTATAGTTGTCAAAACTTGTAGTACTTACAGTATGCAATTATTATTGTTGTTTTTTTATTCATTTATCATATGTTAAGAAATATTTGTATGTCAATTAAGAAATAGTACAATATCTAAATCGTATCAATATTTACTTTACTTAACCAATCTTGGTTACAAAAATGAATGTAAGAAATGAAAAAGTGAGCACCACTTTTATGTCACATTCAGTATGCCTATGGACAAAAATACAAGCATAAACTTGAGGCTCTTTCCCACTAAAAAACGTGAATGTTCCTTTTATGTGTGAATGAGTAAAACACTGTCTATACTCCATAACTGTGATGTACAGTTTTTTTCTTAATAAAGGAACTAATAAATAAAATAAATAAATAAATACAGTAAATAGAAGAAATAACCTAAGGCAGAATAACAATTAAAAATGTATTAAAAAAAAAAAAGAAACATTCAGATTCTTTACCAGTATTATCAGAATCTAGAGATTATAATTGATGTGATGGCATTAAGGTGGAATCCAACAGCAAATAATTAATTACATATGACAAGAGAACAAATCATGATGAATGCAGTAGTAGTAGGTAGATAGGAAGTAACAATAAATCCATATATAATGCATACACAAGTACAAATATAACACTTATAATAAATATGTAACAAGGAAACAGATTCCATGGAGTGGATTTGTTTTTACATGCTTTTAAAATATTTAAAGGTTAAGATATGTTTTCTATTTCAGTGTACAGCGTCATGTACTCAGGGCCTTGTAAGATTGTGTTTATTAATAATAAACCAATGCTGATCATGTGCAAAGTTGTAATATAGTAAATTTAAATAAGGGTATAGATCTCCACATCATAGGAAAAATAAAAAGTAACAAATGTCTGTGCACCGGACATACATCAGTAGCAGGGGCGGCCCGTCCATTGGGGCGTCAGGGCAAACGCCCCCCCAAATATTTTCTTCACCCTGCAATAAAAAAAACACAACAATGTATTAGTATAACCCAAAAACAAATAAATATAAGGTGTACATCATCATTTCAAGTCTAAATAGTATTAAAATGAATTAAAGTTAGAAAAGGGACACTGTCACTTTAAAATAACCCTTGCGCTACATTAACTAATGCTGTGTATCTATCGCCCCCTGCCTGCACCCTGTGTGATCAAATTACAATAGTTACACTGTGTACACTAACCTTTAGACTCTTCTCTTCTCTTCAATGAGTCCTGGCCTGGCCCACTGACCGTTAATGCATGCCGCCCACCATCACAGTGACGATATGCATGGGCGGTCATAAATGTATCAATTAATAAATGACAGTCTTCCATCATTGACCAATCAATGATGGAAGGCTGTCCAGTTACTAAGTGATCAATCTAAACCCACCCAGACCGTTAGCCCTGAGCGCCCGCCAGCAAATAGAGCCTCGAGTTTGATTTTGATTGACTGATACAGTCAATAAAACCACCAGTTCCCTGTCCCTTCCCCCTTTCTGTTTCCTGACCCTGGTCACGCTGAGACTGAGAGACCTCCCTGGCTGAATCTACTCATCTGCTCTGCCTGCCTAACACAGTAAGTCTACACCTGCCTCTGCCTGGCACCTGCCCCTGCCCCTGGCCAAACCAAAACCCCTAGTAGCCCCTAATAAAAGTTAGGGGTGACCAGTTACCCCCAGTCCCCCACTATGCCTACCTGGCCTGCCAGTGCCACCTACCCAGCCACCCACCAACTACCACCGACGACCCTAGGCCTACAATGCCTGGTGCCAGTGCCACCCCCAGCCATCACCCCCATGTGGCCTGTGCCACCCCCGATCAGGCCTGCCCTATGCTAGCCTAGCTATGCCATCATGCCACCACCGGATTACACCGATCACGGGATCGGGGTAGTCGGGTGGTGAGCGGGGTGGCACAGGCCCACATGGGGGTGATCGGATCACCCCCTTGATGAGGCCTGTGCCACCCCTGATGACCTCCATGTATGCCACCCCCGAGGCCCGATCACCACCGGGCCCCCGGCACCACCCCGATGCGGCCTATGCTACCCCGGGTATTCGGGCAGTGAGCGGGGTTGACCAGGCCACATGGGGGTGGATGTTCACCCCCATGAGGCCTGTGCCACCCCTGGTCGTGGCCTATGGGCGACCGATGGGCGCCTGACCGTGACCGACCCCACCCTGGACGAACCATTAACCAACTACCTAACCCCCCCCCCCCCCCCTATTTTTATTCCATTTTTAGAAGTAACAGGCATGTATATGTGCATGTCACTTCTAAAGATAAAATAAAAATAAGGGAAGGGAAAAAAAAAATACAGTAACAACATTATTACAATTAAACACACAGTAAGCAAACACATTGTTAGTACAGTTAGTAACACAACACATTGTATACAAAAATAAACAGCTTTAAACAAACATTAATAAAAAATAAAATAAACAGCACATACACACATTGTTAGTACAGTTAGTAACACAACACATTGTATACAAAAATAAACAGCTTTAAACAAACATTAATAAAAAATAAAATAAACAACAGCACATACTTACCTGTAAAATTGACCCCTCCAGCGTTGGCCTTCTGTCCTCTCTGGATATAGTCATGATGAAAAATAAATAATCCATGTTGATTGAAGCCAATGATCAAAAATTAAATAATCCATGTTGATTGAAGCCAATGATCAAAAATAAAATAATCCATGTTGATTGAAGCCAATGATCAAAAATAAAATAATCCATGTTGATTGAAGCCAATGATCAAAAATAATCCAATCTTGATTGAAGCCATTGTCCATCCATCCATTCTGGCCCATTGAAAGAGGCCTCCAAAAAAAAAAACCGACGCTCTAAAAAAAACAAAACAACACACTAAAAAGAGCTCCTCCTACAAGGAGCCCCTCCCGCGATTAATTGTTTTTTTCCCACGGTCTGCTATATATACTAATTTTTGAAGGACTCTGATTGGCTGAAATTTTTGATTGACATCGATTTCAACCAATGAGAGTCTTTAAAAAATTAGCAAATCAGCAAGCAGGTATGGAAGCCTGTAAGGGTAAAAAAGGTTAGTGTGAACTTGTTTGACCCTGTATGTATTATACATATTACAGGGCTATTTTATGTGATATACATGTTACAGGATAATATCCTGTAACATGTATAGCCAAAAAATAGCACTGTAATATGTATAACAAATAAAGTGTAATAGAAATGCATGAACAATATAATATACCATGTAATAAAGAACATCAATTAATCAAATAATAAATATCAATTAATATATATTGTTGTATGTATATGTTTATGTATATTTATGTGTAATTTTTTATATATATATATATATATATATATATAAATTAATATCAAAATATCACAATAAATAAATATATATATATATATATATATATATATATATATATATAACAATTTGATATATATATATATATATATATTTATTTATTGTGATATATTGATATCAATTTTTATATATATATATATATATATATATATATATATATATATAAATAAATATTTATATATATATATATATATATTTTTTTTTTTGGGCCTATATGTTATTTAAGGTTTTTAAGGTACGGTTGGGGCCTATATGGTCCCAATTTGTTATTTAAGGTTTTTAAGGTGCGGTTGGGGCCTATATGGTCCCAATTTGTTATTTAGGGTTTTTAAGGTACGGTTGGGGCCTATATGGTCCCAATTTGTTATTTAGGGTTTTTAAGGTACGGTTGGGGCCTATATGGTCCCAATTTGTTATTTAGGGTTTTTAAGGTACGGTTGGGGCCTATATGGTCCCAATTTGTTATTTAGGGTTTTTAAGGTACGGTTGGGGCCTATATGGTCCCAATTTGTTATTTAAGGTTTTTAAGGTGCGGTTGGGGCCTATATGGTCCCAATTTGTTATTTAGGGTTTTTAAGGTGCGGTTGGGGCCTATATGGTCCCAATTTGTTATTTAGGGTTTTTAAGGTGCGGTTGGGGCCTATATGGTCCCAATTTGTTATTTAGGGTTTTTAAGGTACGGTTGGGGCCTATATGGTCCCAATTTGTTATTTAAGGTTTTTAAGGTGCGGTTGGGGCCTATATGGTCCCAATTTGTTATTTAGGGTTTTTAAGGTGCGGTTGGGGCCTATATGGTCCCAATTTGTTATTTAGGGTTTTTAAGGTGCGGTTGGGGCCTATATGGTCCCAATTTGTTATTTAGGGTTTTTAAGGTGCGGTTGGGGCCTATATGGTCCCAATTTGTTATTTAGGGTTTTTAAGGTACGGTTGGGGCCTATATGGTCCCAATTTGTTATTTAAGGTTTTTAAGGTGCGGTTGGGGCCTATATGGTCCCAATTTGTTATTTAGGGTTTTTAAGGTGCGGTTGGGGCCTATATGGTCCCAATTTGTTATTTAAGGTTTTTAAGGTGCGGTTGGGGCCTATATGGTCACACTTGCTCTTTTAAGGTTTTAAACGTTACAGTTTGGGTCTTAAACGTTCTAATGTTTTTTTTTTGTTTTCTATAACTTCCCAGGTGCAAACTATCTGTGGAATCAGATTTCTTTGGACTCGTTGGTTGACTTACTGGACGTGAATACCCCGAGAAGGAGCGTCAACTGTTGGTGAGTATATGGTCACACTTGGACTTTTAAGGTTTTAAAAGTTACGGTTTGGGTCTTGAGATTTCTAATGTTTTTTTTGTTGTTTTCTATCACCCCCAGGTGCAAACTATCTGTGAAAGCAGATTTGTTTGGACTCGTTGGTTGACTTACTGGACGTGAATACCCCGAGAAGGAGCGTCAACTGTTGGTGAGTATCATTGCCTTTAATTTTCTGTCCATGTGTATAGGTGCAAATTTGATGGTGATGTAGTCTTGTCACATGAGGGTTTGCAATCTGTAATGTATACCAATGAAATCAACACACTGTTATTTTTAAGTAATTTTGTGACATAATATAAATTAATATACCGTGATCTCTTTCTTTTATTGGTATCAATATCAGAAATGAATACTATTGACTCTCTACTTGTGAAGCCTTTCGCCACCCTAACCTATGAGGAGAAGGTGGAAGTAAAACGGTTAGGAGCTGACCAACCAGAGATAAATCTGCAGCAAATCGCAAGAGATAGAGGGAAGCAATATGTCCGTAATTTCAATACTGAATGGTACAAGAAGAACGACTGGCTTTCTGGAAGCGTTTCTAGGAAGTCCTTATATTGTTTCCCATGCATCCTATTTGGTGGTGACGCTGCTTGGACCAAAACTGGAGTGACTGACGTCAAACATCTAGCTGACAAATTGGCAAAACACAAAAGTTCTAAAGCTCACTTGGATAACAGGATCAAGTTTGAGATGCTTGGACAGGCGAACATTGCTGTTCAACTGGACCAAGGATACCAAGTCAGCATTCAAAAACACAACGAAGAAGTGGCTAAGAACCGGTACATCCTTTCGAAGATAATTGATTGTGTTCGCTTTTGTGGCGCCTTTGAACTGGCATTAAGAGGACACGACGAGAGTAAAACATCGCTAAATCCAGGAGTGTTTAGAGGCCTGGTGGATTTGGTTGGCAGTATCGATAGTGCAATGGAACAGCATTTGAAGACTGCAACTGTGTTTAAGGGCACGTCCAAAACCGTGCAGAATGAGCTACTGGACTGCATGCATGAAGTTATTAAGGAAGTGATTCACCAAGAGCTTAAGGAAGCCCAGTTTGTGGCAATCCAAGCGGATGAAACAACCGATATTTCCGCTAGGACACAGTGCGTTGTAGTCTATCGCTACATTGACAAGAAGCATCAAGTGGTGGAAAGATTTGATGGCTTCACGGAAATGAAATCAACGGATGCAGACTCCATTGCTGCTGTTGTGCTGGAAACACTGAATACTGTTCTCCCAGAGCCAGAAGACAAGAAGAAACTCATAGCTCAAAGCTATGATGGTGCCAGTGTGATGCGTGGAGATCAAGGAGGAGTTCAAAGAAAAATAAAAGACGTGTACCCGAACGCACACTACGTCCATTGCTATGCTCACCAACTGAACCTAATAATGGAGAAAGCAGTTTCAAGGATTGGAAGAGTTAGAGTTTTTTTTTCAAACATAGGCGGCATACCATCTTTTTTTTCACGCTCTCCAAAAAGGACTGGAGTTCTGGATGAGGTAGTTGGTAGAAGACTTCCAAGAGGTGCACCGACACGATGGAACTTCAACGTTAGGACCGTGAACGTGATCTACGAGAACAGAGATGCGCTACTTGAGTGTTTCCAGACAATTGAAGCATGTCTAAACTTTGATCCAACATCTATACGGGAAGCCGCAGGTTTCATTGGAATGCTGGAAGACAGGGAGTTCCTTTACTTCCTTAAATTATTTCATTTAATAATGCCACATGTAGACATCCTCTATAGTCAGCTTCAGAAGCGAGACACGGATACTGTTTATATCAAAAAAGTCACAGAAGACTTTGTCGCCAGCATCCAGAAAATCCGTAATTCTGTGGAAGAGATAGAAGCAAGTTTGCCAAGCGATCTAACAGTCAACAGACGGAGTGCGGAGATCTCAACCTTGAGACAACTTTCAAGAGAGGTATGTGACATAGTGGTGGTTCATGCAAAAGAACGATTTTCATTTTCAAATCACCTAGTCAGTGCCAAACTTGTTCAAAGTGACTTGTATAAAACCCATGGCACTTGCTTTCCAACCCAAGCTCTGGAAGACACCGTGCAAGCATATCCAATACTGAAGAAGGAACAATTACGCACTGAGCTGTCACTTCTGTATGGGAAGACAGAGTTTCATACTTGTACAAGTGCTGTTGCTCTGCACAAACTTTTCCATCAATTTAATCTGCAGAATGATTTCACAGAGACAGTAAAATTATTAAGAATCCTGATTACAACACCAATGACTACTGCAGAATCAGAAAGATGCTTCTCAACATTGAAGAGGATAAAAACCTTTTTAAGAAGCACCATGTCCCTGGAGCGGTTGAATGCATTGGCGATGCTCTCAATGGAAAAGCAACTGATTTCCGAGATCCCACACTTCAATGAAAAAACCATTGAGAAGTTTTGTTCTTTGAAAGATCGCCGTGCAAAATTAAAATACAAGTGATTGAAGCAAAGAAGAATGCATACCCCCAAGGTGTGCAAAGATAAACTGCGTTAAGCAGCACCACCTCACACTACCAAACATAACTAGTGGTAAGTAAAGTATGAACGGTGTGTGGGTGTGCATATGGAAGGAGCTATGAAAGGTGTGTGCATGGTCAGTAACAATTGTTGAAGCCTTGGCGTGGTTTGAAGGAATTGGAGGCACTTCCAAGGGTAGCTGTCACTTGTGTACAGGAAGCAAGAATTCCATGTCTGTACAAGTGCTGTTGCTCTGCAGCAACTTTAGCATCAATTTAATCTACATAATCTAACAGAGTGAGTGAAGCTATAAGGAATCCTGCTTACAACAACGAAGACTACTAAAGAACCAGAAAGATGCTTCTCCACATTGAAGAGGATCAAAAAAGTAATTAAAAAGCACCATGGCCCTGTAGCGGTTAAATGCATTGGTTTGAAGGAATTGGAGGCACCTTCAAGGGTACGTAAAGTTCTCAGAAATGGCACCACCTCACTACCAAAAATAACTAGTGGTAAGTAAAGTATGAATGGTGTGTGGGTGTGCATATTGAAGGAGCTATGAAAGGTGTGTGAATGGTCAGTAACAATTGTTGAAGCCTTGGCGTGGCGTTACTGCTCATATGGTTATCCATATGCTAATTCAACGTGTTTGTTTGACATTGATTATTGTGTGGTCTAAACAGAAGTGAAATGTTGTTGTTTTCTTGAATCCCAAGATCCACTGGTTTGGGCCTATGCAGTGCTGATTGGTCTTCTAAGGTATGTTTGAGGCCTATATGGTCCCACTTGGTCTTCTAAGGTATGTTTGGGGCCTATGGTCACACTTGGTCTTCTAAGGTATGTTTGAGGCCTATATGGCCACACTTGGTCTTCTAAGGTATGTTTGGGGCCTATATAGTTCCACTTGGTCTTCTAAGGTATGTTTGGGGCCTATGGTCACACTTGGTCTTCTAAGGTATGTTTGAGGCCTATATGGCCACACTTGGTCTTCTAAGGTATGTTTGGGGCTTATATAGTCACACTTGGTCTTCTAAGGTATGTTTGGGGCCTATATAGTCACACTTGGTCTTCTAAGGTATGTTTGGGGCCTATATAGTCACACTTGGTCTTCTAAGGTATGTTTGGGGCCTATATGGTTCCACTTGGTCTTTTAAGGTTTTGAAAGTATGGTTTTGTTCTTGAATGGTCTGATTGATTTGCTTGTTTTCTTTCAACCCCAGGTGCAAACCCTATGTGGCTGCAGATTTGTTTCTACTCATTGGTCAACTTAATGAACATGAATACCCTGAGAAGAAGAGCCGACTAATGGTAGGTGTCACTCCATTAATTTTTCTGTTAATACGTATAGGTGCAATTATGATATTGCTGTAGTCTTGTCACATGAGTTTTTTCAATCTATATTGTATACCAATGAATTTAACACATTGTTACTTTACTTCTTGACATTTCTGCATTGCAGATCATGTATTTCAATGGGCTTTACAAGCATAAGGTCATTGGGCGGGGCTTATAAAGGTCATTATGACGTCAGGGGGAGGAGTTATAAAAATGGGTGTGGTTTGAAAAAGGGGGAGTGGCTATGTTTCGCCCTGTCGCCCCTCCAACTTGAAAAGTCACCAGCCGCCACTGATCAGTAGGTTATTTCAATGACTGAAACGCTACTTGCACTGCTTTGTTAAAGCTCTATGGCAGAGTTATGCCTACCTGTGTAATCAGCAGTTGGACCTTTGCATAGAAAAAACAAAACAAAAAAGGAAAGCAATTAATTATTTACACCTACCCTCTTTTAGATGCAATAAAGAAAATATTGTTGCACATTGTTCTTTAACGTGGGATGTAGATATGTATCCTACATACAAATAAAACAAACAGATTTTTTTTTAAAGCAAACAATATGTCTTTTAATTAGAAATGTGTTACAGTGAGTACTGGAGAGCAGCATGTTCACAATATTACAATCTTCAGATAACTCCCATACAAAAAAAGTGAAAAAGAAAACCAATGATTTTTTTTTTTACTTTACTGGATTGATTAAGCTACCTAGAAAATGTAGTGTTTATAAATACACTCTGTATACAGGAATACCTTGTTTAGAGCTGTAGATAGGTTCCGGACAATAGGAGTGTTAAGTGGAACATCGCTAAAAGGGGTTATTTTAACACAGGGTAGTTAAGGATAGGGGAACTCATGGAAAATAGACATCAAATCAATAGAATTTTCAGAACTTTTTATGTGATATTAACTTTTAAGAAACTGCAAAGATAACTAGACAAAAAGATCCTTTTTAAAAACTTTAACTGGCAGATGTGGAAGCTTCAGGCTTATCGTCCATTCTGGCATTTTTTTGAGACAAACTGTTCCAGGGAAATATGTCATTTTTGTCTGCGTCCATCTAGCAGATGTTGGTAGCAGTGACATTGCGACTCGCAATTTCTGCTTCTCATAGTGTGCGGATCATTCACCTCAAAATCATCCATAAGGTCATGGATGGAACGCAAACTCATGCTGAGGAACTCAGCGGGTAAGTTATTTTCGTTCATTGCTTTCCTGGGCTTCCTCAATGCCCTGTTCCACCATTTGTTGGAATTTCTCATTGGTCAGGCTCTCGCCTGAAGCTTGTACCAACTCCTCAATGTCCTGGACATCTGCATCTCCTAATCCAGCCGTATTGACCAGGCCTACTATCTGCCCTATGATGGGCTGTTCTGGTTCCACATCTGCACACAGCTCTGGCCATATCTTCCTCCATACTTCTTTGAGACATTGTTGTGTCACCTCCTTCCAGGACAAATAGATGTTCGTTATGGCCTGCATGATGATTCATTTTTTCAAAAATCCATCATGGATTGTTTATCCTTGTTGTCTGTTTGGTCAATGAGCTATCAGAATGATAATAGGCCTTGAAGGTCGCAATGACCCCCTGATCCATTGGCTGGATGACTGAAATAGTGTTGGGTGGAAGGAAAACTACTTCAAAAGTGATGCAGCTCAGCCAAGTTGGTAGGTTGGCTTGGAGCATTGTCCATTAACAGGAGCACTTTGGCCTCCATCCCTTTACGCCTGCAGTAGCATTGCACTGATGGACAGAAATACTCACTGAACCAGTTCTTGAAGATGTCCATTGTAATCCAAGCTTTCCGTTTGAAATTCCAAATGACCGGCAAAGTGGATTTAGGAATCCCCTTCATGGCTCTAGGTGTTTTTGAGTGGTACATCAGCAATGGCTTGATCTTGAAATCTCCACTGCCGTTCCCACCCTGTCTTTGGCTGCTTTGAACCCTGGTGCATGCTTCTGCTCATTGGATATGAAGATGTGGCTTTCGCCTCTAGAACAGTCCTGTCTCATTGACGATGATGACCAGTTCTGGTGGATATTTGCCTCTTTCCACAATGTCCTTCAAAGTACTCTCAATGCTTCTCCAGTGATTTTGATGTTGAAGAGGTTGTTGCTCTTCTTGAACCAGTTGAACCAACCTTTGCTGGTTGAGAAGCTTTCCGTTACATCTGGAGTTAAGCTTTGGATATGATCATAGATTATTTTGGCCTTTTTTATGATGATGGCCTGGCTGAGAGGCATATTGCGATCTATCTCATCATCAATCCAGATCGAGAGCCTCTTTTCCATTTCCTCCAGGGTGTAGCACCTGGCCGGGTAATCTTCTTTGCAGAAGATGCAATGCTGGTGGTTGCCGAACACTTTATCTTCTCCTTATTTTTCAGGATGATGGGGATTGTGGAGGTTGGCAACTTTATATCCTCTCCAATGTCCACTACATCCAGAGGAATGCTCTGGAGTTTCAATTTGCCCTGATCTTCCATGCGCTCAGTTATTATCTGTAAAACAGCAAAAAAAATTACAATTAATGGAGATTTTATTAGACAATTAACAACCACATTATGAGAAACAAGGGATCAAGGAAAATATCCTGTACCTTTTCTCTGGATGGCGGAGGAAGGAATTGTGGGTCTTTTGTGGCTCTTTTGTTAAATGCGTTAAATGGGGTCCCGCGAGGAAAAAACATTGTTATAGTGAAGCAGTGCATTGAACATGGACTAGTGGCCAAAAATCGCACAATAGCATGGTTTAGCGCAAAGCAGGGAATTACAGGAAAACAAGCAATATAGCGAATCAGTGCTAGAAGGGGTAGCGTTGAGCGGGGTATACCTGTATGTAGATAGATAGATAGATAGATAGATAGATAGATAGATAGATGTGTATATACATAATAATTTGTGGGCAAACAAGGTTCATTTGTCACACAAGGTCTAGATAGAAGGGCAGATTGAAATTACTCAACCACATTGCTTATGATATGTTGATTCTCACAATCATGGAAATTCAGTACATTTCAAGTTTGTATGGTAGTCAGGAACACCATTTCTTAATCCATGATCTTAAAAACATTCTTGAGAGACTCTATACTTATCTGTAACCAAGAAGAGCTAGGAGCATGTACATTTAGGTAAAATATACAACAATATTACCAAATGTTATGTATGACAACTAGCAGAAGACTGTATACCTGTTAGTCTGTCAGAGCTAGTATTTTGGCAGAAACAATTATATGAAGTTGAGGTCAGCTTAGGCAGCAGAAGCAGATTCGGGAAATAAACAATCAACAATATCATGGGCAATCCATCAAATATACTTAGAAGTGTGTATAGACGTATATTGAGTAGCATTTAATGAAAATGTTGGAGGTTTATTCAGAAAAAGAGAAATGGAAGAACAGAAGATCAAGATATGAAATTAGAGGGTAGAATGTTATATGAAGAGGCACTACTTTACTGAAAGGGTGGAAGACCTAGATTAGACTTCATGATAGGACAAACATAATAAAGAATTCATAGCATGACTATAATAAGGGTCATGGAAATCAACAAAAGTGCTGTGTGCTCACAAAAAACTCTGTTTACAATTAATGCATATACTTTTTTGTTTTTAATTGTATGACTATTTGCAACAATAAGTTGCATGAATGTTGAGTTGAAGATGGAGATTTGGACATGCAGTTATTGAGCTTCTGCCTTATATTGATTATTATATGAGAATTTGCATTAGTCATTCTTTTGCTTGCTAACTTCAATTGCTACCTCTGGGGTACCTTTGAACAATATAATGTTCCATTTTGTACTAATGTACCGTAAGTTTACCTGGCGTGCTGTGGTCCATAATGTCATGTAAACAACAAAATTTGCAAGTGCTCACAGTCTCCGTCCATTATTTGCATCTCTGTCTGTGTCTCTCTTTCTCTACCAAAAGTGATTGTAACCCCTGGATTTTTCATTAGGTTATTATAAATAATGATATTTTATTTAATACTATAGTTGTGAAATATGATTTTGCGTGGAGTAATATATTACTGGAACCCAATTACAGAGCTGTAGATTATAGGCGTGACCTTTTTAATTTTACAATATCTCTATTTAATTTCACTGTTTCTTTCCAGGTATCTCTCTCTCCTTCTCTCCCCTGCCTTTTTCAGTCTGCCTTTATCCATGACTCTCTCTCTCTCTGTGTCTCACTTTCTTTGTTTGTCTATTTTTTTCAGTCTCTCTCTTTCTCTATATGTCTACCATTCTCCCCTCCCTAGTACCTCTTTTTCTGCATTACCGTTTCTCACTTTGTCTATTCATTTCTAATGTTCTGTTTCTCTCTGTCTCTCTACTGTTTGTATGTGTCTCTGCCGGTGTTTATCTGTCTTGGTTTCTCTGCTGTCTGTGTATGTCTCTACCTGTCTCTTGCTTTTTCTGACTCTCTCTCTTTCACTATCTATCCTTACCTTACTCTTTGTCCATCTGCCTCCTTTCTTTCTCAGTCTTTCTCTTTTTATATTTTTCTTCCAACCAATTAATTTAACAAAATGCATCTATACATGTATCTATGTACGCATCTGTCTTTATTAAATATGTATTTGATTGTGCAGACCGTGCATTTGTGTTTATATTATTGAGAATAGAAATATAAGACAAGGTGGCTCAAGGTGTAAATAAGATGCTGGGTACAAGAGGGGTGCTACTAAGGATAAAAATATGAATAGAGAACTTAAAGAAAGAAAGTATCCTTTACATTTTTATAGTGCACACCCTCAGCCAAATAGGCAATATAGAAAAAATTAAAACTTAACGTTTATTGTAGCCATATAAAATACTTGAATTAAAAACTTGATTCTCTGACGTATTATAATAATTCTGGGAAGTGGATGGAGGTGACCTTATTAAGAAAAATCAATATTCAAAATTCATATTATAGGATCCTCTATTCAATCTCTCCTAAAATAAGTGAAATAAATAACTCAATATAAAGTGACCAGTGGATATGATTAATAATAATAGATGTCCGTGAATATCATTCTGAAATCAGAATAAAGTGCTAAGTGCTAACATATAAAATGTATAATCTTAGGAGGTAGAGATTAATAAAAGTGCTAATGGTATAAAGTGCCAATGCTTAATATAGCAATGAGGAGATCCTATAAATAGATTAATAAAATATAAAATACACTTCAATAAAGGGTTATACTTTTATAGCCACTTCCTCTTTTTAAGCTAAGCCTTGGTGCCTACTGTCTAATATCTATTATCGTTTGCCCAGTGTAATTTATATAAAGCTAACAAAAGTAGCAGCAAATTGATATTGGGATTGCGATAATGTTGGAAGGAATAGGAGGTAAGCCTAAATTGTTTGAGTGCCAAGGCTCCTAGCTAGCCGCGCGTCGCCTATGCGTCTAAGTATGACGTCATAGGTCGGCGTCGCGGACTGGCTTAGCATGCAACCCGACGCACGTTTCCAGTAATTTCATCAGGGGTTACCGGGGTTAGGCCAGAGGGACTATTTAAACAACTTGAGTTGCCATGGCAACTAATAGAAGTCTAAATATTTATAAAAACAAGTAGTGACACATTAAAACTTATTATGAGTAGGTGGAGAGATTTAAACAGTACAGCACTACCTATCGAGTGAATATAAATTCACCCTACAAATAATGCATAAATTAGGTAATGGACTTTGAAAGAGCATACTGTATATAAGCTCTCAAATACTATTAATAGCTAAACATAGGTTTGAATATAAAAATACATTGATCATACATATGTTATCCCACATTAATTCTACATAAATATAGTCTCCCATAATACATATCTTATATTGTTAAAAAAATTACCAAAATAGCTCAGAGATATATACTTATAAATATTCTGTGGATACCTTAAATTCTATATTCATATTCATGTATTTGAAAATGTAATATCAAAGTATCCCATATTTTTGAGACTTATAATGACAAAATGATCACCAGTCAAAAAAAGGAAAATATATATGAAATATTTGTTGTTTACATACAATAGTAGTGCCTATTATTGAATGTTATGCCCTTGTGTATTGGGAGTCCACAAAAATTGAGATTGTAAGTATGACCTATAGTTCCCCAAATTGAGGAAAATATTGGAGAAATTGAGTACACAGAGTATGGAACCACTTATTGTGTATTGCTAATATGAACACAATCATCCCCTATATTATTGTATTCCTTATGTAATAAGGATATTACATATCTCTTATAAATAAGAGAGAGGATCATATATGGAGAGATGATTAAATGAAAGGTGTAAAAGTGAAGCCATCATTAAGGCCCCAAGGTTTTTTAGTTCTAAGTGAGTAAATCCATTGGGCTTCCTTTTTCAAAAGCTCCTTATCAATATTAACTCTCCTAATATTATGTTTGATCCCGTCAATAGCAATAAAGAAAATGTTATTGAGATCACCGTTATGTTTTGAATTCACATGGTTAGCCACCGGTGTATCATATTCCTTAGTTATACTATATATATTTTCCAATATTCTGCGTCTGAATTCTCAGCAGGTTTTACCTACATACCTCATGCCACATTTGCAAAGTATAAGGTATATAACCCCTGTTGTATTGCATGTCAGTAATTGTTGAATCTTAAAATTACTGATTCCATCATTTGAGGGGAATGTTTTCGTAGTATTTACATATTTACATGCTTTGCAGGATAAACATTTAAAACAGCCCTTAGTTTTATTTAGCCAAGTGTTACTTTTAGTAACTTCCAAGTGACTTTTAGATAGCATATCCCTCAGATTTGTAGATCGCCTACTGGTAATTTGGGCCAGATTGCCTAGGAAAGGTCTGAGATCTTCATCATCAAGAAGAATTTTCCAGTGATCGTTGAATATCTTTTTAATCTCATGCCACTTTCCATTATAGGTGCCTATACATCTTACCACGTCATCTGTTTGTTTATTTTTATCTAGCAGTATTGAATCTCTATTCACTGCTTTTGCTCTCTGACAAGCTCTTTTAAGGGTTTTGTTGTTGTATCCCCTTTCTTTAAATCTAGCTTGTAAATCTTTGGCTTCTGTCTCAAAGTCACTTGGACTGGAGCAGTTTCTTTTGACTCTTAGGTACTTTACTGAATATATGAATACATAGAAGTAGATATAGAGATACAGTATGTATGTGCATATATGTGTACCTTTGATACATACATCCATACAGAAGTTGAAGATCTTCTCAACCTCAAACAAACTTTCACTATAGCTGTAAATGTTTTTTTGATAAATACCTGGTGATTTGGAAGGAATTAACAAGTTTGGGGGGAAGGTTCATCACAGTTTTGTGTGACTTGGATTAGTTAAACCAAGACAGAGTTTGAATGTGTCATATTAATGGGCAGACATTCTCTGCCCTACTGTAATTCTGTTTTACAGGTAAGAGCCTCTTTTAAAAGTAGAAACAAATAGGAAGATTTAGGAGTAGAATGGGACTGGAAGAAATGGGTGGACTCATGTTCAAACTTAAGCAGAGGATCATTTAATTACGCCCACTTAGAAACATCCACCAAAGTCCTCCAGAGGGTATACTGTACACCTGCCAAGCTTCAGAAGATTAACCCCTGAGAGAGTAACACATGCTTTAGGGTGGTGCCAACAGATAGGGGATCATATCCATATTGGTGGTCTTGTCTGGTGGATCACAATTTATGGGGGGACCTAACATTACTTGCCACATCACTATTTAAGAAGGCGATCCTGGTCAGTATGGAATCCTGCCTTTTGGGAATTAGGTTACAAAACTTGTCCCTGAATCAAAACAAGTTGTTTCAATGAATGGCAGTTGCATATTACATATTGCTGGCAAATGGAAGTCTAAGGCCCTAAGCTTTCCAGAGCTAGTTAGGAAAATTAACTACATATTATTAAATGAGAAACTAACTTGCATTATACTAGATAAGATGTCTCAATTTTATAAGATTTGGGAGCCCTGGTTAGAATCGCCTCTTAGCACCTCATTGACGTGACTTGATTCTAGAATATCAACACAACTTAATAAGAGGAGGACTCGGGGCGGAGGAGGCTTGGGACTCTGGATATACCCTACAACATGGGTGGCTTGGCAGGAGGTAAATATTTAAATGCTTGCTTAAAAACCTATAACTATTTTTTTATGTTTAAACCCAGCTTTTAATAGACGAGCTAAAGACCTTATATAAAAAATGTATATGGGAGCTATGTTAGAAATCTCTAGATTAAGATTAGATTTTTCTTTCTTGAAATTAGCCGTGCTTACCTGTCTTGTTTACAAGAGGATGTTATTTATATAGTCACACCTGAAACTTTTTATTTAATACAGGAAAGCAGATGACAGAGGCATCAGAATTGGGTGTTATTACGAATGCTCCATGGAGATTCTTGAAAGCGGAGGCGACTTCCTTTGACTTACAGAAGAGTTCAGCCCTCTTCTTGATTACTGTTGTAATTGAGGGTCCAGTTTTACCAAATCCTTAGAAGTAATCAGTTCATTACAGAAAAAACGTTGACTGGATTTCAATATAGGAGTTCAATATAGAAGTAATGGGAGTGCAATTGACTGATGCTGGTCATGTTATACGGTGTGAAATAGTCCAGACTTCTCACTTAAAGGGACACAGTAGTGATCACAGTGCATGCTTTGATTTCTTTATTTAGTAGCTGTTTATTTGAAGAAATTATTTGAAGAAATTAAATTAATTATAGATTTTAACACATTAGAAGTTTAATGTTTCAGATACTGAAGAATTGCTTAACTCCACCCTCTAATGAATGTCCAGGGGATGTGAGAAAATCTGCCCAGGAGGCTATGAGGACCAACTGCCATTTTCAGTGGTGATACAAATGGCAGTTCTCTGCTGTTATAACACAGGTATTTCCAGCTCTACTTCTGTTGTCAGGTTCTTGGGCAGCTAATTTACACCCATGTTAAATTGTACGTATATTTATGCATTGTTCTTTATCCTCACTGTCTTCTTTTTCTCTAATAAAAAGACCATCTTTGCTATATGCAAAAGGAATAATTTTACAGACAAAATTGGGTGTGAACATTTTTTTGTGCCCACCCAAGAGAATTACAATTTCCCTCATAATATATTAAACATTAGAACTAGACCTGCATTGTGTCTTCACAGCAGAATTACAGTTGAACAACTTCCAGATCTGTACAAATATAATCACTTTACCCGAAAGGTTAGTAGAGGAATACTATAACTGTATGATCAATAATGCAGAATGTTTAACACTGCTGAAAGAACATAAAAAGCATGCTCATTTTACAGTATCTAAAGGATAACAAGCACAGCTACTCAAGTTGAACCTTTCACTTTAGCACAAAAATGTTCTCACATATTGTAAGCCAGCTCATGTGACAATATTGTTGATAGAATGAAATGTCAGGGGTTTGAGTTGGAAAGAGACTTTCTTGTTTGCAATCACATATATAGTTCTGAGCAGCACGGGCTTGCCAAAATCCGTTGGTATCTGTTGGGCGCGGTGGAGATGAGCGCCATAGGTGCTTATCCCTACGACCCCATAAGACTTACGCAGGGAGCGACGCACGTCTTGCACATCATACCTACAACCTGTGGAACTACACATCAACAGAAAACTCAAATACACAAGTCACAGTGCGAGACCCGTAGCACTTTGAAAAAATCGCCTCAAACAAATTACGGCCTGTAACACTTAAGAAAGGAAACCGCCACTTAAACGAAAAAAAAAATAAGAGCAGCAAAAAATACGAACTTAACGGCTGGACCACGCACATCGAAAAACACACAAAAAAAAAAAAAAAAAAAAAAATCACACTCAGCAAGGGGGGGAAAACCAGTACTTTCGCCACTTGAAAATTCCCTAAGAGAGAGAAAAAGTGGCCGGCGAAAAAAACAAAACGAGGCTACACGACCCCTAAGCACAAAAAACACAGCCAGGCACATACAGCTTTTACACTATTAGGAATGATGCAAATGATCCTCATCCGCATAATACGTACACAATCGCCTCCATTTTAAAGCACTAAATTGCAACTGATAACATTACCTTTACAAGCTGCAGAATTACACACCTAAAAAACAGTTTCCCCTCACGCACGCAGCCTATTTACACTACACACATTGCTGACACTTACACCTTAGCTCAACAACAGTGCAAATCTACATTGTATGCTGCAGGAACATCAAAACAGATTGTTAGCTCTTCAGCATATTGCTTCCTGCATATATTAATTACAAATAGGTAAAGTATATTACTTTATGATTTTATTAATTCATTAATTATCATAAAAAAATACATAGACAAAACAAAAAACAGATAACAGGATCGCAATAAACACCAAAGGCGCTCAGCACGCGCTTCACAAGGAGTGGCAACGGTGTTTAGAGGAGCAAAACTACACCAGGGGAGAGGGTCGCAATGAGTACCAAAAGGCGATTGGCGCGGCCCTTGCAATGAGCGCCAAAGTGGCTCTGATAACCAAAAATACACCAACCAAGAGGCTCGCAATGAGTGCCAAAGGCACTCAGACGACCAAAACACTTACTTTGTTTAGCAAACAGCATTATTGCCGTAATTTTTTGACGGGCAAGTCGCTAGTTATGCTATAAAGCTATGCAGGTTAAAGAAACAAGGAATTAAAGAAACACTGGAGTTAAATATGTATTGTATGCTTTTGTTTAATAACTACTCTTACGGAATGGGGTTTTGGTATCAAATGTATTAATTATTTATATACAATTATTTTTACTGTAGACTGCAATTTGTTTATATGCATTCCTGATTTGTCAGGAATGGGAAGTATCCTATAAGTTGAGGAATTTACAATACAATTTAAGTATATTAATATCAGCCCTTTCAAAATTTACCTGTGTCCAAGGTCCCCCATAAATTGAAAACCTGGTGACCTATCCTGTTTTGTGTGTGGTGCTGTGGAAATGCACTGCCGCCTACTCTTGGAACGCGAGTGTGCTTGTGGTAAATCGGTAAAAATTAGGTAGTACACCCGCGCCATATGGTAATCTGCTCCTATAGTGTAAAAACACATCCAAATGAACCAACCCCCTAACAACCCTAACCCCCTAACCCTCTAACCCTAACTTCCTAACCCTACCACCCATAATCCTAACCCTCTAACCCTAATCCCCTAACCCTAAGCCCCTAAACCTCTAACCCTAAACCCTTAACCACTTACCGGACGTAGTAGCTCATTTATACCATAGATGGCGACTGGAGCGCGCGCGTTCCAAGAGTAGGCAGCAGCGCACAACACCGGCAAACAGCGAACACAAAACAGGATAGGACCGAATGTGATTAAGAAAACAAGCATCTGCCTCAAGTAAAGCAAAAGTGAATATAGTAGTTACAAATTAAATTAAAAAAATTATTTTAGAAAGTCATACTCTTCAAAACGGCATACTATAAATGAAGGACCTCAGTGTTCCTTTTTCATATTGTTTTTATTTTTTTATTGCTGAAATGCATTTGATCTTAAAACAAATAGAACATAAATGATACTAGAAAACTATATAAAATCAGTGGTGTAACTAGGGGGCGGTGCACCCTGGGCAGCACCTCTTTGGGGGCGGCAAAAATGCCCCTACCTTATACCTCCTTCCCTGCTCTCTGCTATCTGCTATTATGTCTGCTGGCAGAGGGAGGAGCCAGCAGAGGGGAAAGCCAGTAGACCCCGCAGCACAGAGCAGGGTGTAAGAGACAGGACAGATGCACAGAGGGAGAGGCAAGGGGGAGACATGGGGGAAGAGGGGAGACATGGGGGAGAGGGAAAGGTTCGGGGGAAAGGAAGAGACATGGAGGCAGTAGCGTAGCAAAGGGGGTGCGAAGGGGCGGAGCACCCGGGTGTCACTTGTTTGGGGGTGGCAAAAGTGCCTCCTCCTGCCTTCCACTGCGCATTCCCCTTCCCCCGGTCCCCTGCTCCTGCTCCCTCCTTGTGTCTGCTGAGCCAGCAGAGGGAAGAGCCACCAGACCAGCAGGAGCCGAAGGTAAGAGAGACGGGAGAGGCATGGAGGGAGAGGGGGAGAGGGAAGCATGGGGGGAGTGGAGACATGGAGGGAGGGAGAGGCATGCGGAGGGAGAGGCATAGGGGGAGAGAAGGAGACATGGAGGGAGAGGCATGGGGAAGAGAGGCAAAGTGGAAAAAGGGAGATACATGGAGGGAGAAAGGGAAGGAAGAGAAATGTAGGGAGAGGGGGAAACATGGGGAGAGGGAAGCATGTGGGGAGAGGGGGAGACATGGGGAAGAGGGAGAAAGGAAAGGGGGAGACATGGGGGATAGGGAGAAAGGAAAGGGGGAGACACATGGGGGAGACATGAAGGGAGAGGTGGGAAATGGAGGAGGGGGGCATGGGGGAGAAAGGGAGGCATGGGGGAGAGGGAGAGGCATGGTGGAAAGAGAAAGACAGATGGAGGGAGTGAGAGAAAAGGGGAGACATGGAGGGAGAGTAGGAGACATGGGTAAGAGGGATGCATAGGGGAGAGAGGGAGAGGAATGGGGTATAGAGGCAAGGGGAAAGATGGAGACACATGGAGAGAGAGGCATGAGGGGAGAGTGAGGTGAAGAGAGAGGGAGAGAAAGAGGGAGAATGAAAGAAAGAGATAGGGATGGAATGAGAGATGGAAGAGAGAGGGGAGAAAGAAAGGGGGTGAGGGAGAGAGGGGAGAGAGAGAGTGGGGGATAAGGAGAGAAAGAGAAAGCAGAGAGAGAGTGAGGGGAGAGAAAGGGGAGAGAGAGGGAAAGAAAGTGAGGGGGACCACACGGTAATTGTAAGGCCATGTCTTCCTCATACCCCCGATCCTTCACACTCCCCATGGCAAGTGCAAGTACCTGTCTTCCCTGTATCCCGATCCTTCACACCCACACAGTAAGTGTAAGACCCTGTCTTCCCTGTATCCCGATTCTTCACACCCACATGGTAATTGTAAAAACCTGTCTTACCCGTACCCCGATCCTTCACACCCACACAGTAAGTGTAAGGCCCTGTCTTCCCTGTTCCCCAATTCTTCATACCCACATGGTAATTGTAAAAACCTGTCTTACCCGTACCCCGATCCTTCACATCCCCCACGGTAATTGTAAGAAGACCCTGTCTTCCCCGTACCACTATCCTTCACATACCCCAGGGCAAGTGTAAAGCCCTGTCTTCCTCATACCCCTATCCTTCACACACCCCATGGCAAGAGTAAGAGCCTGTCTTCCCCGTACATACCCCGATCCTTCACACCCAGACAGTAAGTGTAAGGCCCTGTCTTCCTCATACCCCGATCCTTCATGATATCAGCAATATTCCAAAATAGAATATGCCCAGAACATTTATCAGAGCTTGCACAGAAGGTAATATTGACATCCAAAAATAAAAATGCTTTGGATCTCAATATCGACATTTTGAATTTAATTGATGGCACACAAAAAAATTATCACAGTGCTGATTCTGTTCTAGCTGATGACAAACAGAGTGAATCTAATTTCACCACTGAATTTATAAACTCATTAACTCCCTCTGAAAGGCCACCGCATGTTTTGCAGCTCAAAAAAGGAGCAATTGTCATGTTACTGAGAAATATGAACTCCAAAAAAGGACTTTGTAATGGGACAAGATTAATTGTTCAGAATTTAAGAAACCATTTCATACATGCAGAAATTCTGAATGGGATCCATAAAGGTGAACCAGTTTTCATTCCAAGAATAGATTTGGCTCCAAGTGAGACTAGCTTGCCTGTTGTATTTCAAAGGAGACAATTTCCCATTATCATGGCATTTGCAATGACAATTAATAAATCCCAAGGACAAACATTTAACTATGTTGGCCTCTTTTTAGAAGAACCTGTATTTGCACATGGACAACTCTATGTGGCATTTTCAAGATGCAAAAAAACAAGAAGAAATTAAAGTTTACATTAAAAAAAAATAAAGTCAGAGTGAATTAATAGACGATGGGTGAGTATTTACTAAAAATATTGTCTACTATAAGGTGGTGTAAATTCTAAGCCGACAAAATAGAAAGAGAGAGCGAAAGAGAGGGGCGAAATAGAGAAGGGGGAGTGTGTGTGAGAAGGTGATATATATATACATACATACACATATATTTTTATTTATATATTGTGACAAACCACTTCTTTTACAGGTAGGATTGTCACCGATCTTGCAGTAACCACAGCCTTCTAGGGTATACAAAGTCCAGGACACCTTCAGCTCAGTTTTCCTTCTTTATTCAGTTTGAAAGCAGGTACTTTAAATAATAACAAAACAAACAAAATCCCTTGCTCTTACTTGAGCTCTTACTAGACAGTACTTGCTATCTGCAATTGGGTGGCTTTCCCACTTACCAATTTCCCAAACAAAAGCAATGTCTTTGCAATAAGCGCAGCCTCTCCTAGCTGTCTTTTTCTCTCTCTCTTGGAGCAGGCTGCTCTCTTCTTTTAAAGGCCTGTCTGCTAATTGAGTAGCTACAGGTGAGTGCCAATTAGCTAACTCTTAAAAACCAGATCCAAGCTGTGGTCTGTTATACAGCAACTAGTGCTGTTGGAGCATTGGCCCCCCCTGCTCTCCAAATACTCCGCCCCAGGGACCCATACCATGTTTTGCAGAGCCTCAGCTATGCATATTGCAAACTGTAACATCTCTCCCTGGGGCATTTAACTGAGAAATCCTCTGGTTGCTGTCTAGCAAATCAGGTCTGATGTATCTCCCATCCACCACTATTCCACCTTTATGCTCACATATCCTCCCCCCCAGCTCATACCCAAGGGTTTGAGCGACCATGGAAATCAGGGAGTGTACCCTCGAAAGCCCATCAGCATTACCTTGTTGCAGACCAGCCCTGTGTTCCACAGTGAAATTAAAAGATTGCAAACTCAAAAACCATCTGGTTACTCTGGAGTTACTTTCCCTGTTCTGATACATCCACGTCAGAGGAGCATGGTCCGTTATCAATCGAAACCTTCTGCCTAGTAGGTAGTATTTAAGAGAGTCTAGTGCCCACTTAATAGCAAGACACTCTTTTTCAACAATAGAGTAGTTCTTCTCATGTGGGTTTAACTTTCTGCTCAAAAAGAAAACAGGGTGTTCTTCACCCTGGTATTCCTGTGAAAGAACAGCCCCCAAGCCCACATCAGAAGCATCTGTCTGAACTATAAAATCCCTGGAAAAATCTGGGGTCACTAAGACAGGATGGCTACAGATAGCTTCCTTCAGACTCTTAAAAGCCTTTTCTGCCTCAGGGCACCATTTAACTATGACTGGGGATTTTGCTTTAATAAGGTCTGTCAGGGGTGCAGCAATGGTAGCAAAATCTGGAATGAACCGCCTATAATATCCAATTAAACCCAAAAATGCCTTTACTTGTTTCTTTGTAAGGGGCTGTGGCCATTTTTGTATGGCTTCTACTTTGGCTTCCTGTGGTTTAACCAAACCCCTCCCAATAGAATAACCTAAGTACTTAGCTTCCTCTAAACCAATCGTACACTTGGAAGGATTGGCAGTTAAGCCTGCTGAGCGGATAGCATCAAGTACCGCTTGAACTTTAGGGAGGTGGGATTCCCAGTCTGCACTGTGGATGACGACATCATCCAAGTATGCTGCAGCATAACGAACATGAGGTTTAAGAATTCTGTCCATCATTCGTTGGAATGTGGCAGGTGCCCCATGTAACCCAAATGGCAATACAGTGTACTGAAACAGGCCACTGGGTGTTGAAAAGGCTGTCTTTTCTTTGGCTCTTTCAGTGAGCGGGACCTGCCAGTAACCCTTTGTTAAATCCAAGGTTGTTAGATAACGAGCTTTGCCCAGTCTTTCTATTAACTCATCAACTCTTGGCATTGGGTAAGCATCAAATTCTGAGAGGGCGTTTAACTTGCGGTAGTCATTGCAGAACCTCCATGTGCCATCAGGTTTTGGCACCAATACAATAGGACTACTCCAGTTACTCTGGGATTCTTCAATGACTCCAAGTTTTAACATGCTCTCAACCTCTAAGTTTATAACCTCCCTCCGGGCCTCAGGAATTCTATAGGGTTTGAGGTTAACTCTTTTCCCTGGTTCGGTTATTATGTCATGTTTAATCACTTTAGTCTTGCCTGGAACTATCGAGAAAACATCCCTATTTCTTCTGATGAAATCTCTGACCTCTTGCTTTTGATGGACAGACAGAGTCTTAGATACGTTCACATCTGGCTCTACTATAGGAGGTTCTGAAGGTTTTAAAGCAACCAGGACCTCCCTGTCCTTCCATGGCTTTAACAGATTTATATGATACAACTGTTCAGGCTTTCTTCTTCCTGGTTGTCTGACTTTATAATTGACATCACTCACTTTCTCTATTATTTCATAGGGTCCATGCCAAGTCGCAAGGAACTTATTCTCCACAGTAGGGACCAGAACCAATACCCTGTCTCCAGGTTGGAACACTCTGACTCTAGCATTACGGTTATAGCTGTTTTTCTGAGCCTGCTGGGCTTCCAGCATGTGTTCCCTGACAATAGGCATGATGGTGGCTATTCTATCCTGCATTTGAGCTATATGCTCAATTACACTCCTGTGAGGAGTAGTCTCCTGTTCCCAGGTCTCCTTAGCAATATCCAATATTCCCCTGGGATGTCTTCCATATAATAATTCAAAAGGAGAGAAGCCCGTGGAGGCCTGTGGAACTTCCCTAATGGAAAACAGTAGATATGGCAATAAAAAATCCCAATTTCTTCCATCTGCATCAATTACCTTGCGTAGCATACTCTTAAGGGTTTTGTTGAACCTCTCTACTAAACCATCAGTCTGTGGGTGATATACTGAGGTCTTAAGATGTTTAACCTGCAAGAGCCTGCACAACTCTTTTGTGACTCTGGACATGAACGGGGTCCCCTGGTCTGTCAGTATTTCTTTAGGGATACCCACCCTACTGAACATCAACATAAGTTCCTTAGCTATTAGCTTTGCAGAGGTATTACGCAAGGGAATGGCCTCAGGATAGCGAGTTGCATAGTCCAAGATGACTAATATATATTGGTGTCCCCTAGCGGACTTTACCAGTGGCCCCACTAAGTCCATAGCGATCCTTTCAAAAGGCACGTCAATTATGGGTAAGGGTACAAGTGGACTACGAAAAGTCTTGAAAGGAGCCCTGTACTGGCACTCAGGACATGAGGAGCAATAGTTTGTAATAGCAGCAAACACTCCAGGCCAGTAAAACCGTCTAAGGACTCTCTCTCTAGTCTTTCCGACTCCCAAGTGTCCCCCTAATATGTGGCTGTGAGCCAACTTTAGCACTATATTCTGGTAAGTCTGAGGAACCAACAGCTGCCTAATGATGTCTGAATCCTTTTTTTCTACACGGTAAATTAGGTCATTTTGTACTTCAAAATAGGGGAACGGCAGTGCTCCTCCTGGCTGATTAGCAACCCCGTTTACAACTTTAATATCATTCCTAGCTGTCACTAAAGTGGGATCTTCCCACTGAGCGCTTTTAAAGTTACCTGGACTAATTCCAATATCAATTAAGTCCTTATCCTTGTCTGCATTATTAGTAGGCTCCTCACTAGTTTGAGCTGGGTTATCTCCTATTAATACTGGTTTAGGACAGTATTTTTTCTTTTTCCTTATTTTTCCGTCACAGTGGTCAAAACCCAAGTCAATATCGGAAAAAGGGAACACATTATCCTCGACAGACTGACTCATTTCTGATAAATTTTGGTCTGTCTTTTGTAAAGCTGCCCATAATTTTAGAAAATGAGGAAAGTCTCTACCGATCACTACCTCATGGGCTAATCTAGGTACTACACCCACTCGGTACTTTAAATTCCCATACTGGGTTCCAATATTTACTTCCGCAGTGGGGTATTCCTTTTTATCACCATGAACACAGATAATGCCTATTTTCTGTCCATGATCAGGTTTTACACAAGGTATTATAGACTCTGCTACCAACGTAACCATACTACCTGAATCAAGTAATGCTTTAGACATTTTTCCATTCACAGTTACACAGCATTTATGAGCGTTATTATCATAGTCATTGTTAGCAATACCATAACAACTGAGCAAAAATGAACGTGTTCCCTCATTTTTGCCCATATTGCATTCCATAGGTTCATCCTTAAATGGACAGTCTTTGGCCATATGACCATCCTCTTTGCACTTGAAACATTTGACAGTACAGTCTGACCACCAATTAGTTCCTTTCCCAGGCCTATTAGACCTGGATGCCCCCCTTAAACTTTGAACAGTCTTACCCGGCCTTGCAGAATCTTGGGGCTTAGGATTGCGAGGGTTTGCCTGTGAAGTAGGACATAGCAGTTCTCCTGCAGCCGCATATCTTTCCACCAAGGCAATCAGTTGGTCAGCTGTATGGGGGTCACTTTGGCTGACCCAGCGACGCAGGGAAGCTGGTAAACCACGCAAAAACCGGTCCATTACTAAGGTTTCCACAATGTGGCTAGCTGAATGGATTTCAGGTTGTAACCATTTCCGTGCAAGGTGTATGAGGTCAAACATTTGGGAACGTGCGGCTTTGTCTGAAGAATATGACCATGAGTGGAACCTTTGGGCACGTACTGCAGAGGTTACACCCAGTCGTGCCAAGATTTCAGCTTTCAATTTGCTGTAGATACTTGCATCGGCTGGTTCTAGGTCATAATATGCCTTCTGCGGCTCTCCACTTAGGAACGGTGCCAGTATGCTTGCCCACTCACCAGCCGGCCATCCGTCCCTCTCAGCAGTGCGCTCAAATGCCAGAAGGTACGCCTCAACATCATCTGATGCGGTCATTTTCTGAAGATAGTGGCTCGCCCGAATCACCTTTGGCCCCTGGTATCTTCCATCAGGGTCCCCATTCAGTTTTCCAGAGATCGCTTGGATTACCTGTTGTAGTCCCTGGGTGACTTTTTGCTGCTCCTCACGGGCTACTTTAAACATCTCCGCTTGTGTCACAACAAGCTGTTTCACCAAGGACTCAGTGCCCTCCATTTGTGTTTTGGCCAGGACTTTAGCACACTCTGCCTGGGCCAGCACCAGTTGCTGCAGGGCTGCACTGTTTTCTGCAGCTCTCCTGTTTGTCTCCTGTTGCACAGAGGAGGATTGGATCAGAGCCTTGATAACATCCTCCATGTTGAGCTTTAAATGACTTCTACCCTCAGGCTTCCGTGGCAGGTGCCCGCATTCTCCACCATATGTGACAAACCACTTCTTTTACAGGTAGGATTGTCACCGATCTTGCAGTAACCACAGCCTTCTAGGGTATACAAAGTCCAGGACACCTTCAGCTCAGTTTTCCTTCTTTATTCAGTTTGAAAGCAGGTACTTTAAATAATAACAAAACAAACAAAATCCCTTGCTCTTACTTGAGCTCTTACTAGACAGTACTTGCTATCTGCAATTGGGTGGCTTTCCCACTTACCAATTTCCCAAACAAAAGCAATGTCTTTGCAATAAGCGCAGCCTCTCCTAGCTGTCTTTTTCTCTCTCTCTTGGAGCAGGCTGCTCTCTTCTTTTAAAGGCCTGTCTGCTAATTGAGTAGCTACAGGTGAGTGCCAATTAGCTAACTCTTAAAAACCAGATCCAAGCTGTGGTCTGTTATACAGCAACTAGTGCTGTTGGAGCATTGGCCCCCCCTGCTCTCCAAATACTCCGCCCCAGGGACCCATACCATGTTTTGCAGAGCCTCAGCTATGCATATTGCAAACTGTAACATCTCTCCCTGGGGCATTTAACTGAGAAATCCTCTGGTTGCTGTCTAGCAAATCAGGTCTGATGTATCTCCCATCCACCACTATTCCACCTTTATGCTCACAATATATATATATATATATATATATATATATATATATATATATATGTTTGCTTGCACTGGGGGGGCTGCAAATTTAGGTATAGCCCCGGGCGGCAAAAGCTCTAGCTACACCACTGCATGGAGGGAGAGGCAAGGGGAAGACATGGAAGGAGAGGGGGAGACATGGAAGCAAGGGAGAGGCTAGGGGGAGACATGGAGGGAGAGAGGCAATGGAGAAAGAGGGAGAGACATGGGGGGACAGGCAAGGACAGGCATAGAGGGACAGGCAAGGGAGAGACATGGAGAGAGGGGGAGAGACATGGAGAGAGGGGGATACATGGAGGGAGAGGGGGAGACATAGAGAGAGGCGAAAACATAGAGCGGGAGACATGGATTGAGAGGAAAAGACATGGAGGGAAAGGGGGAGACATGGTGGGAGAGGGGGAGACATGGGGGGAGAGGGGTAGACATGGGGGGAGTGGGGGAGAGAGAAGCAAGGAGGAGACATGGCGGGAGAGGGAGAGGCCAGGGGAGACATGGTGTGTGAGGCAAGGGGGAAAGGAAAGGGGGGAGAGAGAAGGACAAGGGAGACATGGAGAGAGGGGGAGACATAAGGGAGAGGGGAAGACATATATACTTGCATGGGGGGGGCGTCAAACTCAGGGTCAACCCTGCATTGCAAAAGCTCTTTCTATGTCACTGTATAAAATCCTACTACACAAATGCTTCTGAAAGAGATCGATCAAAAAAAAGTAAAGAGCTATAAGGAATTATTGGGAATATTTACTTCTGATTTTTGTAAACCATAGAATATTAATGTATTTTTTCTAAAAAGGATATATAATCATTAAAAAATGTACTTGTAACAAATGTGGTTACTTCAAGAAGAACAAGAAGGGCAAATATAGACTATAAATATAAAATATTGACCATAGAAAGTTACATGTGTTATAGCTAATTTCAAAACAGTTTTGATTAATTTACAAGTGAGAGAAGGAAAACTGAGGTCAGCAGAGGTAACTACTCTTCTTGCAAAAAGAAAATAAGCAAAATACAGATCATGCCACATATTTTACTTTAGTGCACACCATGTTACATTATGCTTCATCTAATTTTCATAAAAAAGACTCATATATACAATTTATATATATTCCAACATGAGCCTGTTGGAAATTTAAAAAAAATTGTTGTGTCCAAGGGATGATTAGGTTTAACAATATGTTTAGAAAAATGTCCAAATCAGTGGTTGACTTTGACAATTTTCCTTTACTGCGAGTGGGGGGTGGGGGATCGGGGGTACATTTTAAAAATAATTATATTTTAAATAAATGATTGCAGCAGCACTTTAAGGTTTGATGTTTGCATGATATTGCTATTCTATTGCAGCATAACTGTTTTTATTTTATGTTTTTTCTTTTTTATATGTGGCTTTTTTCTATTAGCACTGGTCATTCAGAATTCTTGTGAAGACCTTGAATGACCTTTCTAACTTGACTGTAATAAAAATGTGTTCACACTATTTTAATATAACTATTTTTTAATATAGTCTTTTATTATGGAGCTCTACAATATTAGAAAACAGGTATTATAACAAATTAAACTAATAAAATATACAGTATAAAACATGTATGTTCTCGAATTAGCAAGTGAATAGAGCCCCTAAATTAAAATCGGAATAAATATCAATGTCTGCAACTGGTTCAATTCAACTTCACTGTGTCCTTATAAATGAGTCTTGAAATGAAAGGGGTATTTCACAGACCAAATTAAAACAAATCAGCAAAACCTGGAATAATAAGACTGCAGGGTGTTCAATACCCCTCAGAGCAAATAAGAGAGCAAGAGCAATAACATGTCTCCCTCCAAGGTAATAATCCTGTTTGGGAAGGTAGTCCTCAACAATATACTTAGTAACTTAGAATTTTACATAATGATTGTAAAGTCCTGCCCCCCAGCTGCTATATAGATAATGATGATGTAGGATTGGCCACATGGTTTAATGTGGCCAGTCATTAAAGTGAATGCAGCTGGGTGGATTCAGCCACTAGGAGTCATAAGGGTCCAGCAATCAAAGATTGTTTCTAAATCCCCTTAAATTGGGTGATACGTTGACACTATATATACACTTGTATCAGAGTAGTATGTATGCTTTGCATAATCAGAAAAGTGTAATAATTGGCTTAGATTATTCTGTGCCAGGTCTTTATTGGATAAATTATGTTCTGCAATGCTCTGATAGTGGTAGAAAAAATTATAATCTGAAGGTGTGTAGTAAGAGAAGATACTTATTGAAATAGAAAGCCCATAGATATCCTCTACCAGCCACATATAGTTCATACATGTACGGTTTGTTTTATTCTACGGCCTCGATAACAATATGGAGTTTAACTAACAACTCCTTGCATTTTAGTCAAATGTTATACCACCGCCTGACAGTGTTTATCATAAAAAATACACAGCAACAATGCTATCACCTGAACCTTATAAGCATGTTCTACTTCCCCAACTGTATTTATCCAGCAGCAGTTTTAATCTTTTAAATACTGTTTGATAGTGCAGAGCACAATTGGTAAGTTTAATAGCCCTTTATCTCACATGTATGTTAAAAATAATTGTTTATGTTAAAGTCACTGTCATGATTTAGTTGTTTAAGGACTCATATTGCCAGTAACTTATGAATATGGCCAAGGGAGCATGACATAGTTGCATTGGGATTGTGTGTTATTGTGTGGTTATTTGTTGCCTGTACATGGTTAATATGTATCCTAGTTATAAAATATTATAAGAGGGAAAATGTTATATAGAACATATTTGGAATTGGTAAAAATAGAAGTTAGCTGCAGATCATTGCACACTCACACATACAGACCATGGGTCAAGACAGATGTATGTACTTCAAGTAGTCCTAAGCAAACACTTAAGTTTAACATAAAGGTGTTTTCACTAGCCAGCTATAGATAGATAGATGGGCTGACATCACACATACACAAATGTACACAAGGGTGTGATATTGGAGAGTATAAATATGTTGTTTTGATCATTCAATAAAGGTTGAGAGATAGATTTCACATATTCACAGTGTGAGACTATTTCTGTGTGTTGTATCCTGACTTGGGGAGTGATCTTGCCATGGGCCACTAGTAACCTGTATGCAGTATTCTCTGCCTGTACCTTTTGGGCCTTGCCCTCTTCAGAAGCCATCTTTTGTGCCACAGAGAACCGGAACTACATGATTCTGCTGGGGTATGTTTGAACTAGGTTCATATCAAGCCCCCTTGAAGAAGCAGATTGTGACATTGGTGGTAGTGGTGGGATCTCTGTAGAAGAGATGTCTGCAGCAGAGGGGGAGGAAGTGTCCAGATGGTACCAAAGATGGATGGAGATAATGCCTGCAGGTTCAACCAAGGATCAGCAGAGGGAACTCCGGATACAGATCATACAGGAGGTACAGGAGAAGTGGAGAAGGGAAAGCAATGGTCCTGTCTCAGCTCCTGTGGAGGGGAAATGCTTATCCCCAGTAGAGACAGAGAATGTTCTGGTGACTGGAAAGGACTGTAGAGGAATGGGCCTTCTAAATAAATGGATGGCATTTCTGGGACTATGGCCAGGTCATGAGCTAGTGGAATGGCTGATAGAATTAGTATGTGAAGAGGTCGCCCTGGAGGAGCAATATGCTTATTGGGTGGGACCTGTAAAAATACCTCATCGGGAGCCCTGTTTTTCATTGGGGCTGGAAGAGGCACTTTGGGACATTGTACATGGGGATCCAGATTGTGGCTTGGGGACAGAGAAAAGACAGCTGTGTCTGTTTGTCAAAAGCTGTCACATGCTGGGACTGGAGACAGGCTCTCAGACAGCTTTTGGCCTTTGATCAAGCAGGAGCTACAGCTGGAGGTGGATTATATAGACTTGCTGGATGAAGCATCCCTGGAGGGGTTTTGGCCACCTAGCTGAGAGAGATCATGCCAGTAAGGCATGGAACAGAACCACATAACAGGTACTACAGGGACCCAGCTAAATGTTGCTAAGGCTAGGTCAGAAAATAAAGGTATGGACTGTGGGGAGAATTTTGATATTAGGAATTCTCAAAATAACAAGGATGCCTTCATCCATGGGGTTGACTGGGAAGAAGAAGAACTTGTCCCTATCTTTAGGGGGCTGAGTCTCATCCAGTTAGAGGCATGGGGACAGGACCAAACCACAGCAGTGCCAGGCCCAGGGGAAGAACTGGGGATAAGCTACCCTGCTCTTCAGCCTGAACAAGAGGCAGTAGCAGCTGCTTCTCAAGGGCTGTCTGTAACTACCCACCAGGCAGTCTCAGAAGGAGAGAGTCAGGAGGTTCCATCTGAGGATCCAGAGACCAAACAGCCAGAGTGTACCCCAGATTGGGGTTTGTCTCCTGGTCTCCCTACATTGACTTCACTGCAGCTGCCCAAAGACACTAGTTGTGTATCTGTAACCCTGGAAAGAAGGGGCCACTGGCCAGGCTTGTTGTTAGAGAGGTTGGCTACTGAACCACAATGGCTTGTGTCAGAACTGCCCATTAATCCAGCATGGATGACACCAGAGAATGTCACTAGCCCATGTTGCAACTCCAGCATCCCAGTTTATTCAGGAAAAAGCTTGGGCCTAACAAAGGGAACCTTGTACTCTTCAATTTTACCCATGGGCCTGAGTATAAAATCAGCAGGACAGGAGGTCTCCCTAACCTGGAAGGAGAGGGCTTTGCTGAGTAAGGATCCTCCCACATTTATGCTGGACTTACTAGCTGGGATGTACTGTTTCCCCTGGACTATATTGAAGGGTCCTCCAAGTCAGTTGTCTTATAAGTCTCCCCAGGGGCTTGGGAAGGTCACTAGGCCACTGGGAATGAGTGAGTATTCACCCTGGACAGGGGGAGATGGGTTACCCAGAGAGCCACTGAGGCGATCACATGGATGAACTGTCACATCAAGAGGACTGGTAACCACCTGTATAGATGGGAAGTTATCCAACAGGATAAACTTCCCATGCTATACAAGAAAGGAATGGGGGAGACATTTTCATGATTTAATTGTTTAAGGACTCATATTGCCAGTAATTTATGAATATGGCGAAGGGAGCATGACATTGTTGCATTGGGATTATGTGTTATTGTGTGGTTATATGTTGCCTGTTCATGGTTATTATGTATCCTAGTTATAATATATTATAAGAGGGAAACTTTTACATAGAACATATGTGGAATTGGTAAAATGCTCTGCATAGAAGTTAGCTGCAGATCATTGCACGTTGGGTCAAGACAGATTTATGTACTTCAAGTAGTTCTCAGCAAACACTTGAGTTTAACAGAAAGCTTTTTTTCACCAGCCAGCTATAGATATCTGGTGAATTTGATCTTAAGAGCTTTGATAGCCCAAGGTTGCAGGCCAGATGGGCTGACATCACACATACACAAATGTACACAAGGGTGTGGTATTGGAGAGTATAAATATGTTGTTTTGATCATTCAATAAAGGCACATATCCACAGTTTGAGACTATTTCTGTGTGTTGTATCACACACACACACATCCTGACTTGGGGAGTGGTCTTGCCATGGGCCACTTGTAACCTGTATCCCTGTAGCCTGTCCCTTTGGGCTTTGCCCTCTTCAGAAGCCATCGTTTGTGCCACAGAGAACAGAAACTACACAATTCTGCTGGGGTAGGTTTGAACTAGGTACATATCAAGCCCCCTTGAAGAAGCAGATTGTGACAGTCACTATGCTCAATTTGTTCTTCTTACCATCAAAAAAGTAAAGCTACCAAAATCACTGTTATAACTAAATTTAGCATTTCTGTTGAAATAAAATGTTACTATTTATTCAAGCTAGTGCAATATTGAAATTCAGAAATCACCGAACGTGTGTAATTTACTTTCAATTATTCCCCTATTATTGTTTTGTGCAATGTGCATTGTAAATACTGCCTAAATTTTTAGGAAGATTATTTAATTTAAATTAAAACCTAAAGCTGTTATATTTAAAAGGATATAACAAAAAAATTACGCACATCAAACGATTAAACAAAATACAAGAGGGAAGCATTTTTTAGAGAAAAAGAACTGCTAAAATTAAGTTTTGTATTTTCTCTACATGTTCTCTCTTTCTTCTCATTTTATCGTATCTAGTTTGTGAAAAGCACAACATTATAGAAAGGACGGTAGATAAATGGAACAGCCTTCTAGCAGAAGTGGTACAAAGAAATACTGCATATACACTTAAATACACTTTCTGTGACCACCGTGAGTTCTCCACCAGTCTATACATATGAAGCAGTTGTTTACTCACTCTTCTTCTAAAGCAGAAGAAGCCATAGAGGACAACTGCAGGCAGCTACTCACAGGCAATTAGGCTTAAGATGCAGGCAGATTGAAGCTGGAAGGCATTCTCTGCTTAAAGTTTAGATCTAAATAAACTACTGGATATGTGTCTGATTTAGGTGTCGTGTACCAAACAATTAAAAAACACTTGAAGCTTAAGGACAGTTGGAATCTTAGATCTTAGAATCAGCCTAACTAGGTATGCTGATTGATTTTTATGTGCTGTCTATGTTGAATGTTATAAAAAAAAACATGATCTTCAAATTCAAGAAGTAAAATATAAAACTTTAAGAGTCAGGCACACTCCTTTTCAATTTGCAAATCCAATGATAAATATGTTGCATAGTTTGGCTAAATAGTTACACATTTATTAGAAGTATTTAGCACATTTAAAGTCTGTGATAAATAGACGCTTTGTACCCTGGAGATGGTTTCAGCAGTGGTTCTAAATATGCATTTGCAGTAAATAGTAATGGGAGTACAAATAATCTGCTTCTTAGCCAGAGCATCTGGAGATCACCAGATAGACCTCTTTATTTCTCCAGCCATCACAATGATGGATTGTGAAACTCAAGAAAGGTTCCCTTAAGGATTTGTTTAATATTTTATTTTTAGCCCAAAAGGAGGGGGTCAATTAAAAAAAAAAGCATGTACTACTCACTGGAAGATTCAATGACAGGGAACTAGAAGTGGACATTTCTTTCAGTCTGAGGTCTTCTTTCACTAAATGTTTCCTGCTTTTGGCACGTCTCATTTTCTACAATACTTTGACCAAAATAAACCTGAATATTTCATTTATTAATAAGTTACACAAAATGAAAAATCAACTAAATTTGTTTCAATGATAAATTTCTAAAAAACATTATTAATAATCTCTTTGTATCTACATAGGATTTTTATATTTCTAGTAAGCATATGCTTTCTTAGCTTTCATGGCTTTATATACACTTAAAACATACATGGGCTTTAAAGATGACCAAAAAAGTATATTTATTACAATAATAAATGCAACTGCAGGCATAATGGTTTATTTATTAAATAGTGATGATGTAAATTGGGACATTATTATGAGCAGACACTGAGTGACTTCAGGGAGTCACAGTCAGAGATATCAGTTTCAAATGAATTTGTTAAAGAATAATATAAACTTGAATGAAATTCATGTAAATCATAACCATCATTATCGTGAATCTTCAATGCACATGCTTGAAATAGAGATTATCATTTTATTGCTTATAATAATGTAGCATTGTAATAATAATAATAATAATAATAATAGATGGATCTTCATAAAACTAAGCTGTAAATGATTATAGTTTCACATGCAGAAGACTTGTAGAATAGCGTAATTCACATTTTTTACTGAGCGGTTTTAGAACTCCCTAAATATTAAATAACAATAGATTGATATACTTACTTTGTGAGAGCTTGGGTGCAAAATCAACAGCCTTCGCCTATAATTTCCTGCTGTGCCCTCACTGGCCAATGCCATAGATGGCATAGAAGACATCACTGAGAAATAGTAGTGAAAAAGGAAATTGATAATGGTATCTCCACAAATTTCACCCTGTTAAGACTTCTACTAATTAGAGTCCAGATTTATAATAACTATATACATTTAGTTTTTAATAGAACTGCCTTATATGACTTTTTAAATCAAACAATGCATTACTATATTGCATTTGTTTATTTGAAATAATAATTTTATTTAAAAAAAAAAAAAAGGATTTATAGTAATACAACAACGTGTTTACAATGAATTATCTATATAGGCTAAAATAACACACACAAAAAAAATGAGAAAGAATGCTTGGGTACCTGAAGACATGACACCAGTAGATGCCATACTTGGGTCAAATACACAAAGCACCTCCTCTGAGACGTTACCCATATCCTTACGTCAACACCCACAAGAGCGATAGTGAAAGATGAGGAGGTGCCAGAGAACTGTAGGAGAGGGCTGTCTTTTTCACTCAAGTTATATGGTGAGATGACTCCATTACAAAAAAGATTGTAAGTATATCTATCAGTTTTTATTGTTAATAGATCACTTTGAATCTTTCTCTTGATTGAGTCTCAGAAGAAGAACCAAAAATCAAAGTATTTTTAGAGAAAATATACATTTTTGAGAACTCTTTGAAAAGAGACTTCCATCTTGTCTTTGTTGCATCACTTCTTAAGAGCTTGATCAGGAGGGATATGTTTTTAACTATCACTGGAAGGAGGGACGGGGGAGCAGGGAGTATCTTAGATAATAGGATCAGAATGAAATTGACACCACTTACTTTTCCCCTTATATGCCAAGAAGCAGACTGATTGCATCAACAAATACATCCACAGCTTTCCGGAAATGTAAATCCCCTCTCTTACACAAATCTTCTGTCAAAGTATTATGGATGCCTCCAGAATCCAGCAGAGGCATTTTTTAATGATAAACTAGCTTTAAGACTTTTCCCCTCCAAATTAATCAGACTCAAAGTTTTAAAATATATATATATATATATATATATATATATATATATATATATATATATATATATATATATATATATTATGCCTTATATGAGGAGTAGGGGAACTTCTGAGACAATTATGTATACTACTAAATATATCTTCACATTAACTTCCATGAAAAGAAATAAGGGTGTGGGGAAAGGTCAACAGTCCAACTTCATGTAGGAGTCACAGGCCCCCCCTATATGGCCCTGTAGATGGTGGTCTTATGTACAATTGTTCATTCTTAATACATTCTTTCACCCACAGCTTTATTTCTTTTCATGTCTTGGAGCATCTGAAGTGACCAGTATTTTTTTTTAAAGAAGTTTCAAGTCCCGGAAAGTGCATTTTATCTATGACGGGATGATGTTTTAAGACTGAACAATTGTACATAATTGAACATAAGACCACCACCTGTTTTTATTCCTCATGGGACATTAGCTGTCTTGAAGACCAGGTACCTATACACTATTACTTGTTTGTTGTCTAATGCTGAGCAATGCAGTATATTTGCTAACCTAAGCTAGGTGGAGCAGCATATTTGTTTTTCACTACATTAACTGCCATATTGCCCTATTATTTTTTATCTCTGTTTTTTTTTTTATTGATGGAGAGACTTTAGAACCTCCATCAGCCATTCAGTGCATGGAAACAATAATGAGCCAAATCTCAATAGCAGCTCATACTTATTTTTTATATCCATAAGCATCATGACTAGTTTTTAGTTTCTATTTATAATGCATTTTTATTTTTGGTTTTCAAGTACATATCCTGAGAGTTTGCTTTGTCATTAGTTATATTAAAATAAGGGATTAATCCACTCTGCCTGCTTTTTAAATGCTGTCTGCATTATTATTAAATTCATTATTTGGCCCTTTACAAAATACCAAGGGCCTCATTCAATTGCGATTTGGCCAATTGAATAAGGCTCTAAATAAGCACATAGCATATTATTTTTATAGAAGTTTTTAGTTAGTGAAAACCTTGCTTTTGGATAGATGCTTACTAACTAAAAACTTCTTTAAAAAATATATGTTATGTGCTTATTTAGAGCCTTATTCAATTACCAAAATTGCAATTGAACGAGGGCCCAATTATTTAAAACGTGTTTGGCAAGCTGATAAAGTGTTCCATCGAGAAAAAAAATCAGGTTTAAAATACATTTAGACAACTTACACTCTGGCAAACTAGCCTGCCTCTGACACAGCGGGATGGACCACTATTTTTGGTTCCAGTTATGTAGCTTTCCCTCACCATACAGCTTCAAGTCACAGCTGATTCAAGAGGGTGCTATAAGTTATGTCGAATTCAAAACAGCATACTATCAATATGGCTCTTCAGTGGTCCTTTAATACGCAGTCTTTATGACTAGTTTTTGGTGTTTAGTTTTTGAAAGCTGCTGTGTGGTTTTTGCTTCCTAAGTAAAAAAACAAACACAGAACTGGCAGTGAGTATGGGCTGTAGGGAGAAGGAATATTGCAGTGAGTAAGGGCTGTGGATATTTTATTTCTGTTTGACAGATTACAATAAATATGGTGTTTCCAACATGGCTTATTTGTCCCACACAGAGAGATTTGTTATATGCAGGTCACCCACCTGGGATTCATATATTGATAGTCTAGTTTATTTTGTCTTGGAAGCAGATATGGTAACTGATGCTGCTCAGTGCTTCTACAAACACTAAAACTTGAGACTCACTGCTGTTATCAGCTGATGGGCTGACCATTTCATTGAAGACTTACTATGATAAAAATGAAAATTTTGTATTTAAGTCACATACTACTGTAACTTAACTTCAGGAAACAGCCAAAGAAAGGTACTGAAACTATTGTATTGAACAATATTTCAGAACATTGCTATTCTGGCTGTTGTACAGAAAAATTATTTTGATAGTATTTATTATTTTCAAGTTAATTTATTTTTATGCAATGCCTCAAACTCAAACAAAATTTGGCTGTGGGTGTTTGTTTTAAATAAATGTTTAGATGTATTCTGTTGACTCCAGCTCGAAAATTTTGATCTTACAGCTGAACTCGTACACCCTGCCTTTTTAAGTCGGATTTCAGGGGGTGTGATCATATGATCTGACCATATTTAACACAGCCAATAGTAAATGAGACCATCATCATGACATGGTAAAACATGGAAGTTACACGTAATCTGCAATCGGAAGTAGGAGGCTAATTGGGCTCGCAATCTAGCACTTTATAAAAAGTATTAGATCATCTGTTTTAGTCCATGTGGGTTTCATGATATGTATTAACCCCTTGAGTCCTGGGATCAATATAAAAAATAATATTTTTTAATTGCATATTTGTGGCGTTGAGACTGTTGTGTTATTAATTAAAATGTGTTTCCATGCTTTTAAAGTACAGCATTGTGTTTTAATTGCTGTTACAGCTCTAATAAGTGTTTGAAGAAAAGCCCCTGTGAGTCCTATTTAGTATTCATAATATTTTTGCCAGAAACATGATACGTTGTTTTCAATAGCGGGTTAGACTTAGATCTAGAGCTACGGATCTAATAGAATATTCATTCTGTGTAACTTTAATTAATTATAGTAATATTCTAGCTGTGCTAAAACCAAGGAGTTCTAAAGCTGGTTTTGTGGGTTTGGCTGTCCCATAGTGATTGTGGGTGGGTAACTCAAAATTGCGAGTAGCTAATAGAATATGTGGCAATATTATGTTCATCGCCTTAACAGCTGTATAAGTGCCTGATCATAATTTTGTTCCATATCTGCCTGCTTAAACAATCAGTCTCCATTCCAGCTCTGTAGTTACTACCTTACAATACACAATACACTTTTGACCAAACTTATCTTTGCCCATTTCATATTGGACTTTATATGCATAGATGAAAACCAACACACACACACAGAATCGGCCATTGTGATAAGTTTGTAGATCCAAAGCCATTATTAACTGCATAGTGTAATTAAAACTAAACATCTATTAAGTATTAGTACTTTATCGCCACACTATAGGAGAAGTGCCATTGTATGACTTTTGATGGCATAGATATAGTGTATAAATATTAGATTCCAGAGGATTAGCTTAGTTACTATAACAGGGTTTCTCAGCATAATAATTTACCTTTTTTCTAAGGGAAAACACTGCAGGGGCAACATCAGAAAAATCACCTAGTGAATGTTTAGTGATATGCCCATATACATCTACAAGAACACTAGAAATAATTCCAATAAAGTTGTTAAAGAAAAACTTGTGACATATTCAAGAAGTTGTATATCACAATTACTACAGTAATATCTTGTTTGTACAAAACATCATGTATTTAATATTTTGGATATGGTGTCTTTTCCATAGTCGTGATGATTCAGTATAGTTTTTAGAATTATCCAAGTAATCAAGAAGTTTAATTTCTTATAGATTTTGAGATGGCCTAAAATTGGTCGATAGTATTCCTTCAGCCATTGAAGGTCTCTTCTTATAACTACTAGGGTGTTGGCTAATATTTAAATTTTAATTGGACAAAGGTATATAAAGAAGACACAGCTGGCACAAGCTCCATCTGTGAAAAAAACAAACAAAAAAACAGGATCAAGATGTAATTCAATACAGACAGAAAGTGCAAATTAAATAGGCTATAAAAAGCTACAATTATTCTCACTCAGACTGTTCTTTGAAGAGAGAGTATCACATATCTATTGCACCTTTACACTGTTGCAGATAACAATGCTTTACTATTAAGAGAAGAAACAACAACACATATGGGAATACTGGGTTGATTTCCCCCCTCACAATACAAGGGAGAATTTTTATGTTTTTAAGTATTTTCATAGAAGCGACTTCTGAACACACCAAGGACCGGACCCAGAAGGAGACATGTGGTAATACAGGTTTGAAAGGCACCCACCAAGTAATTAAATTGTTTAAAATTTGGGGCTACACTCATCCTCTGTTACCAATAAATTACCATTTTAGGAAAACTTCACATGTTTTGAAATACTGTAGATAACAATGCTATGAGCATGATTGCATTTTTAGAGAATACCTTTATTTTAGTAGACTTTCATGATGTCTAGATTTTCAAAAGCTAGTTATCTGTTTTGTCCAGTTAATGAATGTGTTTGTACAGAGAAAGGAAAGATGTTCAATCGGTAAATGTGACAGCTGGTAGTGAGCATGTGCAGCAGAGGTGTCTAATGCCGATTCTCCAGTGAGGCAGTGAATGCTTCTTTTTCCCTCACATCACTATTGAATAGTGAAAAATAGAAAACAAATATGCAACCTCAGACTCTACAAAACAGTGCTCTAGTGGTGACATAAGTTATCCCTTTCATTAGTCACACAGCACACCCCTACCTTCCACTCAGGGAACCAGGAGGTCACACCACCCTGAAGCCATACAGGATTGGGCCTGGTCCGTACTTGGATGGGAGACCACCTAGGAATACCAGGCGCTGTACGCTGTGACCCACTGGAGAAGGAATTGGCAACAATCTCCAGTAGCTCTGCCATGAATACCAAGTGGATCAGCATGGAGTGTTGCGGTCCATGAGATCACAGAGAATCAGACACGACTGAATGACACAAACTCACACACCTTTACCTACAGAAAGGCACCCATGTAAACAAGAATTTACGGAAGCCCCATGGACATTCCAATGATGAATCAGTGCATCTCGTGTCTACAATTGATCTCAAAGATGATGCTCAAGTATTCAGTTTCATTTAGGGGGCTGTAAGTGTGATAAAATATTCAGAGCAACTAAACCACAAAGAAACGTGGCATCAAATTAAAGAAAGTATGACATTTAGAGATAGAGGTGATACAAAAGAAAAGGAAGTTGTATCCAATTCCTTCCTAGTGCATTTTAGGATATTTAACCAAGATTATAAACAAAAAGTACTGGAAACACATGAAGAGAAGAAAAGAGCTGAGCCAAACGTGAGTTCCAAGACATGCACTCATAAATAATACCAGACATTAATGTTTTATATTGACAGACGTTTGTAAAAGAAAATGTTTGTACCATAGAATTATTCATAACAATAAAATGTACCCCCCCCCCCCCCAAAAAAAAAAAACATAAAAGAAAAAATAAAGACATAAACAATATTTAGGTTAGAAAATATCACACATGACTTGCTTGGTTCATTAAGGGCTGGTTCCATATGTTAGATGTATGTAATGTGTGACTACCATTTATAAAAATGCCTACTCATCAAATAACGAGAGTGTCTTTTTCCTATAAGATAAGAAAACCAAGGAGATTTGATAGATTCTGTATATCTACAAAAGGGTAGAAAAGGATGGTAACAGCAATTTACCACATGAGAAATGGTTATTTCCTAAGTGTGAAACTTATATTTCAATAGTTATATATCCATGGGGCAAGTTCCAAGGTAATTGTGTTTGTGAATCCTTTGAGGAAGTAAAAATGCAAGCTTAAAATACTGCTCCTTAAATGCATCATTGGAGCTAGGACTTTTGCTCATGTGATAATGTATGACTGTGAACATCTTATATAAAACCTGCAATAGTGGAGATAACCCCTCAACAAGAAATTCCTATGGGTAGCATAGCTTTGCTTTGTCTTAGGAGATATATAACCTATTGGACTCTCGGGAAGAATGTTCTAATTCCCAAAAATATTTGTGTCACTGTTACACATTGTGCTGTCCATACCAGCCTGAAACTGTGTAAAGACTGCATTGTGCAAATATTATGCTTTTATCATATTTTGCCAGTTAGATCTGTTTTTTGGAATACATTCTTTGTACAGTGGAAACCATCATGTCACAACTAGGTGCCACAGCTGGGCATGTAAAGGGTTTCACACTATTTAGAATATTATTTTCAGTTGGTTGGGCTCAGTAAGGCTATAACTGGTCCCAGGAAAAAATCAGTTTATGAAGATCTATAAAGTAATTTAAAGGCACACAACACAATGATTTTTTTTTTTTGCTTGTAAACTTTGAATCTAAGTGCATAAGTAAGTAGGAAAAAGTCATACAGCAAGTTTTTAATTGTAAAAATATATAAATTGATGCTTCTGCTGGGGCCTGTGGGAATCCATTATACATAGGTGGAAGTTATTTGTTTGATTAGGGGTGTTTCTGGAGAGATATGGGTGCATTTCCTGAAGCAATGAGTCTGTTTATGGCCAAGTGAGAAGGATGTGGTGTTAATTTCAATCTTATCAAATTATTTTATCAAAGGCACTTTGTCCTCTCCTCTCTCCATTGATAGCCAAAACACACACTTTCATGATTTAGCTCTGATGAAGTTATGTAACAAACAGAAAATAGATTCCTGTGCTGAAACAGAACCTTCAAAAATTCTGATTTTTCCCTAGAAAAGTTTATATCCTTTGCATACACAGCTACTAATGGGAATCTGGTCATTTTTCTGTTTTGTTTTTAGAGCACTTGCACACAATACCAATTGTCCAAAGAGGAATGGACTCCCACCTCCCTTTGATCAGGATTTTGAGGCCATAAAATCTGCTTTGCAATAGCACTATAACCTAACTCCTAAAGTGTGCAAAAAATAAACTTAGATCATTACTAAATGGTGCAACTGAGAACTATACTGCCGTGGAAGCCCATCTCACCACAGTATTTTGGCAGTGGATAACAGGACTTAAGGTGGAGCATTTCCAGGACCTGGAATGTTTACTGGTTAATTAGCAGTTCCCACGTATATGCCCACCAGATATAAAGAGATGGATACTCGACAGGACACCAAGAACCGCAAAAGAAGCCACAAGATTGGCTTATTTTTGTGAAGCCAAGTGTGACTTTAGGGAAAAAAAAGAAGCCTTTGCAAAGACCACCCCAGTTGGAAACAGGGTTTAAAAAACACCTCAAGCCTGCCAGCAGTCCTGTTGTCTCCATTGTAGACATACTCCCACCTCCTTCAGACCCCTTCCTGCTCCCCAAACAATATACACTTGTTCTATGGGCACTGGAGATTGTGCTCCCCAAACAACATACATATGTTCCATTGGCACTGGAAGTTGGATCCCACCAAAAACCCTGATACTGGCAAGGTTCTGCCAGTGAAAATGTCCTCAGAGCTCACCAGCTCTAAACACACAAGACTCACTTCTGCTCAGAAAAAAAGTATGCACCACCAGAGGGGGGCACTACCAGAGATTAACCCAGCTGTTGTTTTTTTTTTTTTTTTGTCACCAGGACAGAAGAAACCAGCAATGAAAACCTGCAGTCTATCAATGTAGGTAACAAAGTAACAATGTGACTCCAGGTCTGGTAAGGTCTGAGGACATTATCCCTGGGAATTGTTCGGAGAGTTTGGTAGAATTCACCCTGCAGTGGCACATGTACATCTTGATTGGGGTGCAGGGAGATATCTGAAGTAGGTGAGGTATTGGATGCTATTGCTTGCCACTGACTTCAGTCATTTGCTTTCCCAGTATATTCATGAGAATGTATCCTGTAATCCAGATAAGCTGGTTAAAAACATTTAACCCCAAAAGGTACCAAGTGAAAAAGTGAATGGAGATTATGACTGGGAGGAAGACAGAGGAATAATGTTTTTCTATCTGTACCAAAATTAGCATGGTCACAGGATCTAGGGAATATAGGAAAGGTGGTGAGGACAGAGATGTCTTAAGTGGCAGTAGTGATCCATCACCACTCAGCTCACACTAAGGGAGTGATACAGATGGAGTATGAGGTCAGGGAACCCCACACTGTGCCTAAGAAATGCCATGAGCCACCTGTCCCAGTGGTTTAACAGCAGGATCCTATCTCAGGGCACATACCAGACCCTAACAGAGAGATTAATGGTCAGAAATTCCACTAGGCTCAGCAGACTGATCCCACTCCAACACTACTGTAGAGATGTTTTACAGTATATTTGGGTTATGTATCATTTTTATAGCTCCGGATAGCCAAAGGCATCCAGACGACTGTTACATCTTAAATTGCCTTGATAATGGCAACTTTATAGTACTGGCTTTTGGATTGTAGGTTACAGAAAATAGGGTTTGTGCAGTCACTGTAAGTGGATGGTAACTTGGAAAGGCTGCTTTATAGTTAGCCATTTCAACCACACACTTGCTCCAGACATGCACCTATACAGTTTTTAGCATACATCACATTATGATACAATTCTACTTTCAAAACATGGCCAACCACACAATGATGATCTTCTGCAGAGAATAAATCACTGTATTATTATTATTATTATTATTATTATTATAATAATAATTGTAAGAAAAATAATACAGTAATATATATATTGAGTTGACAGAGGGTAAAAAGGGGGAAATACAGCATATAATTGCTAACCCAAACAGCTTGCTGTTTTTGCTATAGTTCGCTTCTTCTTTGGCTATTGCACAAGTTAGCTGACAGAGGTTACACCCAAAGGGAGTTAAACTTCCATGATGCAAAATATATTATGTCTAACAATGTTTGTTCTTAGGTGAGCATTTATATCACTGTCTTGATGTTGCTGACCAATTGCTGAGTTATAGAAAAGAAAGAAGCCTTTGCAAAGAGCACCCCCAGTTGGAAACATGAATCTCATCAGCTGGACCTCAACAATGAGGACCATGAAGTCTAAAAACATAAATATCTGGGATTTCCAGATTCTCTTGTGCAGACAAGATCTCAAAACAAAGGTGGATCTAACCACGAACAAAATATGTTTTGTTTAATTTCAGTTGAGCATCTGTGTCATTCTTTTTATCTATATAAATTATATTTATTGATGGATGAGGACGTCATTAAATTCCAAATTTCTGCATGCATAATGAAAAATCAATATAACTTTATACACATCTAATATAATATCCCTTTTCATGTTTATATATATATATATATATATATATATATATATATATATATATTTATATTGTGACCAAGATGGCCGTGTAGAGCGGTGCTTTCTTGAGTTAGAAATGGATACGTTCTGGTGAGGCAGCAAACAGGTTTAATATGAAATAAAAAAACAAACAGGAGCAGTAACTCTGCTTAAATAATGAAAATAAACATCTACATATACGGACTGACTGTGACACAGGAACGCCCTGACTATACCTGTGCCGCTTACCTGCAACAGGGACAAAAAGACTACACCCCGGTGTCTTCAGGACGGAGCTCCCACTCCGTTGTACTCTGGAAGGAGTAATTTCGTAGGAATAGCGCCACCTAGTGGCAAGGACAAAGACAGTCTTTTAATAATTATAATTTGCCACCTTGTGGCCAGGTTACAAATAGTCTCTGGTTATTGAAAGATTGCCACCTTGTGGCCAGGATACAAATAGTCTCCAACTATTGCTATATTGCCACCTTGTGGCCAGGATACAAATAGTCTCTAGTTATTGAAAGATTGCCACCTTGTGGCCAGGATACAAATAGTCTCCGACTATTGCTATATTGCCACCTTGTGGCTAGGATACAAACAGTCTCTTGTATATCGGTAGTCTTTTCCACGTTTCTACATCAGTAGCCGCAGATGAAGCATAGGGCCCGCCCTTCTCTCCCGTATGCTTCACCCCAGGAACCGTTTGATTCAGCAGTATTAAATTATAGCATATGTACCGGTCAAACACTCAGCAACTTCCCTGGGGCATAATCAGTCTGGTACCTTCAAACAGGGCCTCTGTCGGCTCCACGCTCAGCACACCTCTTCTCCAAATAGTACTCTTTAGTAAAAATAGTGCAGGTCACAACAGTCCACGATATCCCAAAGGTATTGTTTTCAGTCACTCTCTAAGGCTCAGGTATACAGCTGGACTTGTACCTTTCTGCTCCAAGAAACCGCAGGATCTCACTCACCACATGGCTTGTCCAAACAGTTCATCTTGGTCATCCCCGCAGCAATTGAGGCAGCTGTCAGTCCTCTCAACTCGCTGTACTTTACAGGCTCCTTCCAGCTTGTCTCCTAAGCAAGTCCTCAGCTTCTGGCTTCAGCTTCCAAACTACTTAGGCCAGAGCCTAATCAGCAGCACACCCCTCTCCTTCACTGGGGCTTTTTTTTTTTTTTTTTAGTGAAGCACTGGACCAGGTGAATTTAAGTGTTTTAACTCTCTGAGAGCTGGATACAAGGAGCAGTACAGCCTATAGCTTACATAACGGCCCTCAATAATCTGTCCCCGGCTCCTTACATTCTCACAATATATATATATATATATATATATATATATATATATATATATATATATATATATAGTGCCTTGGCCCCCATAGTAATATACAGTTGTGCTCAAAAGTTTGCATACCCTGGCAGAGATTGTGAAATTTGGGCATTTATTTTGAAAATATGACTGATCTTCCCCAAAAAAATATTTTATTGAAGGATAGTGATCACATGAAGCCATTTATTATCACATAGTTGTTTGGCTCATTTTTAAATCATAATGATAACAGAAATCACTTAAATGGCTCTGATCAAAAGTTGACATACCCTTGAATGTTTGGCCTTGTTACAGACACACAAGGTGACACACACAGGTTAAAATGGCAAATAAAGGTTAATTTGCCACACCTGTGGCTTTTTTAATTGCAATTAGTGTCTGTGTATAAATAGTCAATGTGTTTGTTAGCTCTCACATGGATGCACTGAGCAGGCTAGATACTGAGCCATGGGGAGCAGAAAAGAACTGTCAAAAGATCTGCGTAACAAGGTAATGGAACTTCATGGAGATGGAAAAGGATATAAAAAGATATCCAAAGCCTTGAGAATGCCAGTCAGTACTGTTCAATCAATCACTTATTAAGAAGTGGAAAATTTGGGGATCTCAAGACAAGGTCAGGAAGACCAAGAAAGATTTCAGCCGCACCTGCCAGAAGAATTGTTCAGAATACAAAGAAAAAAACACAGGTAACCTCAGGAGAAATACAGGCTGCTCTGGAAAAAGTTGGTGTGGTTGTTCCAAGGAGTACAATACGACAATACTTGAACAAAAATGAGCTGCATGGTCGAGTTGCTAGAAAGAAGCCTTTACTGCGCCAATGCCACAAAAAAGCAATATGCCCGACAACACCTTGACACTCTTCACAGCTTCTGGCACACTGTAATTTGGAGTGACGAGACCAAAATAGAGCTTCATGGTCACAACCATAAGTGCTATGTTTGGAAAGAATACCATCCCCACTGTTAAGCATAGTGGTGGCTCACTGATGTTTTTTTTGGGGGAGCTCTAAAGGCACGGGGAATCTTGTTAAAATTTATGGCAATATGAATGCAGCATGTTATCAGAAAATACTAGCAGACAATTTGCATTCGTCTGAACGAAGGCTGGGCATGGGACGCTCTTGGACTTTCCAGCATGACAATGACCCTAACCACAAGGCCAAGTTGACCTTCCAGTGGTTACAGCAGAAACATGTGAAGGTTGTGGGGTGGCCATCAGAGTCTCCTGACCTTAATATCATCGAGCCACTCTGGGAAGATCTCAAACATGCGGTTCATGCAAGACAACCAAAGACTTTGCATGACGTGGAGGCATTTTGCCAAGACGAATGGGCAGCTCTACCACCTGCAAGAATTAGGGCTTTATAGACAATTAATACAAAAGACTGCACGCTGTCATTGATGCTAAAGAGGGCAATACACAGTATTAAGAACTAAGGGTATTTGTTCCCATGTTTTTGTTTTATGATTGTGTCAATTTGTTATAAGCTACAGTTGAATATGAATCCCATAAGAAATAAAAGAAATGTGTTTTGCTTGCTCACTCATGTTTTCTTTAAAAATGGTACCAATTCCCCAAAGGTATGCAGACTTTTGATCACAACTGTACAATTAAAGATTTGTATTCAAAGTGGGAACAAAACCACACCATGATGCATATTCAAGCACTGACTTTTAGAAGCAACAAAGAAAAATATGATTCCCATTGTTCTTTAGATTATTCCAACTAATATTTAGACAACATTTGAAGGATAGATTGATATGCCATTAAACAAATAACATGACTTTCATTATAAGACAGCACTTTCATCTAATTAGGAAAATCCTTAAAGGTAAACATTTAACATTCCACTTCTCAGATCAAAGTAAAACAAAGTAATCTTTGATTTGGTGTTATCTGTGACCCTTTCATTTTTAAGATAATCAAAACTACATTGTATAAAATTTAACATTTTTGACTGACATAAAAAGGATTTTAAAAAAATTCAGTGACCAAATAATTGAGTTTGATCAAAGTGTGTAAAAAAGAGATTTATTTTAATTATAAATTACACAACAAAAGAGAGATAAATGCAGTTTAGTTTTTTTAAGCATTAATAGTTAAGAGCCATTCTAGATTGCATTGACTTTGCAAATGAAGAAAATAATTAAGAAAAGCTGTTACAGGCTCCATTTACCTGGATTTCACTTGTGGATCCATTTCGATGTAATGTGAATTGGCTACCTTCAAAGAACAGATGCAAATTATTGTCAAGGTGACACAGCCATAGTCTCAGAAGACTAGCAAAAAGAAGTTAGTTTATTGAACAGGACTAACATTTCACAAGGTATGACAAAAAGATACAACTAAGGGCTCTGTGCAAAATAACATTTGTGCAACTGAAAAAATATTACACAGTTACATAGTTACATAAAAAAGTGTCATTAAAAACTTTAACAAATTATTTTACAATAAAGAATAGTTTATAAAAAATAGCAGTAACTGAAAGGGGAGTAGAATAGTACCGTATATTGTGTGAATACAGGCCCAGTGTACATTTCTATTTTAAACCCTAGTTTGTGATGTCTAAATATCCATAGTTTGTTAATATGAGACAGGAGTCTGTGTGCCTTCTATAAATGACTTTGTCTAGAGAACTTTCATGATCTTTTTAGTTTTTTTTTAGTTAACGAATGTAAGGAACAACTACATCAAATGATACTTTCAGGCGATTAATCATATGCCATCCAAGGTGAAAATGTGCAGTTATTTAAAACAAGTTACCTTTGATTCAGTTCTGCTGATGCGTTCTTTTATTTGTGCTAGGAGCTTGATTCCTTGTACTCCATTTTGTCCTTGGGAATCAGATACTCTGACCTCTTTTTCACACAATGCAGGCTATGAACAATTGAGTCTGTCAACTATAGTGCCATCACAGTGACATCACAAACTGATTTTACCATCATACATATTTGAAATAGTCATATGGTTATGTTGTTATGCAATATTTCTTAATCGCTTAATGCCGATGATTACTTAATATGTGATTTATACACATCCACTTAACATAGGATGGGAAACATAACATTACAGTAATCAAATGCATGATGACATAAAGGTGTCCAGACATATTTTACCATTATTCATATTTTATATATAATTATATGATTATGTTGTTGTCCAATATATCTCAATTGCTTCATGCAAATTATTACTTAATATATGATTTATACACATCCATTAAACTTTAACACAGGATGGATATTCTTAACTATGATATGGATACACCTTATTATGTCATTAACTAAATATTATATATATATCAATGTCCCAAAACAGTAACCATTAGAAACACAAGAACATAGTCTTAATTGTAGCAGACCATGTATTAATATCATTGGTGTGGTGCAAATGCTATCCAGGAAGACAGGAGGCTGTATAAAAATAGGATCATATGTTGGCCTAAAGGTTACACTGTAATGATAATTCTTAGCATTTTACTGAAGTCACATTGGGTCATTACACTACAATAACAATAATTGGATGAATATACAGTAAATCATCATTATTGTATGACTAACATGCATGCTGGTTAGGAGCCTGGTAACCATGGTGTTGGAGAAGGTGTTGGTGGAAGAGCTGTTTCGGGTAGGAGGATGATCCTGCCAGTATGTGGCCCAGGTGGCGGATCAACCTGTGGGATGAGGAGGCCAGTGGGGTCAAAGTCCACAATAACAATAATTAGATAAATATAAATCTCATAATTCATCCTTTCATGTAATAGAAGTAACCAGTAATGTGCAGAGCACTTACATCATGTGTTCATCTGTTCATTGAGATGCAATTGAACCTTGTTTATGTAATCCAAATCAATTACACACTGTAACGGCTACCCCGGTAGTGAGAGGGTACCAGCCGTTGGAGACGTCCTTTTCCCTGGCAAGCTGCTGTGTAAAAGTGAAGTTGGTATAATCCCATCCAAGAGGTCCAGAGGGAAAGTCAGGTTCAGCATTAAATATCCATATAGAAGCACTGCGCAGTCTCAGAAGCCCAGACCACCCATATTGGACGACACTTTCTTGGGAGTCAAAGAATACTGTCTTTATTTTGTTATATGCAGAAATATATATACACCTCTTTCCACAGGTAATACACATGCCCATATTTGGCCACACAATACACATAGAGAGAACAATAGGTGTGGTCACACCTCCCAGGGACTAGCCGGCTACTTTGATACAATAACAGACATTGATAAGATAATGCTTCTCTTTGTTCCATCTTTCACAATGTGAACACTTTACACAATAGGGCTCTCCTGCCTCTAGGAGACCCTAATAGGATTATGTATTATGCTAGGTGTCTGCAATGGTCTGAGCTAATATCCTGCAGAGCATAAACCAACATATCTATAGTATAGCAATGTGATCATATTTTAACCATAATAATGAAATAACCATAACACAGGGTAAAACAGTGATGGGTTCCATTACACACCTCCCCCGTGACCATAAGCCGGCATACACGGTCTGATCTTAACGGATCGGCCTGGGGATGTCCGGACAAAACGATTTGTTGGTCACTTCTACAGTTTGACAACCCATCAGCATTACTGCAATTCACATTTCCTCACATTTCAAGAACAAAACAAACGCACACTTCATACAGCATTCACAGCAATAAACATTTCAAGGAGAGGGAAAATACATTTTACAAACTGGTTTCAGACAATTAAATAATGAGGCAGAAAAGCATCAGCCTTCCAAATGAACTGAAGTCCTTTAGCAAAACAGTCCCAAGTTGCAAAGTACATTCCTCCCCCAGCTCGTGGTCGGGCCCCTATTGTACAGGGCCCACTGTTCTCCCCCTGTACACCCACCCAAAAAAATCCAGGATCCCATCCCAACAGTCCAGGATCCCAGTGTCCAAAAGGTGGGCCACAATCTCTGTCCCATAGAAACCCCTTTCCATATAAAACGTTCCCGCTCATCCCCTCTATCGTCGGCTAATGCTCGGTACTTTTGGAGGGTGGGGTCCTGTCTAGTTTCCCTCACAAGCTCTTCGGGGGTGTCCCACGCTATGGGTCTCTCTGTGGCGGTAGTGCTAAGTGTCTGCTTGTGGCTTACCTGGGTCTCCCGACCTGTTGTAGGAACGTTCTCGGTACGGGTCTGTGAGAGGGTGGTCACGGGACAAGCAGCAGCAGTCGTGGGTAAAAAGGCTGAGGCTAGAGGGCCAATATCGTTGCCCAGCACAACCTCAGCAGGTAAATTATCCATGATGCCTACTGTGGTCTTTCCCGACCCGATTCCCCAATCCAAGTGTACCCGGGCGGTGGGTAAGCGAAAAACAGCCCCCCCTGCGACACGAACAGCAACGGTACGATTAGATACATGTTCTGGTTTCACGAGATGTTTCTGCACCAAAGTGATGGTAGCGCCAGTGTCTCTTAAGCCTTGTGCTATCTGTCCATTCACACGCACCTCTTGGCGGTGATGCTGGCGGTTATCCGGGGAGGCAGCCTGTACGGGGTTGGCCTCATACAAGATTCCCAAACACTCCTCAGGGCTCACTTTGATTTTCAGGCAGTGAGCAGCAGAGGGACGTGATGGCGGGGTCTCTGTGTGGGGTGTTGTGCGCCTCCATTTGTTATTGGCTGATCTCAAAGGGCAATAACGGGCAATATGCCCTGTGTTGCTGCAGCGATGGCACGTCATTTTGTAAGAATCCCGGGGTTGGTGGTTAGACCCCTGAGGCCGTGGCGGTCCTGGGGGTACTGGGGCCCGAAATTCTGTGCGTGCAGCGGGTATTGAAGTGCATGGCTCTGCTCTAGACGTTGGTCGTGTGGACCCTTTGCTCACGTTTCTGGACTCTGCGTATTCGTCCGCTAGCCGTGCTGCCTCGGTTAAGTTAGCAGGGCGACGATCTCTCACCCAATCCTGTATGTCTGCTGCCAGATCTTGGAAGAAATGTTCCATCAGGAATAGATGTAGTACTTCCTCTCCTGTGTTGGCATTGCACCCTCGCACCCAATATGATGCCACCCTTTGTATATTGCTGTCCCATTCCATGTGGGAGTCTGCAGCCTTCTTTTTAGACTCCCTGAAGCGACGGCGATATGTTTCCGGGGTGACGGCATATCTGGTGAGCAGTGCAGCCTTCACCCGGCGATACTGCGCAATATCTTCCTCAGTAAGCGCCCGAAAAGCCTCATTTGCTTTTCCTGATAGCTTTCCAGCCAAAATAGTGACCCATTGGTCTGGTGGTATTTGGTGTAGTGAGCACTGCCTCTCGAAGTCAGCCAAATATCCATCAATTTCTTCCTCACTTTCAACAAACGCTTTGAAGGCAGTGAAGGGTATTTTCTGCCCTGTAGCAGCGGGTGGGGGAGTATGAACTCTATGTGCCAGGGGTTGTCTAGCTCTTGCCAGTTCAAGTTCGTGCCCCCTCCTATTTTGGATCTCCGTTCTCACTTCCCGGAACAGCTGATCTATTAGCTCCACGGATGTTGCTGGGTACATGGATAATCTCTGCTGAACCAGGTTTGTAATTTCCTCCTCCTCGCTGACAGGGGTAGGTTGGTCCACGACCTCCATGGATCGATCCATCTCGTCCAGCTCCAGTAGGTCAGCTATCAGCTCTCTCCGTGGTCGGTTGTTGGCACTCCTTCCTCTGGTTTCCATGTGATCCTTTAGTGTGGGTCTTTTCAGTTTAGCGTACTGGGATTCCATTCAGCACTTGCGTTGGGGATAAAAAGGACCATCCCACCGCTGCCAACCAATGTAACGGCTACCCCGGTAGTGAGAGGGTACCAGCCGTTGGAGACGTCCTTTTCCCTGGCAAGCTGCTGTGTAAAAGTGAAGTTGGTATAATCCCATCCAAGAGGTCCAGAGGGAAAGTCAGGTTCAGCATTAAATATCCATATAGAAGCACTGCGCAGTCTCAGAAGCCCAGACCACCCATATTGGACGACACTTTCTTGGGAGTCAAAGAATACTGTCTTTATTTTGTTATATGCAGAAATATATATACACCTCTTTCCACAGGTAATACACATGCCCATATTTGGCCACACAATACACATAGAGAGAACAATAGGTGTGGTCACACCTCCCAGGGACTAGCCGGCTACTTTGATACAATAACAGACATTGATAAGATAATGCTTCTCTTTGTTCCATCTTTCACAATGTGAACACTTTACACAATAGGGCTCTCCTGCCTCTAGGAGACCCTAATAGGATTATGTATTATGCTAGGTGTCTGCAATGGTCTGAGCTAATATCCTGCAGAGCATAAACCAACATATCTATAGTATAGCAATGTGATCATATTTTAACCATAATAATGAAATAACCATAACACAGGGTAAAACAGTGATGGGTTCCATTACACACACATTTAGTGTGATTAGGGAAAGTTTGAAATGTGCTGAAATGATCAGTGTATGGTCATATTCAAAAATCTTAGGAGAAAAATCTAGCATGATCTGTATGTACAGTACAATTATTTATACTGTAACTGTAGCAATAAACTAACATATCAGATGTTCATCTTTAAGCAGAGCAGACAGTGTTGTATCTGTCATGAGAATTGCAAATATTTAGCAATGATGTTTAAACTCATAAGGAATGTGTAGCTATGACCACAGTGAGAAGGCAAGGGGTACTATCACTATCTCTATATGATATTGTTTAGCCACAACAATATCATATAGAGATAGTGATACTGTAGTTCTGTTAGTATGATATTGTGACATCTAGACATGTAGACATGGTAATTGTTGACCAACAAAGGTCATCAGCTTTAATGTTTTTTAATAAGATCAGAAAAGCTTTAATGGTCCATATTGTGAAGAACTGGGTTTTGTCTAACATATTAATTTAGGACTGTGTCATTCCACAAACATATGTGCATTGGTATAAAACTTAACATCAATAATGGGGCTTAGAACATGATATTATCATGGCCATATGATAGCCACTGTATATAGTTACTTACATTATTTGGTAGCACTGCTTGCAGATAAAAAAAATTGCCTTAATAGATGTAAAATGTGCCTAAAATAAAAAAGAGCTGGTTCATCAGACCATAACAAAAAATAATATATATATAAGTTAACCATAACCTTACGTATCCCCATATAAGATTATCATGGAGTATGTGATGGTGGCTAGCCACATGCTTACTAAATATCACCATCACATAAGCCATGATCATATACTCTGTAGACAAGAGTGACTAAGTTAAAATTTTAACTAACAGATTTTCACCGAGGACTGTATTTGAGAGGTTTAAATGAGATGTAGCCCCTATCTCCTCTTCTTCCTGGTCACAGGACCCCCTTCAGTGCCACCACACCATCTCCCACGTGGGAGTCTCCTAGGAGATGGAGGTGGAGGCAAAGCTCTGAGTGGAGGCATTGAGGCAGAGGGGGATTGGCCAGGCTTTTGGTGTCTTGGGGACTGCTCCGGAGTTGTGGACGCTGTAATTGCCAGTGTTTTCTGCTGAAGATCAAGATTTATTTACAATATCGCAGTCTGATTATTTTGTATTTGGATCAGCCTGGCCATCTATGCCTACATTTGTATGTGATACCGTCTCACCTCACGATACATCCTTTGTGTGTGTGCCATAGTTGTATGACTTGCTTGCATGCTGGTCGTGAGCCCAGATATCCTGACCTCCTGCTGCATATGGATGCCTGTCATTTTGAATAAGTTGGTCTCCAATGTTGGTCCTGGAGGTGAGGAGCTGGTGACTACCAGTGAGAGATGCATTGGTGATGGTGATGGTGTTTTGGCATGGTGGGGAGGTGCCGGTTTGGCGACGGCGGTAGTGGTCTGAATGATGGACCCGGTAACCATGGTGCTTGAGGTGGTGGAGGAGCTGTTTGTGGTAGTGGTGTTGGTGGAGGAAGATTATGCCAGTAGGACATACCATGTGGCAGATCAATCTAATCTGTGGGAGGAGGAGGGAAGTGCGGTCAAAGTTCACCCTGGAGGCTGATGGCCCTGCAGCTTCCCCACTGAATTACATATATTGATCCTCCTTCTCATACACTGGGTCTTCCTCTGGCCGATGTTCCTCCTCTGGGTACTGCTGCGATTCCTCCTCTGCATATGGCTCCTCTTCCTCCTCATTCCAGGGATCCTTCTGTGTCTCATAATCTGGTACTCTGCCTTGGCCTCTGTCTCTTCCACCTCTGTGGAGACATCAGATGTTTTTGGAACTAAAATGAGATATCAATAATATATCAGATAACAACATTGGATGATCATATGATCTCTTTATGTTACTGTATACCAGAAATCATGATGTAATGATGGATGGTTAAATTAAATCCCGTTGTAAACAGTTGTATTTGCCAGGAATTATCACTGATGTCATTGATTTGGATTACAAGTATATGTGCAATAGGCCCAATGAACGGTTTAGAAAATCTACTAAGATGTTATAGATTGTTTGATTTTGGATGATTTCAATATACCTGTAGGTAGATGATATCATCCATGCAATGTCTAGCACATTGTTAGCCTTACAATTGTTCTTGTAATTGGAAGCAGTAATTGAATCTCATAGCAACAATAATTAAAATCCATTTGTTATAAACACATCTACTGAGGATGGTAGATAAAGTGAAACACACATATGTAACTATTCTGGATTTTACTAGATATGTAAGATACCTGGGTATCTATTTACCTTAATGTACTTAATTGTATTAAATGCTTATGAGCTCTGTTTGTACTTGCTGTGGAGTGTCTCATAATAACCAATCAGTTACCATCTCTCAGCAAGATTCAACAACATGCTACTGAGACGTGGTCCCTGATAGGCTAGTACACTACACATCAAACCCTATGGTGTTTGTATCTGCATAGTGGGCAGACCCATACAGGTACTATTTATGTGATGTTTATTCAGTTAAAAATAAGATGCTTTAATTAGTTCACAATTAAACCAGGTGCATCCAAGTAATTAGACACACAGGTATATTATAGACCTAGTCAAATCCAGGAACCTTACATATACATTTAAGTGATGCTCAGCATTTATATTTGATGTGTCTTATCTATATGTGTAGTGTACATGTTTGAGTATGTGATGGGATGATAAGTGTTTATGATATTGACCTAGCAGAGTCCCTGGCTACTGAATATCCACCAGACCCAGGAGTCCAACCAGCTTTGCTGGGACGATCCCATATCTCACTCATTAAACTGTAGCTACTGGGCCACTACCAGACACCCTGGCAATCGTTGCCTCCTCTGGCATCTTCCTCCTCGCCTGGCACCTGCAGTCGTCACACCAGTGCTTCACAGACCTTACATCGCTCACACACACCATCAGGGCACTGATCTCTGTGGCTACCTCTTTCCATATGTGTGTCCTCCTGCCCATCCTTATATCCCTGGCCTGTGGAGTATACTAGCTTGTGCACATATGGCACAAAGGAGCACCATGAAATCCTCATGGATGCTATTAGGGGTGCTGTGCTTAGGAACAGCCTCCTGTCCTTCTGACCTGGGATGACAAAACGCCTGCCCCTGAGACCTGTCCCTCCCAAGCCCCTACCCAAGCCCCTCCCTGATTTACATGTGCCTAATGCTGGGGCATCCCCCCTCCATCTCTCCTCCACTGTTCCCACCTCTCTCTCAGACCCTTCACTGCACCCACTTCTCATCTTCCCACTCCATCTCTTCCCTCCTCTCCTTGCTCCTTTCCCTCTTTCCACGCATCCCCCTCTCTTCACACCTAACCCTCTCTCTGCTCCTCTCCCAGCTCCTCTCCCCAGGGCACTCTCTCCTCTCCTCCTTTTCATTCCTTACTACTCCCCCCATACTTGGTCTAGAAATAAAAAAAAAAAAGAAAAGAATGTGAGCAATAATATGTAATATGTATATGTGTGTAATAAAGCAAAAATGTATGTATTAGGTGTGATAATAAGGTATAGTATAGTATAGTGAGTGTATAGAGTGGGAGTATGGGTTATATGTGTGTTGTGCCCTAAGTGTAATTTATTTAAATATGTGTAATTGTATTAGGTTATGTAAATTATGTGAAATATGTATAAACTAAATAAAGAGTAAATTACGTGTAACAAAAAATTATCTAAACACACCTTCCTACCGTACTGACAATAGCTATTTATCTCAATAAAATGGCAACACCTGTGTTTGCTGGAAAAGCTTTGACACAGTCATCATTAGGGCAGGAAGCATACCCTTTTATGAACTGTACATGTCAGTTAACATGACGTTTTGCTTTCTAGGGCTAATGAGCAATGCAAAAATCTGCCCCTATGTAAATCCTTTTTTCTAACGGTCGTAACGTGGGGTTGTGTGTAACGAAGATCCAAGGCTTACAATGCATAGCTTTAATTGGGATGGATAAGTAGCTTGCACAAAAAGTATCCCACAGTTATGAGAGAGACATTGTGCATAGCTACGTATCCAATTAGCATGTGAGCCTAGGTGTGAACCTATCTGCAAATGAGGCAGATAAAAAACATTATCTGGACAGTCTCTTGGGTAGATCCTCCTGGTAGATGCAGAGAAGCAAATCTGCCTGAACCTGCAAATATACATTTCAAATGTAAGTTTTAAAATATACATTGACACTTTTCTTCAAATAATTATTTTATTACTAACCATTTATTAATTAAACAAGTAAAACTATATAAACATCATAAACCTGTTCATGTAACATTTAAAATATGCTAGCCACAATATCAGCAGTTAATATGAGTATAACTCCGAGAATAACCTATATCATGAGATGCATCCCTGGTAAATTACCTAATTATTATATTAAAACCCCTCCAGGCTTTAATATATAATTTCTTATACATGGGGAAAAGACCCAGAATCAAGAGAACTTATGCAAATAGGCAGTGTGAGAAAGGAGGACTGGGGGCCCCGTCTATTAAAGATATACACTAAAAAATCGCAATAGCTCAGGTGGTTAGCTGGAATGTGGAATACAACAAATAAAGATGGGCAACACTAGAAGACAAGCTATTAGGATATACCTCTATTCAGACTATTTTGCGGCATCCCAAATATGACCTAGCTTTAAGTAAAAACCTCCCCAGTAATATTAGATCAATTATAAAAATCTGGTATGGAAAGAAGGATAGTTTGGGATTAGTTAGAAACCCGTCACTAGCAACTTCAATAGATATATTGTGGACGAAAGACAATAGATCCACTATAAGTCTACAAAAAAAAAAAAAAACAGAGGGTAACAAATGTTAATGACCTATACACAAAAAATAACCTCTGTACCCTTCCAGAATTACAGATAAAATTTAATTTGGGAAAGCTCAATTTACTAGATTATGAATGCCTGGAGTGGCTAATGTATGCCCTGGGTTACAATCATTCTAATATGCCAAAACCACTAACAATGGAATAATTGGTAACAAAAAGAGCAAGTGGACATATCCTATCTAAATACAATAAAATAGTGGAGGATAACTTATTATTCTCTAAAAGTATTGGTATAAAGGGCTGGGAAAGGAATTTAAACTCTGTATTCACTGATTTATTATGGATTAAGACCGTTACAATTGTTAAAAAATTGGCAATAAATCCCTCATACATTGAGCTGTTCTTCAAAACTAATCCATAGATGGCATTTACTTTCTACAAATATGAAAAAATTCAACCATGATATCCCATATCCTTCTGGTTGCTAAGTGGCGAATAGTTAAATGTTGGAACAAACAAAATGCCCCCAATTGGCTAAAGTTGAAAAATGCCATAGATTTAAACAGAGAAATGATGAGGAATAGCAGTAACTGGACGACTAAAAATAAGCCCTTGCCAATAAACTGGCTAAAATGGGATCAATATTTGACTATGATAGAAAACAATAAAAAAAAATATTTAAAATATGAACGGAATTAGTTATTCCTTAATAATTATTGTTAGGAGAATTCCTCTTGTAATGACTAATGTTTACTGGTATATATTGTTGTATTATTTTGTTTTTATTTGGCTATGGTTCCTATGGGTGACTCCACTCAAGCATCCAGTTCAAACCGGACTCCTGTAAATTCGACGAGAGGGATCCTTCCACTCATAAATTATCTTCTTAAAGGTTATATTTACTCAATCCACAGATCCTACACACACTCCAATTATGACTGATATTACAAACAATTAACATATAATGTCAGGGTTTTATCACACCTTTCAAAAGAAGGAAAGCATTTCTATTTTACAAAAAATATAAGCCTTTGGTAATATTTTTACAAGAGATACACTTTGCCTCCAACAAAGTTCCCACGTATTTACACAAGGACTACTCCATCTTCTATACTATAAATCAAAAAACGAAAAGGGAAAGCGCAGGCGCAGCAAAAAGAGATAAAGAAGGCAATTACACAATACTCACTGGTTCAGTATTAAATAGAAAAATATATTTGGTAAATATTTATGCCCCAACTACATCCCCACATAACGCCCTAATTAAACTTCTCCATGCCTTAATCCCCCTAGATACTAGTAAAATAATTATTGGAGGAGATCTTAACCTAACCCTTCAACCAACTTTAGACAGTTCAGGGAGTAACCCATGTTCAAGATACTCGCAAAACACCCAGAAAATTGATACACTTTTTACAGAAAAGTGGCCTAATTGATTCCTGGAGGGGACATCACCCGCACGGGAGGAAATACACATACTTTTCACCCACACGTAATACATATTCAAGAATAGATGTCCTGTTTACTGACACTGGACTGTTAGTCCACTCCAAAAAATCCCCGATCATTCCTTGCCCATGGTCAGACCGTGCGGTAGTGATCATAAATCTTTTCAATTGAATACTTAATGAATCACTATTATCTAACCCTGAAACGCAAACCCAAATCTCTAAAGAACTAAAACAGTATTTTGAATATAATACCCCAGAAACCAAAATTGTCTGACTCTGGCTAGTACATAAAGCCTACATCAGAATAGCCTCTACATACAAAAAAAATCAAAACTTAAAACTTCTATGAGAGCTACACACACTAAAAAGACAAAATCAAATTAGTTACTCCTCCATTACTAAAACCAGGATCGACAAAATTAGACTAGAATTGAATAATCTGCTAACTATAAAAACTGAAAAAGCAACATAAATTGTATAGCCAAGTGAATAAACTCTCTCCCATGTTGGCTAAAACACTAAGGTCCAAACAAAGCCAGAATCAAATCAATCAAATTAAAACCAAAGAATTTCAGATCACCTTAAGTCAGAGAAAAATACAGGAAACCTTTTTAAATATATACCAAACCATATATTCCTCCAATCCTAGCACAAGCACTTTCCAAATAACAAAACTTCCTAACAAATTAGGCCTAGAATTATTAAATGCCAACATCACAGCTGAATAAATTAGTGAAACCATTAAAAATCTGATTTTACAAGGTTTCTCCCAAAAATGATAGACAAAGACCAGGTAGGATTTGTGCCGTTCATACAAACGGGAGATAAAATAAGGAGTGTTCTGAATATATTTTACTTAACCAAAATAACTAACAAGCCTTTATGCACAATAGCACTAGAACTTGAAAAGCTTTTGACTCCTTAGAATGGAAATACTTGAGGGAAGGTCGGACTCTGACTAAGATGGGCATTAAAGGGAACTTTATTAACCTCATCAACTCCCTTTATCAAGACCCAGTAGTTTACTTAAATCTTCAGGGAGACAATAAGAATGTGATAAACATACAGAGAGAAACAAGACAAGGGCAAACTTTACCCCCATTGTTTGCATTGGCAATTGAACCCCTTGCCCAAACCATTCACTCAACTTAACAAATTCAGGGAGTTCAGGTGGGATTACAACAGTTCAAGTGCTGCCTATTTGCAGACGACATCCCGTGCACCCTAACTGAACCAGAAACTTATCTTCCTGTTTTAATGGAAACATTTAAACATTTCAGGCAGGTCTCAGGACTCAAAATCAATTTAAACAAGACTGAGGCTTTCAGGGCCCAAATGTCCAAACAAACTCTTGAGCAGCTGAAAAGCAAATAGTCATTTACCTGGCCCACTAGTCACACCACATATTTAAGAATCAGTTTGACCCCAGACCTGTCTGAGCGGTACAAGGCCAATTATACACCTATGCTAAAAACTCTCACGGAAGATACCAAAAAATGGAGCAAATTCCCTCTTTCCTGGACGGGAAGTATAAATTCCATAAAGATTAATATTTTGCCACGAATACTATATCTATTCCGCTCCCTTCCCATCCCCATAATACAGAAAGAATTAGAAAAATTTCAAAAGCACTTAACAAGTTCATATGGAATAATAAAAAGCCACGCATGTCTAAAATGCTTCTTTTTAGTAGTAAAAAAAATTGGAGGACTTACATGCCTCAATGTAAGATCATACTTCAGAGAAGCACAATTAGCTTTCATACCACAAGCACATTCAATAACACACCAATCCCTATAGGTATTCATTGAAAATCAACAAATAAAACCCTTCAAATGGGATTCTATTATTTGGTTCCCAAATGTCCCCCCAACATAAATAGACATAGTAATCCTATCATTAGATTTTCACTCTCAAATTGGTATTGGATTAACAAAAAATATCAACTAAACTAACTAACTTAAGCCCACTCTTACTACTTCTTCAATTTGGAATTACTGAAGCAAGGATTAAAAAAATTGGTGGTCAATGCATGAATTAGATAAACTAGGTTCCTGGATAAACAACAACCAAATTATCTCTTTTGATAAAATGTGACATTCCTCTAAAGGAACATTACAATTACTGCAAGATCAAACACTTAATTTCCACAAGGAGCAAGAGATGGGGTACTCCACATGATTCATGACAAACTGTCGCATTCTTTAGCAAACACATACCCTCAATTTCTAGAAATATTAAACCCATGGCTCTCCTCAACGCAAGCTGTAGACATTACTTAAACAGATAATGACACTTTACCTATATAAGCCATAAGTCTAATCTCCCCTCAAAAATAAACCTGGATCCCCCTTCGTCAGCCCCAGGAGCCGGATAAACTTGTAGTATGGGCTGGGTGAGTGACTGGTTGCCGGTCATTTCCTAGTCGTACCGGGTACAATATTTGGGTTATATATGAAGATTCTGATTTGTTCATAGGACACATAATAGTTTAAGTTATTGTATTGTTTGTTTGTTCAAAGTTATTTATTTTATTTATTTTTTTAAATATTTTTTTCCTTTCTTTTCCTTACCTTTCCATTTTTATAATATGTTATGTGAAACATTGATATTTTAAATCTAAACTCAGTGTGGTTATTTGCAACATAACATCTCAACCAGCTTTGTTTATTGTATCAAGATTGTTATAGACCTTCTTACAACCTTTCAATTAAAAAAATAGAAAATGTTGAAATGTGTTCTATTCTTATTATTATTATAGTTGATTTATAACGCGCCAACATATTCCATATCGCTGTACATAAATTAAGTTTAGACAAAGATAAATACAAATTAACATATAGCAAAGATAGGAATCCAATTTCCATGGTGAATTCCCAAAGTACTTGGGATAGAAACTCGCAGACTTACAATCTAAGGTATATTGAGAGGTAAAAGAGGGAGAGAGAGGTGATAAGCGTGTTAGGGTGGAAGGTGATACACTTCTTTAAAGAGACGCATTTTACGTGAGGTTTTAAATGTTTTGAGGCAAGAGGATAATCTGGTGGAGAGAGGCAAGGAGTTCCACGAGAAAAGTCCTGGAGGTGGGAGTGAGAGGAGGTAACGAGTTGTAGAAAGAAGAAGGTCATTAGCAGAACGAAGAGGGCGGTGGGGGAGTATTTGGGCAGAGATGTTAGGGGGAGCTAAATTGTTGAGGGCTTTGTAAGTTAGGGTCATGATTTTACATTTTATTCTTGAGGCTAAGGGAAACCAGTGGAGTGATTGACAGAGAGGTGATGCCAACACTGAACGTTGTGTACGGAAGATGAGTCTAGCAGAGGCATTCATAATGGATTGAAGTGGAGATAGTCGGGTGGTGGGTAGGCCAACAAGAAACGAGTTGCAGTAGTCTAGTCGAAAGATGATGCGAGAATGTATTAGGATTTTAGTTGTGTCTTGTGTAAGATAGTGACGAATTCTGGGGATGTTTTTTAGATGGAGAAGACAGGATTTAGTTAGTGATTGTATGTGAGGGATGAAAGACTGAGCAGGGTCCTGCAGAACTCCAAGACCACGGGCTTGGGAGATGTGGGATATGATGTTGTTGTTGACAGTGAGAGAGATGTGAGGAATTGACGCTGTGAGAGAGGGAGGGAAGATTAGGAGTTCAGTTTTAGAAATGTTGATTTTGAGATGGTGGGTGGACATCCAAGAGGATATACTAGAGAGGCAGTTGGAGACATGTGTTAGAAGAGAGTGGGATAGATCAGTGTTAAACAAATAATATACCGTGCATAACAAACAAATTCCTTCTTAAACATTGTAAAACTTTATTAAGCAAAATATTTGTAACAACACTGGCTTTGTTTGACAATAAAAAATATTGAAACAAAAAAATTTAAACTTTTAAACACATGATTGAAATAGAGTTACAGTATATGTTTGTTTAATGTTACAAATGAATAGCAAATTGAATGAATTGATGAATCTAGAGTCTGGATTTCTTCATCTCCTTGTTTACACTGAAATATAGATTTATATTTATACCTAGTAGCTTTAAGAAAAAATATTTACTGCAAATATAATATCTGAGTCTATTGACATCTCTGAAAGGCATGTTATAGCTAAAGACTGTTTAGTAAATACAGCCTTATTTCACTGCACTTATGTTTTTCCAAAATATCTACTTTAATTTGGACTCATCTGTTTTTGTTTCTGCTGTCATCTTCTAAAATTGCAAAAATAAATGAGAATATAACTGCTGTTTTAAACACCAGGAGAGTAACCAAAAATGTTGTGTAATATTCATAAACATATACATATTATTGTTATTATTATTATCTTTATTTATATCGCGCCAACATATTCCGTAGCGCTGTACAGGGGTTTAGTACGTGGCAAAAAACAAACTTAACACCTTATAAAGAATGGAGAGCCCTGTTTTTGAACTTAGATGCAAATGTACATAGTGCTTGTTTCCAAGGCACAAACATAAGATTGAAAACTCGCAAACTTATAATCTAAGGGTTTAGGTGTGATACAAGAGGGTGACAAATGCAAGACGGCAGTGTGAAAGCAATTTGTTAAGTCAAGTGGAGGTATCTGTGTGTTGTACTGTAGATTGTGGGTGTAAGTGTAAGATTTTTTAAACAGGTGTGTTTTTAGTAATTTTTTTAAGGTTTTGAGGCACGAAGATAATCTAATGGAGCGAGGCAAGGAGTTCCAAATAGTAGGGGCAGCACGAGAAAAGTCTTGACGACGGGAGTGAGAGGAGGTGATGAGAGAGGAGGAAAAAAGAAGGTCATTAGCAGAACGAAGGGGGCGGTTGGGAGAGTATTTTGAAACGAGCAGAGATATAAGGGGGTGCACTGTTGTTGAGGGCTGTATATGTTAGGGTCATGATTTTAAATGTGATTCGGGAAGCTATGGGAAGCCAGGGGAGTGATTGAAAGAGAGGAACTGCAGACACTGAGCGTTTGGTATGGAAGATGAGTCTAGCGGAGGCGTTCATTATGAATTGGAGGGGAGACAGACGAGAGATGGGTAGACAAGCAAGGAGGGAATTGCAGTAGTCGAGTCGAGATATGATGAGAGAGTGTATTAGAATTTTAGCTGTGTCTTCTGTAAGATAATGACGAATTTTGGAGATGTTTTTTAAGTGAAACTGACAAGATTTTGTTATTGATTGGAGGTGAGGAATAAAAGAGAGGGTGGGATCCAGTAGAACCCAGAGACAACGGGCCTGGGAGGTGGGAGTGATGATGGTGTTGTCAACAGTGAGAGATATTTGAGGAGTGGCAGCTGTAGTAGAGGGTGGAAATATTAGGAGTTCAGTGTTAGACATGTTGAGTTTGAGTTCACGGGTAGACATCCAGGAGGATATGCTAGAGAGGCAGTTGGAAACTTGAGCTAAAAGAGAGGGGGATAGATCGGGTGCAGAGAGGTAGATTTGAGTATCATCTGCATAGAGATGATACTAAAATCCAAAGGATTTTATGAGGGTGCCAAAGGAGGAGGTGTAGATGGAGAAGAGGAGGGGGCCTAGGACAGAACCTTGGGGAACGCCAACAGACCGAGGGAGAGGTGAAGAAGAGGTGCCAGAGAAGGAGAAGCTAAATGTACGATCTTTTAGATAGGATGTGAACGATGAAAGAGCTGTGTCCTGGATGCCAAATAAGAGGAGAGTTTGGATTAGAAGGGGTGGTCAACTGTGTTAAAGGCAGCAGAGAGATCCAGGAGAATTAGAATGGAGAAGTGACCCTTTGGTTTGGTGCTTAGCAAGTCATTGGTGACTTTTGTGAGGACTTATTAGATGTAAATGCTGATGAAATTATGGAACCAAATTTCTGTCTTAGTGAGATAGCAGTTTATATGACCAACTGCACCGAATGTACAAATACATCCCAGAAAGTCACCCGTCTTGCCAAAATGATGTACCCTATTGGATAAAATACTGATAACAGAATAACAAGTACTATAGAAAAGGTCTTTCTTAATATTCTAAATGTTCAGGTTATATCCATCTTAAATCTTTATTGTGCTTGACAGTTATCCTCACTATATAAACATACATGTACAAATGTCTCTTTATTCTCCACATGTACATTTTCATACATTTGTATCACATGTACTCAGCAACTACACATCAAAAAATCAAGTATTTTGTTTCTCTGCCATGTTACCTAAACACTACACCAAACAACAATAGTTTGCCAAACATTAATCATCCCAGTGATTTAGTAAACTATAGTGACAGATTTGGTGATTTGCTGTGCTGAGAGGGTGTGAAGATGTCCTTTCAAACTATTCTGTCTTGGGTAATCTCCAACCCTGACCTTTAAAATCAGGTTAGTATTCAGAAAGGAGGCACATTTCTTTATGACAATTGTTTTTTTTTTTTATTATTGAATTCTATATGAATACAATATCCATGACTTACACGGCTGAGTTTTTAGATACTTTACTTGCATGTCTAATTCAGTTATTCTTCTGAAAATGTATTCAAAGGATTTATGCTTATGAAATTATAATATAACACAGCCTATATGCCAATGAGCTGCAGGCAAAGAAAATTATTTCCTTCAGTTTACCGTTATGAGGCTGGGGGAAATTATGCCTTCTTATCACCTCTTTCTTTTTTAAGTCTCTGAATTGTTCACGTCTTCAGAAGGCTGGAGCTGATGATGAATTCTTAAGCAGATCACACTGATAATTGTATTTCAGAACTGTCAACTCAATGAAGACTGTCCACAAAGGTGTCTCTGCTCAGTTGAGCTATTTGTGTCATCGCTTTTCTTGGAACTCAACCCTCGCTAAAGCCCCAAATCACTAGGGATATTGTTAAATCTTCCAAAAGCATTATTAGATCAAAAAATATATAGATGTCACTTTGCAACAATTAAGAAAGGACTATTGATGAACTAAACTTCATCTTTAAACATGCAGCCTCTTACAAAAAGCAACTTTGTACTATTGTCAAACAGCTCACTTTGTCACTCGTTTTGATTAATGGGCCATTTGGAGTCCTAAAAAAATACTTGTAATACAAATAAAAAAAGAATCATAAATATTGAATAAGTGGAACACAATGCTGTTAACCTTGACTACATTATTTTGAATTCTTAGGCAAAGCCTTCTATATTCAGAAAATAAATTGCTGTGGGGATTAAAAACAAATTGGAGATTTTGGAGAATGTCACCTCCCCAACCTTGTCATTCTGATTAGTCTGCCTTGATTAATTAGTTTAGTTAGCTCTGCATTCGGGTCACAAACTGCTACCAGACTTCCTGTTCTTTACTATTCGGCTTACACCTGGTTCACTAAGGAGCTAGGCAAATACATTCCAAGAAAAAGTGTAGGGTGAGGGGAATAAAGACAAAACATTGCTGTTATTGTAAATCACATTTTGTGCAAAGCTAATGGGAACAGATTAATGACATTTCACACCTGGTTGTTGATGTCAAGAGGATTCTTGGTTATTAATGAAGATAGTAACATTTGGATGTTGTGTGTTAGATGGCTGTTTAATTATGATGTTGTCTACTTGTAAATGTAGAATCAAAACTACAAACTATACTAAGGGGAATTGGGTGCTGTATGCACTAAGTTATGGTAACAGAGTCTAACAGTAAATTTAATAGATATATGGGCGTATGAATATAGTAACAGCCATAGCCATAGGGAGAACGAGGACATATTTTTAAGATTTAGTAAAAGTGATTTTGATCATACACTGGAGATACTGCATCAGTTATCAATAACAGGACATACCTACATTCCACATATAGTAGGTTTAATTCACATCAGGAGCTTTTTTCTGCTACAGAGGCATTACTATACAGTACGAAAAAGAAATGTAGATTCCATAAGGGGGTTGGAGGAACAGAATAAATCAATGCATTTACCCACGGGAAAATAAAAAGAGGGCTATTAAAATAGTTTTTCAGTGTTGTCAACACAATTGCTTGTTAAATAGATTAGTTTTGATTAGTTTACATGCTGTAAATATGTATAAATATATAATGCTAGGATTTAGTGAGGATGTTCTAACAATATATGTCTATACATAGGCACAGCATTCCTGGATTTTCATAACCCTATATATATATATGTGTGTTTATATAGGGTTATGGCAACCCACGAATGTGGTGTGTATGTTTATAATATAGTGTGTGTTTGGACATAGCCCACAGTGTGATAACAGAATTTTCTTTTTAATATATTTTTTTTTTTTAGTATTAACTTGAATTTTGTTTTACTAAACATGACTGATGTTTTTTAGATAATATTCTCATTCAGAACTCACAGCAAGAATTGTAGCATTAGCTGTAAATGGACAGCTGCTAAATTTGAACTAAACCCTTACAGCCTTATTAAATTGCTATTTGGTAAATTTAAAAGGGCTCTATTTAAGCACACAGCATATTTTATTTACAGAAGTTTATAGCTAGTGAAGACCTTGCTTTTGGATAGAAGTTCACAAACTAAAAACTACTGTAAAAAAAAATATGCTGTGTGCTTAAATAGAGCCCTTTTAAATTTACCGAATCATAATTTAATAAGGCTGTTAAAGTCTGAAATCTATAGCTAGTGTTTATGTATGTACACAAATGAAAGGTTCTGTAGTTTGAGATACTAAGTGCGATAAAGAAATAAACAAAGCAAAAAAAAACTACAAATAATTAGAAATATATTTCGACTTAACACTAGGATACCATTAAAATAGTAACACTAAGCAGCCCTACCATTTTGCCGTGTCTACTTGACTGAGTCATAATTAAGTGTTAGAAGCCATTTGCAATGTGCATCTAGGCCTGAGGGGACAGAAGCAAGGTTTATAAGTCTATTAGGGTTATGAAAACCCATGAATGCTGTGTGTTATGAACTATAGTTCAATCATGTCAATACAATTGTATTAGCTCTTACATGTGCCTTCAAAAACAAATAATTCTGCATATAAACTCTAGATGAACTCAAGGGTCATTTATCCATTTCCTCTCATTTTTTAGATAGTTGTTACAGATTCATATTGTGCTTTCTGTTGTTGCTATTGTCAACACACATCACTATTATTAAATTCAAATGAAGATATTTGTTCTCCGGTATATTATGGAACTCATGTATCAAGTGTTGCAAGATGGATTTTTAGCACTAACTTAACACAAGGAGGCATAAAATGTTATTGTGTCTATGTATTAACATTGATTTTTCTTCCATATGTGTATGCATCAAACATTTTTAGCTATATATTTTTATCATATTGATGTTATGTTGTGTCATATAACATATCTTTTTAATCTGTATGTCCACCTTAAATAAATAATATACTGTATCTGTACTATGATTTACTGCATCAATTTTATAGTCATCGATATACTTTTGCGCATTTTGGATCAAATCCCCATTTTAAATCATGTTTGAAATATGATTTTGTACATAATTAAAATTATAACTATCTTTTTTTTTTATTAATATTTGAAATATACTGAAAACATACATATGCAACAGATCTATATATTATTTTAATTTATTATTTTCTATATTTTAAGACATTTCCAGCGGATAACCCTTTTCCCCATTATCCTGGTTGTTAATTCATCTTTCATCACAAAAGATGATGCAATGAAGTAAACCATGCTAATTTTAACTCTGCGATGTTTATCTAACCATTACCTATTTCACTAGTGACAATAGCTGTCTTTGTTTTCATGAATTTAATCCACTCCTCTGTGCTGTTGGGAAATAATTGAATGCAGGGCAACATTACAGCTAAAAATATGCCTGCATTGAATGAATCCTATCTAATTTTTAATTGACTGCTTTTTCCCATCAATGTGATGTCCCCCTTAATAAGAGAGCAAAACACTCACATGATAGTGACAAAAAATACATATTCATGCATTTAATGATAAACATGTTAGCATTCATCTCAACATACTAATCATAGCAAAGAAATAATATGTTTATTTATGTCTTGTGACTGCATTGAAGTAATGAAAGAGTGTTGCCCCTGGCTTTTTTCTTCCCATGCTTTAGTGCATTCTTATCTATTTCTGGACCTTTTTTGTTAGCAAGAAGGAAACGCATGTCATATCCACCTGATATCCAAGAAAGGAGATGCAGTGCTTAGGTTAGCATAACATTATCTTCCCCTCAGTGCACCCGGCCTTGCATGAGAGCCCCTGGAATTGTGCAGTAAGCACATGTGTATGTGTGATAATAAGACTGCTGGTGAAGACAAGGAGCAATTAGCTTGCTTGCTTACTTACACAGGTTAGAATGACAAGGTGCCATTGCTGATCTCATACATTCTTATAATAGGGCTCTCTCCTTGTCTGCTGCTTTAAAATGTGAAAGGCATTCCCTGTCATATCTCTGTTAAGAAACACCTTTCACTGTTTTTTTAGAAGCACAATGATTTTGAAGTTCTGTCTTTTTCATTTGCATTGTGCGGAAATTAGTCTGATTGAAAAAAGTAGAAGATGCAACTTAGTGTTTAAAGCTATACACAATGGGTAGGATGTACTAAAGCACGGTGTGTAGGTGAGAGGGGAGCAATGGTTGTTTTCTGCATTGTTCCAAGATTCATCATGAATCCCAGGAGGTACTAGGCTACTATTGCAATGTGGTTTGCGTGCCGATGGCGATCCTGTAGTATTTCCTCGAGAGACACAGTATATTATTGCACGTTGGGAGCATGTTAGTATACAGAGATCTCTTTCATTGTATGTACTAAATAGTAAAGTAGCATCAAGCATAGCTTAGCTGCTTCAAGACTGGTAAATCCCCCATACTCACAATGATATGTGATAATACATGACAACATTCCCAGTGCATTGACACTTACATTACAGTAATAATCATACATTCTATATATAGTGCTATCCACGGAAAAATAATTATTAAAACAGATGCCACAGTGTAACTGTTATACAAATAAATCACATTCTATTTAATAAATTTTTAGCTGTGTACAGATCTGATTAAAAAAAAAACAACATAGTTTTTACTATAATTTAAAATAATAATACATGGCAGACATTACCATGCATTATCACATATCACTCTGCGTATAGGCTATAGCATCACTATGGCTCAGTGCTGGCATAGTTCCATACCTTCATTATAACAAGGACATTTTAGTAGTCAAAAGCAATGAACAGCATAACTTGCACCACATTGGTCATCCATGTATGCATTTATGTGTTTACCTATTTATGGATGTGACTTGATTAGTTGAACATGAATATATGATCTACTTCTATGTCCTTTTATGTAATGAATAATACTTTTAAACCTTAGTCTGCTGAAATGGAGAAACTAATAGTGTTATCTGTGCAAATGAGATGCAAGGAGCTCCATTTGTAAATATAACAATTTGAAGAACTATGTATTATTGACCATTGCTCCAAACATGGTTAAATTTGCATAATGGGTACTACATATGACATTGAGCTGTGGTCAATAAAATATGGGTGTGAACAAGTTTGATACCTTATAGGTGAAGCAGTAAGCTCTGTGCCACAACCATGAAACATTTTTCAGTTGGCTTTCTAAACATTAGAACATATAACAACCAGTGGTTCAGATTTAGAGTGAATATAAAAATATATCTGTCTCAAATGCTTCTTTTTTTCAATACATTCTAAAAAGTTTGAATGTTTTAGCTTTAAAACTTTATTTACTATGCCATGCTGTAGTTGGAGGCAGATAGTGGTCAACACCAAGGAGTACTATTTCAAGCAAAGATTATAGCAAGGTCTATTTATGAGGGTAGATGGTATACGACTAGACCTAGATTCACTATTTTTGTAATAGGAGGTGCCCTGAGTGAGACTCTTGCAATACCATTAAAGGTAAAGTATTGGAAAATGTTGTGAGAACATCGTCTCACTTAGACCCCACTGCCATTTGAAATGTAAAGCTTGCCTTCGCCTCATCTCCCATTCCCTTTCAAAACCTTGCTAACAGATGTCACTGGTAAAACATTTTCATTCTTTAATAAATTTGTAAATCCATGCCCATTTTATATTTCAGAATAGGCTCATGGTGTTATTACTCAATTGGGCAAATTGTAACTTCACAATTTTTCGCAAAGTCTACTAGCATTGATTTAGAATTTTAGTGACTACAGTGAGAAACCTTGCTCATTGTCAGTTTATTGATGAAATTCCTACAATGCATTTGTAATTGGAAGTAACCCCACTTTCTAAGCTCAGAATATTTTGAAGCCAACTGGGAAATTATCTCTAGTGAATACTTAGAAAACACACCTTCCTTGAAACTAACCTAAATACCCAGACCTTCCAGCACGTCTGACCTTAGTGAAGGAATTTTCTACTTTGATGCATCATGACATTTTAGAAGTGGTTATGATTTCACCAACAACATTTCATATACTCCATTTATATGAGCACCAACACTCAGTTCTTTACAGATGAAAGACAAGACTTAAAGAAACAAAATTATATTCTGTGTTGAAATTTTACTTGAGTTTTTCCCTTTGTAAAAAATGTGTAATCTGGGGTTGCATGCATGGAGAATCAGAGGAAGAGGAGGAGCAACCATGCATGGGGTTGCATGCATGGTTGCTCCTCCTCTTCCTCTGATTTAAAATGAGAGAGTGTGGATCATATATTCAAACAGATTTGACTTAGAGCCATGCTTTTGAATATAAAATGGACTCCGCAAACATATCTAGTTCATACCTAGTTTATATTTCAGCCGTACGAAGGGATCTCCAAAGAATATAACTTTTCAGTGCATGTTAACTATGAATTGCTTTTACAGATCTCTCCACCCTCTGAAAAATTATTGTTTCCGAGAGAGGAACCTGCCTAGGGGGAATTGCCAAATTGAGACAACTCTGTAAAACACACATTAACAGCAGACAGTAGTGTAAAATGAGCTGCTAGCAATGTACACACTTTTTAGTCATCTCCCACTATCATACTACAAGTATGATATGCCTGTTTGGAGAGCATTCCCCTCTGGATGGTTCCCAATCCAGAAACAGCACACCATTTCTGGAGAAGGGTGAGAGAGATAAGGAACTCATATTCCCTTGGGGCATGAAGAAAATGAATAAAAAAACGAATATTTAATTGTTTAGTAAAGAGATTTTTCTTAGGAGGTCCTACCTAACTATTCATTAGAGAGCCCTTTAATAGCTTAGACTGAAGTAGGAACAAACACTTTCATATGCATCATTTGTGTCTCTAACATGTAGTGAACAAGGTACACAGCCCTTTACCTGGTGCTTACAATGGCTCTTACATTTATTTTTTACTATCTGTAGCAACAAAAAAAGTCATTTTGAAATGTTTATATACTGTATATATTGTTATTATCTATAAATTATATGTACAATGCAGTGTAGATTATCATTATACAGCGTATGAGATCAAATTTCAGATCAGATTTATTCACAATTATTCCATGTCTTCAGGCTTAAGGTGGTTATACACCAAACTCATTATTGCTTTTCCAATCAAGTTCATATCTAAAATCCTGAAAGAGAACATAGCCCTGTTTTTGCAAGCTCACATGTGTCTTTCATGAGAAATATGTGTTTGCCTTTATGTTCAGACCTAAGAACAGCATGTCCATTACTATAGGGTCACATCTGGTGCCTGTTACCATTTTATCTGTTTATGATCTTTAACTCAATAATTTGAAGGGTGGCAATAAGGTCATATTGATCCACTAACAGGCACATTTATAGACTTATCATGTATTTCTTACATATAGCATGGATTAGATTGAAATGGCAGCCATTGCTTACTGCCTGACTAAATGCCAGTGTTTTCCTATTTAAAAATGAAAAAATTATGAAGATAATTTCTTTGACAATTAAGAATAAGCTCAAGACATATTAAAGACATACTAAACATTTTAGATATACTTTAAAGCAGTAGTTCTCAGCAGCCATTGCTGGCACCAGTGCTGTTCCCTGAGATCTTATCTGCAGGTTCTCCGGAATAAAAAGGGATAAGAAGAACCTAACTTTGATACACCCCACTGCCACTATTGTCAGTCAGAGTTATAGATATATTGCTGATGAATGTATCTGCAGTAGAAATATACTTGATGAACATTTAATGTCACATGTAGTATCTTCGTGATAACAATGTTCGTGGGCATCTCCTCTGAGATGCCCATGAGCATTGGAAAATGCATGGAATAAGGTATAAAAAGAGAAAAAGGGGGGAGATAGTGAACAGAGAAATATATTGATGGGGAAATATAGAAATGGGAAAGATAAGAAGGGAGAAATATTAACTAGTATTTTTTATTACAGTGATGAGAATAATGAAAAGAAGAGAGTTTAGGGAATAGTACCCAATGGTGACATTTCTTGAAGTAGTCTAGTATCATACTATAACTAACATTTTTGGTTAGCTTTAATGTTGTGCATTTTGATGTTCTGTGACTGTTAAGTGTATGATTTGCTGGGTTTTAACAAATATTTTCTTTTCTCTTAATCTTTTCCAGGATTCTGGCTTTAATATAATATCTAAAAGCATGGAGGAAAAAGAATTTCTAGGAGGAATTAAAAGAAAACCTAAACTGATTTAAGGCAAAATGCCATGAAGTGAAGGCGGCATGGCTCCAATATCACTGGTACTATATCTATTTATGTCAGTGATCTAGGCTGAAGTGGAGATAAATTAGACAGTTCCAAGGATTTATGAACCCTGCTAAAGCAGTGTGCCTAATAGTAAGCAGGTTATGTTAGGTCACCCCATTGCAAGAGTGTGAGTAAAGGTTATTCTTAGAAATTCCATAGTTGATGAGCAGAGTGTCACTCTCTTAAGATCTTCCTTACTGACTAAGCATATTTCACTACAGTAAGTGGTTATATATTTTTTACAGCTGTCACAAAATTGTTATCTGACTATTAGGTAATGCAGCATTAATATATATGTACTGTATATGTTTAGGTTTAAAATTACATTGAATGTTTCTGGATTTCAGTAGCAATATACATATGTATTTCTTTAATTTTGTGTGCTTTATTTTATTAAGTGCTTAAAAGCTCTGTCTCTTTCTGCTTAGAAACCTACAAATAGTTTGTAAATAGGTTTCAATCTGCAGCTCATTAGGAAAGTGTGCAGGAGTGGCACTGTCTCATGGCAACCAATCAGTGACAACATGCTCCTTGAGAGAGGTCACTGACAGGCTAATGTTTAACACTGAACTTCACACTCTGTGAATTCAGGAGCTGCATAAGCTACAGAGGGCAGTCCCAAACAGGTAAACATTGTATGATTTTAAGCAGGAAAAAAACAGAGTATTTAAGCTTGTCTTAAAATAAAGTACGTAAAAGTAAATAGATACATAGGTATTATTATTATCCTTTATTTGTAAAACACAGACATATTCCTTTGCACTGTACAGGGGATAAGTACAAGGCAAACACTAAATTAGCACATAGGTATATTATAGTCCTAGTGAAATCCGGAAACCTTCAGCTATATCACATATAATAATTGCAGGCCTCTTTGATGAGTTTGATGTAATAGTTCCTTTTCAGGGTCCCTCTAAGGGTCCTCTATCCCGTCAGAGATGGCATTTGCCCGATTACACTCCACCGATGGAGGATGGAACGAGATTGAAGACTCCCATAGCCGAAGCCAGGAACATTTAACCGAAGCCAGTAACACTTAGCGGAAGCCAATAACATTAAGCCCGGCCGATTTTTCATCAAGCAAATTACTCGAAAGACCGCCCAAAAAAAAAAGATGTACAAAATAAATTAAAAACCTCATCCACACAACTCAGGGGGACAGCCAGGGTGTTTGTGCGTGAGGTTGCAAGCTAATTTGAGCCCTAATTGGGGGTTTTCGGAGATAGAGAATCGGCTAAGCAAAGAAAAAAATGGCGGCTGCAAAAAGGTGAATTTTCTCAAACAGGATCAAAACAAGGCCGAAGCCAGTAACACTTAACCAAAGCTAGTAAAACTTAGCCCAAGCCAATAACACTAAACTCAAGCCAGTAACACTTAGCAGAAACCAGTAACACTTAGCCGAACAACGCCAGGGACTACACGAGGGGAGAGGCTCGCAAGAAGCGCAGAAGGTACTCATTGCAAGCATGAAAGTAACAAGTTGCAGAGGGAGGCCTTCAATGAACAGAAAGCCGCTCATTACGGGGCTCCCGATGAGCGCCAAAGGCGCTCTTCGCAAGTCTCATAAAGTAGACGGGGGGAGAAGCTCGCATTGTGCGCCGAAGACACTCACCGTGGGGCTTGCTATGAGCGCCAAAGGTGCTCAGAGGTGGCAGAGCCTCGCATTGTGTGACAAACAGCATATCCAGCCGTAAAATGTTCTTGCTGTTGTTAGTTGTTTTTATATTATTTGAAGTGCTTTGCATGCCAATATCTGCAAATGATTAACATGCACACTCATGCACACACCCATGGAGGAATACCAGCAGAATCAATGATACTGAACACAGATAGGCAATAGTCACAAAAATGTGTCACATATATTATCATCACTAGCAACTTGCCTGTCAAAAATGACAGGGCAATAAAATTGTAAGGCAGGTAATGCTCTTTACCACAGACATTAATTTTTTTGGTGGTCTGCGATCCTTCGGCGCACATTGCGAGCCACTTGGTTGTTGTATTTTTTTTTTATCAGAGGCACTTTTGCTGTGATTGTAAGGTCTGCGCTGATCTGCTTTTTGCGCTTATTGCAAGGCTGTTCCCTGGTGTAGTTTGTGTGCTATGAGCAGCGTCGGTGCTCGTTGTGAGGCGCGCGGTGAATGGCTTTTATGTTTATTGCAATAGTGTTTTTTACTTTCTTTATTTGTGTAAATGTATTTTTGTATGCTAATTAAATAATTAATAAATTAATAAACTTTACCTATTTGTAATTATTATATGCATGAAGCATTGTGCTGAAGAGCTGACAATTCGTTTTGATGTTCCTGCAGCATACAATGTAGGTTTGCACTGTTGTTGAGCTGAGGTGTAAGTGTCAGCAATGTGTGCAGTGTAAATAGGGTGCGTGCGCGAGGGGAAACCGTTAGTGTAGCTGTGTACTTCCGCATTCTGTAAGTTAGTGTTGTAAAATGGCTGCGAATGTGTATGTGGTACACGAGTGTGGATGATTTAGCGTCCTTGCTAAAAGTGTATCTTGTACCTTGTACGGGTTTTTGGAAAAGCCGTATGTGCTTGGTGGTGTTTTGCGGCTTTAGGGTCGTGTAGCCTCGTTTTCGTTTTTTTCCGCTGACATTTTTTCTCTTGCTTAGGGGATTTTCGTGTGTCTAAACTCTGGAATTTGGACTTAAATTGAGGTGTAACTTAAGTTGCAGAGGTCCTGGGTGCCGCCCCTTGCTGTGGGTAAGGTTTTTATGTAATTTTTGTGGGTGTTTATTGTTTTTTTAATGTTTTTAGCTGCGCGCCGTTTGGCCGTTAAGGTCGTATTTTTGCGAGTTCGTAATGTTTTTTTTTCTAAGTCCCGCGGCTTGTATATTTTTAGTGTAAGTCCGTAATTTTTTTGCTTTAAGTCCTGCGTCTCGTATTGTTTTAGTGTAAGTCCGTAATTTTTTCGCTCCAAGTGCTGCGTCTCGTATATTTTTTTGGGTAAGTCCGTATTTAGTCATTGCGTGTTAGATGTATTTTGTCAAAGTCCCGCTTCTGTGGGTGTTTATAACCGATTGTGAGGTGACGTAGAGCCTCCACCTCCGCAAATGTGCCTTTGGCTCATTACAGCCGACGTGGGAGCCTCCACCTACGCAAATGCGTCCCCTTGCTTCGTGAGGGTCCGCATTTGCGGCCCAAACTGCGTACCTTGTAAAGTGTGACGACGATTCGTAGTTTGACAACTATAATATGTGATGATAAAAAAATTTGCATCTCAGAGGTGGTACCCATGAACATTGGAGGGTGTTCCACAGACCAAAAAGGTTGAGAATCACTGCTTTAAACAGCATCTGTAATTTGTGAAAAACATCATATGCTTGTAAAGTATGTATCAAACTAACCACACTAGCAGCAATAGAGACAATCTTTATTTTAGCTTGAGCTAGAGGAACTCTTTGTTTCTTCCATTACTTGCTGGCTTCCAGTATGAGTGTTTTGTTAATTTGTATTATTCTCTTGAAGAATTAGAACTATTAATTAGAAAGCTCCAAATACAGCTTCCACACAGCACAACACAATACACAATATTGTTATTTAAATAGGTTTTAGGTTGTACCTAAGATTTATATAGTATAATGCACGTTTGTACCCCTTATTCACAGTGCCAAGGAATAAGTAGCACCAAAGGATAAAAATAGAAAGGTTCGAAAGTACATCTGAGGACTTGCTATTTCTTTTGTAAAGGGGGATTTGCCTGGCATTTCAGAAATGGTCTGTCCTTGGGGCATGATCAGGCTTGTGATTTCTCCAGTGGTACAATGGTACAACTGTGCTACAACCCTGAGCTGCCACCCCACAGGATCTGCTACTTATTGTTCTAGGAGAGTGTGTCTCTCAGCATGTTTGTTTCCGAGAGTGCAGCAAGTTGCTAGTTTACCAAAACTATTCTCAACAGTGTAAATATGCTTATACAGGAGAGAGAAGAGTTTCAGTACTTGAAGTATATCAGATGTATCTGTTTATTGTGCATTAATATTGAATAACCTAAGACAACAGAACATATTGTCCAAGAATGCAGTAGCATTAAATAATTTGTCAAAATAGTGCACATAAGTAATTATACATCTACTGCCCCTACATATTAAAAGTGAAATTACTATAGTTCAGGCAGTATGACTATAGCATGGTAATTAATAAATAAATAAGTACAATTAATTAATAATGAGAATGGGCACCTAACATTTAACAACTGTTATTGGTAATAGTATTGAATGTTGGCAGCTTGTTGAAGTTTAGCTTCTAATCATAACGAATATACAGCCACATCTCACAATTTGATCCAAGTGTAAAATGCAAATGACTTTAAACACTTTAGGAGAGAGTGAAGATTTATATTTCAGTACAGTGGATATAAAAAGTCTACAAACCCCGAAGAAAAACATCCAAGCCAGGCTACATTTTGCAAAAACACATCTGAAGTCTCCCAAAAGCATGTGGGGAAAGGTGTTATGGTCTGATGAAACCAAGGTTGAACTTTTTGGCCATAATTCCAAGATATGTTTGGTGCAAAAACAACACTGCACATCACCAAAAGAACACTATACCCACAGTGAAGCATGGTGGAGGCAGCATCATGCTTTGGGGCTGTTTTTCTGCAGCTGGAACTGGGGCCTTAGTTAAGATAGAGGGAAATATGAACAGTTCCAAATACCAGTCAATATTGGCACAAAACCTTCAGGCTTCTGCTAGAAAGCTGAACATGAAGAGGAACTTCATCTTTCAGCATGGCAACAACCTAAAGCATACATCCAAATCAACAAAGGAATGGCTTCACCAGAAGAAGATTAAAGTTTTGGAATGGCCCAGCCAGAGCCCAGACCTGAATCCGAAAATTTGTGGGGTGATCTAAGGAGGGCTGTGCACAGGAGATGCCCTCGCAATCTAACAGATTTGGAGTGTTTTTGCAAAGAAGAGTGGGCAAATCTTGCCAAGTCAAAATGTGCCATGCTGATAGACTCATACCCAAAAAGACTGAGTGCTGTATTAAAATCAAAAGGTGCTTCAACAAAATATTAGTTTAAGGGTGTGCATACTTATGCAAACATAATATTTTATTTTTATATGTTTTCTTCCCTCTACCTAAAAGATTTCAGGTTGTTTTTCAATTGAGTTGTACAGTTTATAGGTCACATTAAAGGTGGAAAAAGTTCTGAAATTATTTATCTTTGTCTCATTTTTTTACAGCACAGAAACCTGACATTTTAACAGGGGTGTGTAGACTTTTTATATCCACTGTATATTGTTGTCACATCCGCAAATATTTACTACACATATTAACTATAGATGTGTCTCACTAATACATTGAGATGTGCAGGCATGTATAGTGAGCACTAGTATGGAGCATTGCTGTATATGACATGAACAAGGTTAATTCCCTATAAAGAAGCTGTTTACTAAAAGACTGGTGTTTTGAGACAGCAGTAATAAGACTGATCACAGGCCTGGGATTAGGGCATAATATGAGTAAGGAATACTAGCAGACAGACAGATGTTGACTGCAGGAAGCAAAGGTGTAAAACAGTAAACAGGAATGACGTTCATGGCAGACTGAGTTCAGTTCTGGTGTATTAGCGAACAGGTCAGAGGTCAGGGCAAGCATGGTCTGAAATAAAGTCAAGGTTAAACTAGGAACAACTAACTGAAACTCAACCTGAGGTAACAGAATACCAGGCATGGGCAATGTCCAGGTTTAACAAGTGATAACCAGTCACTCAGAGCTCAGCTTATATTTCGAGGCCTTCTAGAGAAAAGGACTGTTCTATATTGTATTGTAGTCTACAGTAAAACAAACAACACTAAAATATACATTGTCGCCAGAAACGCAATATTTTTTGTGCAAACTTCTTTGTAATATTTCAGTTTTGTACTTTTTGTGGTCTCTTTTTTTCCCCTACATGATATATAGTTTTCTCAGTGAATAGCATTGTCCCTAATATAAAACCTAGGAGATATTTTAGCAAATTAGTCTGAGCAATCATTTTGCAATAGAATTTTATTATTATTAACTTTTATTTGTAACGCGCCAACATATTCAGTAGCGCTGTACAGGGGATAAGAACAAAGAATACAATATTAACAACTGCAGAAAATGGAGGGCCCTGTTTTGAGCTTAAATTTTTTGTAGAAAGTGCTTTTTCCAAAACACCGTACAAGATTGGAAACTCGCTACTTGATAATACATTTCTAAATTGGGACAGAACAATCACTATGGACCATTTGATAGGAAGTTGCAGAATTTCTAGGCTAGGCTAATATACCCCCTTGGAAAATTAAGACACTGTGCTATTAACCCTTATATCATACCAGTAGGAGGAGTAAAATCTATGATCATAGTGAAAAACATGCAACATTACAATGGCGGATTCACAAAGAAAATGTATTTTGTTTATAAAACAAAGTATATTGTGAGTCGACCCCAGAGAGTCCAATAATGACCATACCTTTTTTACATCCAGTTCATGCTAAGGGTGCTCTACAGAGCAGCAGTTACTGGGAGCACTGAGCACTGCATTGTGATACTAGTGCACACATCAGGCCGGCTATTCTTAGATCAATTATTTCCTGTTTCATGCCATTTTTTTGAATCCTTAATTGTTGCAAGTACTCAAATTTCTTTGCAGTTGGTATGTATTTTTTTTTACTCTAATTAGCATTGATATAAGGTCACATGATATCTTGTTTTTTTTATTTTAACATTAGACACACACCTTTAGTGGACACTTCAATTACTAATCACTAACATGTGACACAATTAGTCGAGTGTGCTTCATTTTAACCTCTTCTCTGCTGAGCTCATGTGTGTGTTTTTTTAATCATCAATTTCAGTGATTATTCTGTGAAACACATTGTTTTTTTATGCAGAGAATGAACAAAAAAAATATTTGTTTGGCAATATCGTTATGTAATGGGGAAAAAATCCACAACTCAGGATTAATTTTTTTTTTCTTTTTTTTGAAAATTTATTGTAAATGATAATGTAAATACTTATTTTTGAAACATCGCCACCAAAACTGTTATCTTCTTAGATGTTGTATATGTGTGTATTTCTTAAACAATGTTAACTTTCATATTTTTCTAAAAAAAAAATAATACATTTTAGACTTTTACTGTAAACTTTCAAATTATACTATTTGTTTGTGTATACACCCAGCCATGGCAAAATCTACCCAGAGTGCTTTTTTTTATTTATTTTTATTCAGTTTTAATAAAATGCATATTGATGAACAATTTATTTTGTAAATAGACTCTACCATTAGGGGCTTTTTGGTTCTAGGGTAATGAGCAACTAATCATTCTAATTCACTCATATATAGGATTATGCCGATTATAGACCCATGTTTTTAAATAAAAACACATCATTTTGTCCAGTCTGAACATGCTGTATTTTTGCACCAAAAGAAAAATAATAAAATATCTAATCTCATTATTATTATTATTACTCTTCATTTATAAATCTCCAACATTTTCCGTATCAGTATGTGCAAAGTCGAATAGAGAACAGTCGGTACAATTAGCAAATCAGAAAGGAAACAAATTCTAAGATAAGTACAGTTACAGTGCAATACAAATATGAAAAAAAATTGGGTCATCCCATAATATTATATTATATAATATTATGTACATATTTTAAAAAACACTAAATTACCAAAAATGTGTTATATATACTAGTTTTAAACTAAACACAGCTGCCATATTCCTCTACATGGCTCTTCTATCAGTTGTATTGAAAGTATTTGCACTTATGTCAGAAATAGTAGAAACTTTAATTGCACAACCAATGTCTGTAGAGCCAAATGTGGCTTTTCTGTCAAACATAAATTCATCAGTATCAATTCAAATCTTTGTTAGCTGTGAATTCAAATTTGTGTTAGTTTGCTTCAATGATTAGAAAAATGCAACACAGGCAAGATCCATACAATTCTGACCATGCAGCAATATATTATTTTATATAAGAGCATGTATGGATATTCAATTAAAAGTCCCCTGGTTTAGACGGACACAACTGCAGCCCCCACTACAGTCTAATTACATATAATACTATATTTAAAAAAAACTATCTTCACTTATTGTATTTATTATTGTTTTAATATGGTTCTTCAATTAACTTGGTCAATTAAGTATAACATTCCAGTTTCACAGATGGGTGGTTTAACTATTTCTTAACTAATTCTGTATCTTTACACACACCCCTCTGGATCATAGTGAAATAAAGCATTTAATATAAAGTAAAAAATAAATGTTTAAAGCATTGAAATTGTATTATATAGGTCTAGCATAAAATCACATTTAGATTCCTCCTTAGTTATGCATTTCCATAAAGAAACTAGAATTTATTAGCCATTATGCAAAGGAACACAAATGAAACACAATGCTTTTACTCCATATACATAATTTTGTTAAAGTTAATAATAATTTGACATGCACATACAAAGTATAATCTGCATTGCTTGTCTAATTAAACTGTACTGTACCTATTTAATATTTAATCTTTTTTTTTATATAGGTTGATTTTCCTTGCTATGGCCATGACAAATCTAAGCTACTAATTACAGATAATTACCACGCAAAGTAACAAGCAAAATAATTGTCCGAGTAAGACTGGTGTTTTCACACATAATATATTTCACTTCACAAGAAATAAGAAGTGATTTCACTTGCCAACTCATTATTTTATCTGAACAAATAAGTACAACAAACTATTTTTCTTTGATTTTATGTAACTATATTACTGTTTGTTTCAAATGTACCAATGTTAATTTAAATTGGAAAAAAATAATATTAAATTAATTCTTACCACACAAACAGCACTAAAACATAGCTTCACATACACTATAATTTGTATTTCTCAGGAGTACTAGCAATACCAATGCCAACTTGTAATACCTACATTTTATATAAAATATGTCTGTAATGTATTGTTTGGCCACATTTTGTTGTTCTGAAACTCCAGTGGGAGATACTGAACTAAATTAAAATGCATAGGAACACACCTATATAAGAACACACATACAAATATACACACATAAAATGATGAATTGCTGTTAATCTGTTAAAATGTGCTTTTTGAAAAGCTAGAATAAATAACAGCAACAGTACATCCGAAATTAAGAAACTTTAGAAGCTTTCATTTGTTACTGCATGGTTTCCACTAACAAGGTATGGAGGGAGGCTTTGGATGTTATACTAAAAACTTGGCATTGTATCTATAATACTGCTACTTAAGCATACCCCCAACTTTTAAAGACAGATAAACAGACTGCCATGAAGGGAATTACTGGCACTTCCAAAAAGCATACTAAGACACTAGTTGTGTGAAATTCTTAGATGTACACAATCACAATCTAAATACACTATCAAAGTGACTGTGATACAGGGGGGGGGGGGGGGAGCTGCAAGTGGTGCAGGTGGTGCAAGGCACCCGGTCCTTCTCTTGCATTTATTTTTTTCTGTAGAGAATTTCTACTGAAGCTCCAAGTGGTGGCAGTGTTGAGCAGTTCAGCATGCTGGGGAATTGTATCAGGGAGGAGGTGAGAGAGTGCAAGGGGCGGATGATAGCAAAGTTCATGTGAGGTGGGTGCTGGGAGGGGTTTGGTGTTTTTTTTCTGGGTGCTTTTTGGGGATGGCTGCTGACCATAACTGGGTGCTATGCATGGCTAGATTACAAGAGGGGTGGGTACTGTGTGGAGGTTGATATTGAGAGATGCTCAGGAGCTAGTGGAAGGAGAGCAACTATAGAGAGGAGTCTTGGTGGAGGGGTGAGCAGCTATGGGAAAGAGTATTGAGGTGAGCACTGAGTGAAATTCAAAATTGCCTAATAGGAAATAGACAGAACATAGACACTGAAGTCTTCTGCAATCTGTAATCACAGTCCCTGCGAAAATCAGTGAAATGAGGAGAGTCATGATTCCATTCAAGATCAATTTACCCCCATTTAGAACCAGCGTGCCAAAAATAACAAATGGTTACATTTAATGCTTTTAGTTGATACCCTCCTTGGTGTGTGTTCGTATGCTTTTTTTATGACTATTCAACTATCTAATTCAAAATGGTACACTTCAAAGGGCATAGTGCTAATATAGGATTAGATTTCCCTTTAGAGAAGGGGTATCTAATCTTTTCAGATGAGTGATCACATATTTTTTTCACATGATGGGCCAGTGATCAAATTTTAAAAACATATTAGTGAAAACAAAATATGCATTTATTTGTAAAAAGAAATGTATTTTGGTGCTCATTGTGAGCCCCCGCCCCCCCTCTACTTTATGTGCCTCGCGATGAGCACCGAAGGCACTCATCACAAGGTCTGTAATGAGAGGCTTTGCAGGAGTCATTGCAGGAGTTGGCCAACCCGCAACTTTCAGGCCTCGCAATGAGCACCCTCAGTGCTCATCGCGAGCCCTGCGATGAGCGCCTTTTGAGTTCATCGCTAGTTCTGGAATGAGTACTCACTGCAAGCCTCTCCCCACTCTCTCCCTCCCTTGTTTTTCCCCTTATCTCCCTCTTCTGTGTCTCTTCCCCCCCCTTTCTCACCCTATGTCTCTTTCCCCCCCACTCCCTCCCCTGTGTCTCTTTCCATCCTCTCCCCCCTGACCGCGTGTATTTCTCCCCCATCTCCCTCCTCTGTGCACCTGTTTGCATTTACTGGTATGAAACCATTTTCGGGCTTGAGCAATTGTTCATTTTCCCCAAGCCAGAAATGTGTTTCCGATTTACGGGCTTGAAAAAATGTTACGTCTTTACAGCTGCCATTTCCTTCTTCTCTTAGCCATTTTCAGACCTCCCAAAAATGCCAATTAAATATCATATTAGCTTGCAACCTCACTTACAGACTCCCTGACTCTCCCCCTGTGCTATGTGTGAGGTTGTAAGTTATTTTTTTAATTAATTGGCGTCTTTTGGGGGTCTTCCGATGACATCCGACTTATGGGCTTGAAAAAAAATGGCACCCGTTAAATCCATAATTTTTTTTAACCCTGCAACTCGTCAGCCGTTTTATGCCTCTCCCCCCCTTAAGCCAGTCACGTACGGGCCCCGCAATGTGCGCCTTCGGTGCTCATTGCAGCCCCGTCAAACCCGTTACTTTCGGGCCTGTCCCCTTAGCAGAAAAACACCCCCAAAGCATAAAGTTTTCACCTCCATGTTTGACGGTGAGGATGGTGTTCTTTGGGTTATAGGCAGCATTCCTCCTCCTCCAAACACAGCGAGTTGAGTTGATGCCAAAGAGCTCGATTTTGGTCTCATCTGACCACAACACTTTCACCCAGTTCTCCTCTGAACCATTCAGATGTTCTTTGGCAGGCTTCAGGCAGGCCTGTACATGTGCTTTCTTGAGCAGGTGGACCTTGAGGGAGCTGCAGGATTTCAGTCCTTCACGGCGTAGTGTATTACCAGTTGTTTTCTTGGTGACTATGGTCCCAGTTGCCTTGAGATCATTAACAAGAACCTCCCGTGTAGTTCTGGGCTGATTCCTCATCGTTCTCATGAATATTGAAACTCCACGAGGTGAGATCTTGCATGGATCACCAAATGAGGGAGACTGACAGTTATTTTGTGTTTTTTCTATTTGCGAATAATCACACCAACTGTTGTCACCTTCTCACCAAGCTGCTTGGCGATGGTCTTGTAGCCCATTCCAGCCTTGTGTAGGTCTACAATCTTGTCCCCGACATCCTTGGACAGCTCTTTGTTCTTGGCCATGGTGGAGAGTTTGGAATCTGATTGTTGCTTCTGTGGACAGGTGTCTTTTATACAGGTAACGAGCTGAGATTAGAAGCACTCCCTTTAAGAGAGTGCTCCTAATCTTAGCTTGCTACCTGTATAAAAGACACCTGGGAGCCAGACTGATTGATAGGGGTTCAAATATTTATTTCCCTCACTGACCTGCAAATCAATTTATAGCTTTTTTACATGTATTTTTCTTGTTTTGTTTTTTTTTGTTTTTTTGTTATTTTGTCTCTCACTGTTAAAATACACCTACCATTAAAATGATAGACTGATCATTTCTTTTTCAAACGTTCAAAATCAGCAGGGGATCAATTTTTTTTTCCTCCACTGTAAACAGCAGTAAATGGAGAAGTAACATGAGTCAAGTGGTGAACTATAGTAGAACAGAAAGATACATTTCTTACTCAAATGGTTAAGATGGCTATGAGAAACGATGGCTAGCAGTTAAATTAAAATTTACATTATGAAACTGGTGGAACAAAAGTGGCACTTTGGCACAAAAATAAATATATCGGGAAAGAGTCCTACTATACTATCCAAGGCTTTACAACAGTAAATATACTATATGCTATCATTTGTCCCACCTTCTGTTTTTAACTCTATAAGTGCACATTCAGACGAGATCTCTCGATGCTTTGCACTTTGTGTATTTCATGTTGACCCTCCCTGACACAGAAAGATGCAATTCCAGCAATCTATTGACACAAGACAAACCAGTTCATGGTATCTTCACCTCCCTCTGCTGTTGGCCTGGAATAAAGGGACTGATGACACCCTCACAATCCCTATGACATCAAGGATACTCTATCTCCATACCAATCAGTGAGTTACTTCTCTAATTTCTTCTCTGATTCACTTACTGTAGCCAGCAGCCTTATTGTTACCACTTGTCTTCAACCTTTTCTACTTTCAACTAGAGAGAGACAAGCAAGACAAGCTTCTGGAGCACATAAAAAGGCTCTAGAGCCATATGTACCATGCTATATTCCTCATGCACAGCAACCGCACACACCATTCTGGATTGCTGCATGTGCATAGTGGGAATCTTTGTGGAGAGGACAGGTCTTTAGACAAAGGCGTCTAACCTTCTCACATGAATGGACACATTTTTCTCACACAATGAGTCTGTGAAGAGGTTTTAGAAATAAATTGTATTAAAAACAAATGAGAAAAAAAATATTATTTATAGCTATATGTAATACCAATGTAACACTAATTTAGTAGAATATCTGGCATTGATGATGAATGCAAACATGAATATTTGTCATCTCTTTTGATGTAACAGGATTGCCCCATGTCAGGGAGCTGAAAATGGAGCAGAGTGGTGGTACCACTTTATAAGTTTTATTTTGCTGTGTATATTTAATTGCTAATTACTCCCTGGGGTCTGCCTACATTGTTTTCAGTCTAAAGCCATCTGACATCAAGAAGCATGAGCACATGTATACCCCAGGGAGTAATTTGGTTAATTAGGGTAATTGCTCTCTGGTTATTATTATTATCCTTTATTTTTAATGTTCCAACATATTCCACAGCACCATACATGGGACTAGTACAAGACAAAAACAGCATACAAAGTGCTTTCTCAAATTGACAATATAAAGAGTTTTATTGTGAAATAGGAGGATGATACATTGTGCATATTAAGGATGAAGTTGATAAGGTTAATTAGTGTTTTTAGTGAGGGTTTGAAGGACTTGAGACAGGAGGAAAGTCTAGTAGAGCAAGGTAAGGAGTTCCAAAGAATAGGGGCAGCAAAGAAAGTCTTGAAGGTGGGAGTGAGAGGAGGTGAAAAGAGAAGTGGAAAAAAGAAGGTCATTAGTAAAATGGAGAGGGCGGGTGGGGGAGTATTTTGAGAAGTGAACAGAGTTATAAGAGGTGGCACTGTTGTTGAGGGCTTTATACACTAGAGGTCATGAGTTTAAATTTTATTCTAGAGGTTATGGGAACCCAGTGGAGTGACTGAAGAGAGGTGATGCAGACACTGAGCTCTGAGTATGGTAGATGAATTTAACAGAGGTGTTCATTATGGAATGGAGTGGGGACAGATGGCTGATGGTGAGGCCAGCAAAGAGGGAGTTGCAGTAGTCGAGACAAGAAATGATGAGAGAATGCATTAGAATTTTATTTATATCATGTGTTAGATAGTGACATATTATGGAGATATTTTCAGGTGAAAAAGACAAAATTTTGTTAGTGAATATATATTAGGAATGAAAGATGGAGCAGGGTCCAAAAAAAACCAAGAGGCAATGGGCCTGGGAGGTGGGAGTGATAATGGCATTGTCAACCGTGAGAGATATTTGAGGAATGGAAGCTGAAGTAGAGGGTGGGAAAACATGGTGCTAAGTCTTTCATATGTTTAGTTTGAGTTGAAGGGCGTACATCCAGAAGGATATGGCAGAGAGACATTTGGAAACTTGTTCTAGAAGAGAGGGGGATAGATCTGGTGCTGAGAGGTAGATTTAAGAGATAATACTGAAATCCAAAATATTGTATTAGTGTTCCAAGTGGGGATGTATAAATGGAAAAAGGAGGGTGTTTGCAAGTGCTCATTATTCTCAAAGTCATATGACTTTAAACTGAAAAGAATATAGGCAGATGCCAGAAAGCAGTGGTGGAGCTACTACCAGTGCAGCAGGTACAAAGCACCAGAGCCCACAATATTCAACAGAAAAATTGCTTGTTACTACCGATATTTTTCAATAACAGCATATTTGGAACATTCAGTGTCCCTTTAATGTGTTCACTATATTGATAAGCACTTTAAATTAAAATACCATATGTTCTGTAAACTTGACATTAACTAATAATGTCCTATTAGTAAAAGCCTTATTTTATCAATACTTCACAGTGAAACCAGTAGTACATGGTATATGGTTTCAGAATGCCGTAGTTTGTATTTATGAACAGATATTTATTCTAGGCTTATGTTCCTCTTGGTGATGAGGATATGTAGATGTGCACATTGCATTATACACCATGAATTATAGATGAACAGTAATATTAATAAGGGAATTTTCAGATTATCCCTGAGCAGTTAGGCATTGTGAATTATACACCACTTTATTAAAAATATTGTCTTTCAAATAATTTACCGTTTTATGGCCCACTAATATTACCACATATACATCATGCAGATAAATATGGATAAGGAGGTTATAAATATAAATTAATCTTGGATTTATGAATCAGACATAATTTAGTAAATTTATTTAGTTTCTGAGAGGGTTTCACAATTTTTTTTTCTCCCAATATGCACCTTATTTTGTTTGCAAAAAATATTCTTCAAAAACAGAATTTCAATTTGTGTGTTTATTATTTCTTAATAACAGCTTGGTCTTCTGTGATTATGAGACCTTACGACTGAAAAATTATATACATTTTATTCATTGCTAAGCTACATGTGACTGCAGAATATAATATTTTTAGCTTGCCGTCTGCCAGTGAGTTAACATTTATGATCCCTCACCTAAGATACATAACGAGTGTTCCTTGTCTTATTTATAAAATGGTTGCAACTGTAATTACAATTGTTTGAGTATATCAGTTAATACTTAAAATGCTAATAATTCAATATGTACCAACTATTATTTTCATTATCTTCCTTTATTTATGAAACTCCAACATTAGCACTTAAAAAAGGTGTTCAGTATGACAATTTGTAGTTAGAAAAAAAAAATTCTGACTACATAAAATCCTTATCCCATATTGTGCCTAGATATAGAGAAGCGTATTTTCCCTTAGGAAGCAAAGCTTTATTTGGTCAGTGTTTATTAAATTCATAAGAAAATATTTTTATAGATAGTGATTTTTCATATTTTTAATATGTGATTTTAAAAAAAAGTCAACAATGGGTAAAATAATTTAAATAAATATAAAACAACAAAAACAAACTTTAATTTCACTGCTGGGAAGTTCCATTTCTGTCTGTATGACCTGCCCCTGCCGACATGCAAGGTAATGCCTCTTTCGGTTAGTTATTAGCCAATCAGAGGAGATTCCCTGGATGCTAAAGGTGATTGGTTGAGAGACCAATATGGTGCTTTCATTGTAACAAAGCAGAAGGCTGCATGTGTGCAGCTTTACAGTTTAAAAGCTATTATAATAGTTGTTATTATGCAAAAAATGAGTCAGGCCAGGACTTGTATAACATGTGTACAATGTGTGTTAGAGGCTACTTACATTACATTTCTTCTATTGAAATCTAAATGACAAAATTATCCCTAAGTCCTGGGATATCTGGTGATCACTGGAAGCAGTAGTTGTTCTTTTTAGAACTAGATTTCTAAAGCAAGTGATATAAGTTTTTGTAACCTGGATGAAGATCACTGTTGAAGTAAAGTATGAGGAAACTATGTTGGGGAAAAGCACATGAATCTTTGCTGCAAAAATAAATAAATACTGAGTTTTCAAAGAATATTTAAAATCTTGAGCATAGTGGAAACAGCAAAAGTAAAATGTACTGACAGCGTACCAAAAATACACATTGTTGACAGTCGTTCAGCCACGTCTGACTCTCCATGAGGGGCAGGCACATCTGACAGATACTGTCCCTCTGAGCTCCCTCAAGCTCACGTCCATTGCTTAAATTACCTCATCTATCCATTTCCACCTCTGTTGTCCCCTTCTTTCTGTACCTTCAATCTTTCCCAGCATCAGGGAATCCTGTCTTCTCATGATATGGCCAACAAATTTGAGCCAAAATATATGAGCTTAAGTCCCATGATCATACCTTCCAGTGAAAAGTTTGGCTTTATTTCCTGTAGTATTGATTGATTGGATGTTCTAGCAGTCCAAGGTTCTCTAAGCAGTTTTCACCAACACCACAATTTAAAGGCATCAATTCTACATTGCTACCCTTCTTTATGGTTCTGCTTGCACATCTGTATGTTACTACTGTGAATACCATAGTTCTAACTATGAAGACCTTTGTTGATAGTGTAATATCTTTACTTTTCAATAGCTTGTCCAGACTTACCATAGCTATCCTCTCCGGAAGCAAACATATTTTAATTTCATTGCTGCAGTCACCAACTGCAGAGATCTTGGACCCCAAGAAAATAAAATATGTAACCGCCTCCACTTCTTCCCCATCTATTTGGCAGGAGCTGAGATTGATATGCCATGTGTCATAACTCAAGTTGGTCACTAGTTGTGCTTACCAGGAGGGACTGGATTACAGTAGCAGCCATATTGTACTGGGGGTAGCCATCTCTGTACATATTGCAACACATAAGGAGGTCAACCATCTGGTCTCCCAGGTTATCACCCAGGTAAACACACTTGAGTGATAACAGTCAGAACAAAGGGGTCTTTACAGACATTGAGGCACCTCTCAGGGGCAGATCTGACAGGGTTTCCTGGCATTCACTTGAGGGGCTAATTATCCATCTGGGAGATGTACACAAGTCGCCAGTCAATCTTCAAATGAGCCCCTTAGCCACGCCCAGGGGGCGGCTTTGGGAACAAGGCTGGCCGTTCCCAGGGATTTCCCTTAGCCCATTGGCCAGGACTAATAGGAAGTCTCAGAGACCAGTTACTATGGGTCAGCATATGTACAGGAGGGCGTCCTCAAGGTTAGCCACCCCCAGGTCTTTGATGATGACTGCATATAACCTGTCCGATGTAAAATAAAGGGTTCTTAATTTTTCCCTCATGATTATGGTGTTGGAGTGAATTATTGTCCAAGCTAGCAGTTTGCTACAGTAAGGTCTGATCCAGACTTACTGTAGATCTCCAGAAGCATCTCTGCGCACTGCTAAAGATTGGAAGAGCCCTGCCAGGGCTGGCTGCATCCATCATTCGGTCCAGAGTCATCCCAACAGAGCTATTCCTGCAGTAAATAGGGGTACTGAGTGCCTTTCATATCTCACTCAAGGAGCAGGTCGTGGCACCATGATCTTTGTCTATTTGAGTAAAAGGCCAGCTTTTGCACTCTCTTCTTTCACCCTCATCAACAGGTTATATAGATCCTCCTCACTTCCACCCATCACAGTGGTATCATCCACATATTTTTTAAGTTTGTTGATATTTCTCCCAGAAATATTAACTCCTGCTTTGGGTTTGTCCAGCCCAGCCTTATGCATGATGTAATCCGTGTATAAGTTGAATAAATACATACAACGTTGTCTTACTCCTTCCCCGATCTTGAACCATTCTGTTGTCTCGTGGTTGACCGTGGCCTCTTGGTCCACAGTCAGATTCCTCAGGAGACAGATGAGATGGTCTGGTACCCTCATCTCTTTAAGAATTTGCTACATGTTGTTGTGATCCACACAGTCAAAGGCTTTAGAATAGTCTATGAAGCAGAAGTAAATGTTTTTTGAAGCTCTCTTGCTTTCTCTATTATCCAAAGGACATTAACAATTTGATCTCTTGTTCCTCAGCCTCCGCAAAACTCGGCTTGCACATCTGGTAGTTCAAACTTGCAGGATCTTAAGCATTACCTTGCTGGCAATTGAATTTAGTGCAAATGTTCGATAATTGGAGCACTCTTTGCCACTGCATTTTTTTTTAATTGTTAATTGATCTTTTTCAGTCTACTGACCAAATTTGTCGGCATAATACAAGTAACACTTTCACAGCATATTGTAATATTTTGACCCGTTTCATTTCACTTCACTCTCCAAGATGGCTCCATCTCATCGGACAAAGTATTAAGGTTTTCAATGCTGCTAAGATACTTCTTGAATAGATCTTCAGTGTATTCCTGCCACCTCTTCTATCTGATATGCTTCTGTTAAGTCCTACCATTATCACTCCCACTTTGGCATGAAAGGCTCCCTTGAAATCTCAATATAAAAAGTTTCTGTGTCTCTTCTTGCTATTCTCTGTAATTCTGCATTCAGTTGGACAAATCCTTTTCCTTCAACCCTGGGCTACTTTCAAAGCCTCATCATACAGCCAGCTTGACTTCTTAATTATTTTTTTAGATATTCTTTGTGTCTGTTTTCTGGACAATGTCACAAACTTCTGTCCGAAGTCTATTATTTGCTTGCACTGCATATTCACAGATCATATTATTTATTTAGTATATGCTTGAATGATGGTTTTCCTTCTTTTCCTCAGTTTGAAATTTGCAATAAGCTCATGATCTGAGCCGTAATCATCTCTAAGTCTTGTTTTTGCTGACTGTATAGAGCTCCTCCACCTTTGGCTACAAAGTATATAGTCAATCTGATTTATATATTGTACATCTGGTGATGTCCACGTGTGGAGTTGTCTCGGAGGCTGTTGGAAGAGGGTGTTATGTCCAGAGAATTATCTTCACAGAATTCTACTAATCTCTGACCTGCTTCATCTTGGTGTTATATCTAGGAGGTGTTGAAAATACACAAAGACAAATTATGATCTTTTAATCTATAAAAGAACTACACCCTTATAAATACAATAATGCTAAACTGCTGTCCTATTTATGTAATATAAACGGCAGTTAAATAACTAATGTAGTGCCATATTAAATAAATGATTTTTTTACTAAACATAAAGGACCATTGTAGTGTATTTAGAAGAAAATAGCATATGTTTGTTTGTTGGTCATATTAAACAGTATGCAATTTAATTGTGTCAGTTTTCACTTAAGCAGCGCCACTTTTCCTCCTCCTACCTGTGCCTATTAGGTGCCATTGCCAGCTCTACCTGGAAGCAGTACTAAAAATATCTGACCAGTTCAGACTGTGCATGCTTAATAAATGGGGGCAAATATGACTCACTGCCACACAGGGCTATGAGGCAGTTGCACACAGGTAACAATACAGCTGTTATCTTTGTGAATACAGTGGGGGTAGAGCCTGTGACATCATGGGGTAGAGCCAATGACATCATAACCCAGCCTGCTTCCAAGCTTCATGATAGTGGAGTCTACAGGCAGAACTGGCCATGGACCTTAACAGAGCACAAGAGGAGGAGAAAATTAGAAGACAATTTAAAATTGAAAAATGGATACATTTAATTAATTTTAAACTGAATACTGTTTTTAATAGTATCTGCCCAACACATAACAATATGAGCTTTTCTTTTAAAAGCATTATATTGGTTTCTTAACAATGGAAATTAAATAAAAAATACATACTTAAGTTTAATATCTATTATATTCAATTATGTTGCAGTAGAGGCACCATTGCTTTGCCTGAGATAACTGTTTGGACTGCTTGCTCAGAAGGGCGTGTCCTAGGACACAAATAAGATGTCAGTCTTATTGAAAGCACCAATGACTTCCATTATAGTAGTTGCAATCAGGATCTTCACACACATGTACAGCAGAACAGCAAAGAAAAAAAAATGGCAGCACACTACTGCACTATTAATGAATTATCTACCTTATTAAATTGCGATTCGGCCAATTGAATAGGGCTCTATATAAGCACAGAGCATATTTATTTTAAAGAAGTTTTTAGTTAGTAAACTTCTATCCAAAAAGCAAGGTCTTCACTAACTAAAAACTTCTGTAAATAAATATGCTGTGTGCTTATATAGAGCCCTATTCAATTAGCCGAATCGCAATTTAATAAGGCTGTATATCTGTATTACTATTGTTGTTTTACTTTCTAGAACATTACACATTAAGTGTATTTCAGCAAAAGATAATATTGCAAGCGTGGAACTACAGCAGTGCAGTTCTTTAAAAAATATATATATTATATGTCAATTATATACTCATATTGTTTTCATTGTATCAGCAGCTTTCTACAGCACATAAAATGTGAAAATCTAGTCAATGCACCAATAGTTCATTTACTTTTTCGAAACCCATTTCTAAACGTCTTTGCCATTAGTATGGTATTTGGTATTTGATACACTCATATAGCCCCAGTGCTTTATCATCGCAGGGCAAAATGCCATTTGTTTTGCTAGTCTAGTTCCTGTTATTCATAAAACTATTTGTTTGATGTGAACAGTGTAGGTCTGTATCCACAAGAAGGAATTAAAACAGCAATTGGACTAAAAATATGCTTTATAAGATTAAGAGAAATGTGGCTGAAACAAATTCATATTTTGTAGCAGGCAGGCTTCATAAGAGCAAGTTTTTATGTTCTCTCCAGGGATCTCTAGTCAGCCCAGAGTTTACCACCCATGTATCCACTTGTCATACAAATAATATTCCACTTTCCATAATATTTTATGACAGAATCAATGCCCTCAATAATAATAAAATTGCCCATACTACCTACTAGTATATATTGAGGCATGTGTTATTATTATTTTCCAATATTTCTATGCCGACAAGAAGTTAGTTCTAAACATGAATATATAGAAAAAATATTTTATAACATAATTTCTTGCATTATGGGTTATCAGTTTTTACTGTTGCTGTATTTGCTTTCTGTAACTATTGAATCTAAATATTGTAATATTAGCTCAGGTTTATGGATTGAAAGTTGATGATCCCATGATGTTGAATTGCACCAATAAAACCATCATTGGTCAACTTTTAGAAGGTAAAAAATAAGCAGTTTTGAATTAATTGTGTAATATGTACAGCTATACTGTATCTGTGTAATTACCAAACAATGCAGATATACATATGAAGTGGGGCACTGTTTTAATCAATGTTGATACTTGTGCTGAATTAAAATCTGTAAGTGTATACATATAAATAATACTAAACTATTAGCTACAGTGACATACCACTAAGACACAGGTGGAGTAGTTTGTGTACTATTTGTGTCAGTTTTGTAGTAACAGCCTTACCACTAGGTACTTTTGGCCCAAATACAATTATAAATGTAACCAATGATTAATCAAAATATAAGCCCAACAAATGCATAGCATGAAAAAAGATTATCTATACTATTGAACCTCCTTAGGTTTTCTTCTGTAATCTGACATTTTCTACTAAACACTACCATCTTGCACTCACTTCTTCCCACCACAACAACCCAGGGTCTTCTCCCCCCCCCCCCCCCCCCCCACTCCTTCCTGATTGTTTAATTATAGGGCTGGGAAGGAATAAGATGCAGCTAATGAATATACCCAGGCCTGAAATGAATATGCCTTTCTCATTTTGTTTCTAGAATTCTCTCTCACGTCACCTCTACAATTCTAATATTCACATGGCTGTTTTCTCACTTTCTGTCCTCTCCTTCTGTTCTCCTCCACAATCCATGGAATATTGTTTGTCCCATCTCTCTTCTTCCTTCCCTTTTTTTCTATCTTGTTATATATATATCTCCCTGTTATTCCTGTTTTGCCTCTTTTATCCAATGTTCTTCCATTCCCACGTGTATCAGTATTGTAGCAGTAATGATCTGCTTTATGAACACATTTGCTGGGGAGGTGCCCTTAGGGTAATTTGATGACTTGCTCAGGGACAACAGAAACTAGACAGTAGCAGGCAGAAGCTGGGCCCAGATTGCAGGGAGGATCTATCAGGAATGTAGCCAGAAGTAAGCCAGCATTTGAACAGTAAATATTGGGGAATAAGATGGCTGGATTTTGATAAACAATAACGTCTATAATCAGACAGTGTGTAACTTCAGGAGAAGGTACTTAAAGCAAAACTTAGGAGAAGACCAAGATCGTGACTGGTGAACTGGCAAGTACCAGGATCATGAAGACATAACTCTAACTTCCTGATACCACCTCTCTTCTTAAACCTATATAACTTATTTCTTCCTCAAATCCTCTCTTTTCTGTCAGGTAAATATTTTCTCATCATTTTGAGATAAACACATAAAGATAAAATCATAGAGATGCTGTACCGGATTTTTTTATGGAATCAGCAACATTTTTGAAAGAGCAAGTCTCAGACATCCTGTTAGGGGGTTATATATCCTTAAAGCTTTTGGTTTATCCTTAGTACTTTGTTTTCTCTTTTCGTATATCCTTGTGATTATATATATATATATATATATATATATATATATATATAGTAAATAAATAAATAGTACATCTGTGTTGACACTTGAATGTCTAAAGCAAGTTAAAAAAAAACCTACTTTCAGCTCAGAATTCTGAGAAAAACAGTTATTACATTGCATTCTGGGAAGCTGAGCTGGGACATGCAAATGTGCTCACAAATGCCATGCTTTTCAATCCACAGCCATTTTAAACATGGCTTCATTTAAGCTCATGCCTGCTGTATAACACAGCTTTAAAGCAAAGCCAAGGCTGGATTTCACTAAAGCTGAGAATCCTATCCATGTACAGCTGTTTCAAGCTTACTGGCTATCATCAGCATGGAGCGGGATCTCAGCCTGTGCTGTGGATCTTATGAGTAGGTAGTTCACCACAACAATCCTTTAGTATATGGCGGGCAAAAGATCGATATAAACCCTCCACCGTACAGTAGTACAGTAAATAAAAAGTACATCTGTGTTCACATTTGAATGTCTAAAGCAAGTTAAAAAACCTGCTCCCAGCTCAGAGTTCCAAGAAAAAACTGTTATTACACTGTATATATATATATATATATATATATATATTATATATATATATATATATATATATATATATATATCTCAAATATAATAGTTGTCAAATGGCGAGACATCGTCACACTTTGCGTGGTGTGTATGGCGAGCCATTAACACGTAGCACTTAGCCAATGAGCGCTGAAGGCACTCAACGCTGCGAGCCTCGCAAAGCAAGGCGAGCCGTTAACACGTAGCACTTAGCCGATGAGTGCCGAGCAGTTAAGCCACTACAACGCAATACAAGTATCAGCACAAACACAAAGAGGCAATGAAACACGCAGGACTTAGCCGCAAAAAACTTCCTAAACGCGGGATCGTCTTGGCGTGCAAGCAGTTGACAAAAACGCAGGACTTAGAAAAAAAAATATTACAAGACGCAGGACTTCGAAAAAGCAAATACGAGACGCGGGACGTAGACAAAAAAAGATACGAGACGCAAAAAATTAAAAAATGAAAAAAAAACAATAAAAACACACTAAATACACCCAACAAATTACAAAAACATCACAGACAGCACGGGGCAACAGCCAGGAACTCAAATTTAACTTGATTCAAACGATTTTTCGCCACTCGAAAATAGCATAAGCAAGGAAAAAAAAGTCAGCTGAAAAAAATGAAAATGAGGCTACACGACCCCGGACCGAAAAAAACTGTGCCAAACGCGTAGTACTTTACACATCAAACTACAAGATACACTATTACAAAAGCCGGAAAATGCTCACGAGACGCGTACCACATTAATAACATTACAAATATACAATACCGCTTTACACAATAAACCAACGTCTTTACCTTGCGTACGCAGGCTATTTATAATGCACACTTGGAACATCCATTACACTTTATAAGCAGGGAATGTAGACGCAAAATACAAACAGATTGTTAGCTCTTCAGACTATTGCTGGCTGCATATATTATACATACTTAACGTATATTAATTTATGGAATAAATCATTCATTATTACTTAACTACATATACATAGAAATATATATCTCTCTTTATCATAAATCATGAAGGTGCTCAGAGGACCAAAAGTACATGACAGGAGAGGCTCGCAATGAGCGGCAAAGGCGCTCAGCGCAAGCCTAGCAATGAGCGCTAAAGGTCCTCACAGTACAAAACGGTTTATATATATGAATAAAAGCATTATAAATAGTTAATTTAAGTTCAAACATTTCCCCTATTAGTTACATAAACCAAAGCAACTGCAGGCTTTTAAACATTGCATTTTGTAGACTGTCCATGAGCTCTTTGTGACACATTATTTCTAGTCTTTGCATATTGTGGTTGAGAAGGAAAATATTGTAAACCAAATAACTAAACTATATACTTCACAAAGTTAACAATCTTGGAAGCTATGTTGCACTCAGGTGTATCAGAAATGTGATGCCAAGATGGCCCCACAGGTTACTAAATAACAAATAATTATAAATCACACAAGCAACAACAAGTACAAGTGTAAGATATTATTTTAGATATTTATTATTATTATTATTATTAGTAGTAGTAGTAGCAGTAGTAGTAGTAGTAGTAGAAGTATTATTTCAAGCATACATGTTGTTTGATTCACTTCACATTTAAATAAATGTACAATTTAATGATCTAAATGTGATTACGCTATGCTGTAAAATTGTAATATGATTTTATATTAGAAGAAGGGAGGGGAAAAGACAGCGCACTACCTCTTATGCATGAAGTATCTGATGCGCCTCACAAGTTTGTCCCTAGCAGATGTATATACCGGGCTCTCAAACCTTGACAAATACATGCGGTCCAATCGGTATCCCTTCCACGATGACTCTGTTGGCACTCCAGGGATAGTGTTATCGCATCCAAAAAATCATACACCAAGTTGTACTAGATGAGTGTGTAATATCCCCACTTCTTAGATACAGGGTTGGCACTAACCCCTATATTGCAAGAAAGAACAAAGGGAAACATACTAACAGCTGAAAGGTATAGGAACTGCTCATCTGTTTGGGATAAAACTCCCCAATCAAGCAGTACAATATAAGGAAATTTAAAAATAAAACAAAAACAGATAGATATAAAATATTAAAATGATTTTCAAATGCGTTTCACCTTAAACAAGGCTTCCTCAGTGATAAACATGTGGTTAAAAGTACTGATTGTACCAACACTAACTTCCAAAGACCATACATGACATTTCCACAAGATAGCAGCTCCTTTTACCTACGGGAGAGTAATAGAACCAGGAAGCAAAACCGAAAAAGGCGCCACGCTGCTTTATGACTTCATGACACCTGGCATGCTACAGCGAGCGACATAGTGACATAGTGACACCACACTCACCACTCGATCACCACGCGGCTCGTCACCTGGCAACTCGATCCCTGTGATATTAGAACTGTCTCAAGATCACATGTAGATATGACCAATGTGAAAAGAAGATATATATATTTAATTTACCTCTGCATCAGACAGATTAATGGGAAAGAGTAGAAAAAAATGCCCCAAAAATACATCTATAGAGGCAGGAGAAACTACATCTATAGAAACCCCTTAGGGATATCAAACATAACAAAAAAAATATAATAAATATACAATTCTAAGTCTAAACATATATATGTAAAACAATATATGCAAATCCTATTCCAAAACATAATAATATAGGAAACAATATATACACATATAAACCAAAATAGACAAATAGGTAATGCATACAAATGTAATCAAATATAAACCTCAAATAAAATATAACAAACTAGCACAAGCTCAAATTTTTTTTATATATAATGAGTAACAGAAAAAATGCTATACACCATAAAAACAGAACCTCAAAGGTAACTGGCCATAATATTATTCCTATATAAAGGCCGCCAGGTCTATATCCTTATTTAGACCTAGTGGTTCTAATGTACCCAACAGATGTATACATTGGGTTTTTCTACACCTTAGATGCAGGAGTCTATTCCCACCTCTCAAAAATGCTTGTACCTGTTCCACAGCCTGGACTGTAACACCTACCACATCCCTATTATGTATCGTCACCATATGGGCAGAGAAACCATTTGTAAGTACCCCCCTGCTTACATTGTATAGGTGCTCTCTAAATCTCATTTTTAGGGACCTTGTGGTGCTACCTACATATTGAAGTTGACATTTGCAAGTGATGACATACACAACATATTCTGACTTGCAAGTAGTCATGTCTTATTGTTGCATTGTTGGACACAACCGTATTTCTTTTATTGGGCTTTAGATGTGAAAAAGTACTACAGTTCTTTGTGCCACAATTGTAACATCCTGTTAGTTTACTCCTCCATTATTTTCACTTCTCTTGATTGTCATTAGCTCACTAGGAAATAATTTTTGTTTTAATTAGATTTTTTCTAAAGGTGACAGTTGGTTGCACAGGTAGAACCTCCCTCAAGAATTCATCCTGTAGTAAAATGGGCCAGAATTATTTTATCACCTGGCGTATGGATGGAGCAGCTGCATTATATTTAGCAAGGAAACAAATACTAGATCAGTTCAAACCATGTTCTTCCGTTTGGTGGCCTTTCTTTTTGTGAAAAAGGCTAGCTCTATCCGAACCCCGTGCTTTCATTTGAGCTTTACCCCTTAGCAAGAAATGTGTAACCTAGAAATGTACTTTCTGTATCGAAATCGATAAGGCCACTACAATTCCTCCTCACCCTTTGGAACTGACCATATGGGATATTCTTAATCCACCTGGGGTCATGAAAGCTGGTGGCGTTCAAAAACCCATTTGTGTCCGTGGGCTTGGAGAACAGACTCGTAGTTATCTGGTCTCTCTTTCCTCTAAGTAGAACATCCAAAAAAGGGATGTGAGTAGTGATGTCCCGAACAGTTCGCCGGCGGACTATTCGTGGCGATTTTTGCATGTTCGCGTTCGCAGCGAACGGTGAACACATGCGCTTTTGGATTCGCCCCCTATTTTAGGAGAGAGAATAGAGAAGTGATGACAGAATTAAGGAATAAGATAATAAAACAAGGCAGAGAAGAAAAAGGAGAAGAACTGGGAATTAGAGACAAGAAGAACAGCAAGAGATTGAGTTGAGAACAGACGGAAGAAGAACTTGGAACAGAGAAGAGTGATAGAGGCAGAGAAGAAATGTATGGATATAGTAAATATATGGGGGGGAGGAGAGTAGAGGGAAGAGCAAAGGGGGAAAGTGAAAGTGAATGAGGAGAGAGAACGGGAAGAGAAGGACATGGAAGGGAGAAAGGATGGAGGTGGAGATGATGAGGAAGAGAAGATGTGGAGAAATGAGAGGAGAAAACTGGGGGAAGAGGGGACAGAAAGGGGAGAGAGAGTAAAGGAGAGAAAGAGAGAAAGGGGTCGGCCACTGGGGTTGAAGGGTCAGTGGGAGGTGGAGGGGGCCACTTGGGGTAGGAGAGCAGGTGCAGGTGGCAGATGGAAGCATGGGAGACGAACATGCTTAGGTGGGACAGCATGAACAGGCTTACTTTTAAAATGTCCTCTTTGTGGCCTCTTCTCTACTACACAGCAGAAAAAAATAAAAACTACAAAAAAGAGATAACAAGCAGATCAGAACTAGGCCTACCAGAGGTATGGGCCTCACTGCAGTTCCAATACCTGCAACTAGTTCACCATTTGACTATGTGACATATAGTACAAACAATTGTGTATATTGTTTTATAATTTTATTTTATTTTAATAAATGGTAATGGTTTTACTCAATTCATTTTTCATTCCATAGCATTATCATCCTTCAATTTCACACATTGCTTACAGTTGTGTTCAACCAATCAGGATGCGTTATATTGATATTGACTGCAAATCTGTCAGTAGAGTGGAAATGGAGAAGGATAGAACTATGTCTATCCAAACACTGCAAATGCATGAGACTGTGCTAAAGAATAATTTATGTCTACTAAATTATAGATTACTCGTTTCTCAAACATACTTAAAACTGCTCTTTTTAATGATTGATATCAGTATTCCTACAAGTAAAGTTCAAATATTCCCATGCATTATTTTTTATTTATTTTTTTGCAGAGTAATAGCAGAAGAAATACCAGGTTTCACTGAAATTATATTGTATATTATTAATAGACTTGAAACTAGAACTCTCTTGGTTTTAATATGCGGCTTCAGTTACCAACTGATTCCTCAGATCTCTGGGGACTTTGTTATATTCTATAGACTTTACAAGTTACAGTAATACCCAGCTCTTCGGGTGATGATTATCCAGTAATCTCTCTCTTAGGAATTCTGAGAGTTGTAGCCCTGTTCCTATTCTATTTCTATATTATTTACAAACTGCAGAACTGAAAGTGCTAGAATCTTTTGAGGGAAAACCTTCAATTATATTTCTGTAGGTACTATTGGCTACGTTATACTAAACATATATTTATAATTAAATAAATGTTTGCATAGTGTCACCTACTACCTCAAAGACAACGAGCCCATGGGTTACACAGCTTATGTATAAAAATGATATGTCTGTGTGGTGTCATAGTTAGCTCCTTTGTCTTCCATATGTGAGTGGGTATTCTTACCTATTTGCTAGAGAATACTCACCATCCCTGGCTGGGGTACCAGGTATTTTACACCAACAGTTTATTGAATGCAAAAGGTAGAAAAAGACAGATAAGTATACCCTTTTGTAATTTCAGTTTGCATATAAGAACTTTAACTCTTAACACAAACTAGAGTTCTGGAAAGAAACGCACAACTAGATTCTAAACACCAGTGATGAGCAATGTGGTCTTATAAGAGCTGTCAACAATGGAGGATTTGATCCAACTGTACTCAATCACAGAGATTGTCAACAGTATTCTCCAATCCCACACCAAACTTACATTTAGAGAGACTGCAGACTGCAAGAGCCCTCCTACATCATCATCTTGTCTTCCTGGCTGTATCAAATATATAAGAGGAAGGCATAAAAATTTGCTTCAGACTGGTCCTTAAGGGGTTTACACATTCCAATACACTTTCAGTTATTTGTTAATAAGGAATATAGGCAGAGCTAGTGAGTACTTGGTACTGAAATACCTAGACTCCTTTTGTATCTGATAGGATGGGAGGTGTAAGGCTGCAACCAACAGCCTCCAAGACGACTCTACAAATTGACATCACCAAATGGACAATATGGTAATCATATTGACTATATCATTTGCAGCCAAAGATGAAGGAGCTCTATACAATCAGCAAAAACAAGATCTGGAGCGGACTGTGGCTCAGACCATGACCTTCTTATTGCAAAGTTCATTACAAATTAAACAGAAGAAGAGAGGGAAAATCATCAGACCAAGTACATATGAAATAAATAATATCCCCTGTGAATATGCAGTGGAAGTAAAGTATAGATTTAAGGGATTAGACATGGAAGATGAATTCCGGAAGAATTTTGGACTGAAGTTTGCAACATTATTGAGGAAACAGCAAGAAAGAATATCCTTAAAAGAAAGAAAACAATCTGGCTAGCTGATGAGGCTTTGAAAGTAGCCCAGGAAAGAAGGAAAGCGAAAGGTAGTGGAGATAAGAAAAGATTTGTCCTACTGGATGCAGAATTCCAGAAGATAGCAAAAAGAGACAAGGAGATATGCTACAATTAACGATTTAAAGAGATTGAAGAAGATAACAGAATGGGTAAATCAAGAGATCTCTTCAAGAAAATTGGGGAACTCAAAGGCACCTTACAAGCCAAAGTGGGCGTGATAAAAGACTAAAATGTTAGGGACTTAACAGAAGAAGAACAGATAAAGAAGAGGTGGCAGGAATACACTGAATATCTATATAGGAAGGATATGATGACCTCAGTAGTCCAATGAACTGGAGCCAGACGTCTTAGAAAGCGAAGTGAGATGGGCTCTAGGATGTCTTGCTGATAAGGCTGCAGGAGGTGATGGAATCCCAATTCAACTATTCAAACTTCTACAAGATGATGCTGGGAAAATGTTGCTTGCCTTATGCAAACAGATTTGGAAAACTTAACAATGCCTAATAGACTGGAAAAGATCAGTCTACATGTCAGTCCCAAAAAAACGCAATGCCAAAGAGTGCTCCAATTATCGAACAATTGCACTCATTTAAAAAGCTGGAAAGGTAATGCTTAAGATTCTACAATCTCGACTCCAACAATATCTGGACCAGGAACTACCAGATGTGCAAGCCGGGTTCCAAAGAGGAAGAGGCACAAGAGATCTAATCGCCAATGTCCGATGGATAATAGAGAAAGCAAAAGAGTTCCAGAAAAGCATTTACCGTATTGGTCCGAATATAAGCCGCACCCGCATATAAGCCGCACCCGTAAAGTTCAAGGTGAAAAAAATAGAAAAAATATAGTACTCAAATATAAGCCGCACCCGTAAAATTGGAGAGAAAAAGACTCTCAAAGTGATCAGCCATTGCAAGAAACAGGCTTTTTTTGCAGGTTACAGGCTTTACAGGATGTTAGAATCACTAAAACAGTAAATCGCTATTCAATACCGCAGTCTAAAGCATGAAAATCGGCACCCTTAACTCGCAATCGCGCAAATCGGCAGTAATTTTGCATTTGCAAATAGAAATCGCACGCGTTACAAGCAAAGTTCACAAATCGCCAATGATTTTTTGACAGTCGCGAATATAAACCGCACCCTTAACTCGCAAGCTCAAAAATCGGAAAAAAGGTGCGGTTTATATTTGGACCAATACGGTACTTCTGCTTCATAGACTATTCTAAAGCCTTTGACTGTGTGGATCACAACAAAATGTGGCATGTTTTTAAAGAGATGGGAGTACCAGATCATCTCATCCTCCTCCTGAAGAAGATGTATGTGGACCAAGAAGCCACAGTCAGAACCAAACATGTGATAACATAATGGTTCAAGATCATAAAAGGTGTGCTACAAGGTCTTATATTGTCAACTTATTTGTTCAACTTATACGCAGAGTACATCATGTGTAAGGCCGGGCTGGATGAATCCAAAGCCGGAGTCAATATTGGTGGAAGAAATATCAGCAACCTCAGATACTCAGATGATACTACTTTGATGGCTGAGGGTAAAAGAAGAGAGTGCAAAAGCTGGCCTGCTGTTCAAAGTTAAAAATATGAAGATTGTGGCAAACAGCAATCTCAGTTCCTGGCATCTAGACAGGGAAGAAGTGGAGGCAGTGACAGATTTTATTTTCCTGGAATACAAGATCTCTTCAGATGGTGATTGTAGCCATGAAATTAAAAGATGTTTGTTTCTGGGAAGGAAAGCTATAGCAAGCTTGGACAAGCTAATAAACATTAAAGATATTAAACTATCAACAAGGGTCCGCATATTTAGAATTATGGTATTCCCAGTAGTAACATACGGATGGGAGCGCTGGACCATAAAGACGCCATTGAATTGTTGGCGAAAACTACTTAGAGTCCCTTGGACTGCAAGAAGATTCAATAAATCTGTACTTCAGGAAAGTCGAACTGTTCACTATAAGGTATGATCATGAGGATGAAGGTCAAATATTTTGGCCATATCATGAGACGGCAGGATTCCCTAGAGAAGACTCTGATGTTGGGAAAGATTGAAGGCACACTTTCAGTTCTTTGTTAATAAGGAATATAGGCAGAGCTAGTGAGTACTTGGTACTGAAATACCTAGACAGAGGTGGAGATGGATAGATGAGGTCACTGAAGCAATGAACACGAACTTGATGGAGCTCAGAGAGGTAGTGACTGAGAGATATACCTGGCGTTCTGCGGTTCATAGAGTCATGGAGAATCAGACTAGACTGAAAGACTAAACAACAACTGTAGAGATGTTTTATATTGTATAAGAGGTTATAAGGGGTTAACTTTCCCATTATGACCAAACTAGGGGTTTGTAGTTCTGGGTAACCAAAGACTCACATATGTTGTTAGATCTTAAATTCCCTTGGTAGTAGCAGAGTTATATTGTTGATTTTTTGGTTGCAAGTGATCGACAAACTTTTTTTTTAACTTTCAGCATAGATGTCAGATTGCTTTGATAAGCAGTTCTGTTGTTAACCCTTTCACAAACCCATGTTAGCAGGACACCTGGTGTATTCATCCCACTGGGCTCCAGTTTAATCTCCTGAAACTTAAAGAAACAGTGTTCCAACTACAATCAAGTGCAAATAAATAAGTGCCTATTATTTATTTTGTAGTGTGTAGATCCCACTTGCAGGTTCCTATATTTGTCACCAAGCTGTAGCTTTGCCAGTTAGCATCTGGCCCATTTTTATCACATATGGACTAGAGCTGCTGCAGTCCTACCACTACTTTGGTGAATTAGGTCTCTGGACTTAGTTTTCCACCACTACCCTATACAATGGACACAAGCTTTACCCACAATTGGGCTATAAAATGTCTATGGTATCCTTACACAAGATGCAAACATTCACACCTACATGTGCAAATAGGAATTGTCTTCTAGAAACAACCACTGGCCGATTATATAAAAATAAACATAGATACTTTGATCTTAGAAATTAGTTCAAATTGTCTTAGCAATAATATTAAATGCCATAAAATAAGTTACTGATCAATTACTTTTCTTTAATTATCTTAATGCAAGAGGATACATGGTCTATGGGTTATATTTCTCTCCCCTAGTAGTATTCAAATGCATATTTTGCTCAGGAATTACTGTCTTTCTAAACTAAATCTAGGAAAGCATCACTATTCCATGCTAACTTGCATTTTCCTTTCAACTCACCATGAGGCACACATTCCATGATCTCCTGGCTTAAACTTTTTTATGGCCTAAGACTGCACAAGACAGCGTTACTAAATATTTGTATACATTTAGTCCTAGAGAGAGTTTGTAGAATAACGATAATAACCTATTGGAGTTTCATTGCAATTTTTGATGTACTGAGAAGTGACAATGAAGCTCCTTTACTTAATTTTGGGGTTCTAGGGTCAATAGTTTTGGAATCACAAAAAAATCAGAGCTGAAGCATAAGGGTGTGTCTTTTTAGCTATTAGTGGAAAAGCGGGTAGAGAAGAGGGAGCATTCTTAAGATAATTACCGTAGGTAAGATTGAAATTGACCAAACCCGTTCCCTTTCACTGGCCCAAATGCAGACACCTTGCTTAAAAAAATGCAACTATATTTATCAAAAAATTTAAACAAATTCTCTCACACACAACTTCCACCTATTTATCATGGATTCCTCCAGGGCCCAGCAGAGGCATCAAAATTATTATTATTTTAATAAAAAAAATGTTTGTATGACCTTTTTTCTGCTTTATTGTGCTCTTATTTAAACTCAAAGTTTTCAACTTTGTGCAGTGGTCCTTTACAAGGAACTATTTATTGTGCAAATTTACACCCATTTCTACAATATAATATAGGTCCTTGTAGAACTACATTTGTCTCCAGAAGCAAGTTAGCAGTTATTCTGTCAGCTCTCCAGTCATTCAGCCAGTTAGCAAGACAAGATTCAATCCACATGTACTTCATTAGGCACACGTGGATGAATCACAGCTTCTTAACATTTTGACTGACTCTAGTGGTCAAGCCAGGAAAGCCTAGGGGTGCCTACATCTGAAAAAAGCTATTTTACTGTCAAAATGTTTACGTCAACTGTGTTGTGAGAATAAATTGCAAATATTAAAGCTTATCTTTAAGTAGCTATTTACCATCTAATTCTATTCTTCACATTTGTTTTTGTTCTTCAATTGGCATCTCTCGTGTACTATCTATTAGCGAATTAATGTAGGTGTCATAAAAATATTAAGTAATATACTCATTTCATAGGCCTTGATCTCCTATCATTGATTGTTTTGTAACAGTAAGATAATGCACACATTTTTTGCCTAAGAATAAAAAAGGTAAATTCATTGATACAGATCTGTATTTATTAATTTAGGCGTCAACTGCACATAGGCCCACCTTTATGAAGCAGTGCTGTCCTGTGGGCTTATCTGCAAAACTTACCTTGCATAAACCTCAAGTTCTATTCCATAGAGTCCCATTGCATGATGAAAAGAACAATAAAATAGTGCAGAGGTTCAGGGATTTTAGAGGACTCTCCTCAGTGGTGAAAAATATCCCACCTTAGTGAATACAGGTCATAGACATTGTCTGACACCATCAAATGTTTTTTTACAACTTACATCGGTGGCTTGCAGCATTGGGATCCAACTTGGTGTCTGGTGTAAACAGAAGAGCCTAACTGTGCGTTAAACAATCCACTGAAGAGCATATGGATGGTGGACCTTGATGTGCAAGCACCCTATAACATGGACTCTTTAGTCCTTGTACTTAGAGCTCAGATCCAGGCATACACAGAAACTGATATTAGAGGTTGCTTTCATTCCTAATATATGGAGACATACACCATTTAATAAGGATTGTACTATTCCTTAGATCAATTAGTTGTTTGCAGAGAGGCAATAAATTATTGTTTAGTTTGACCAAGCTATATTGCTAATGGAACAAGTCTCTTCAAGATAATAAGTGATTTTATCAGATAAAACACACAGGGTAGTCTGTACATTTGAAACAGGCTTATTCTTTTGAATACAGACTCCATTGATCTTGTTAATGTAACCGCTATGTTTTGATACTCTTATTTGGAGTTCCCACATACATCACCATAGCTAGTCTCCATTCTTTCTTTTTCTCTCTCTCCATATTTTGTCTTGGCATTTTATCTGAAATTAACCTTCAATTCACAGATTAATATTAGAATACAAATGTCTTACTTTTTTTCAAACTTCACATTGACTAATGAAGATTGTAGAAAAAAATGGTTTGATAAACCTTTTACACGTAATACAGTAAAAAATACAGTGATTTAAATATAGGAAACTTTCCGCCCATGCAGTTGTTCCCAGAGGATATTCAGTCTTTTGAGTGCATCTCATTTTTCACCATCTGATCTAAGAGCCAACCCATCCTGCTTCTCAACACCTCCCTTGGGTGCAACTATAGTGGTAGCCTGCTGCATTATAAATATCAAAAATAAAATACCAAATAAGATGTAACTCATTTTATTTTTATTTTTTTTCTGTTTCCATATAATTATTTTTATCATGCTATTTCACAAACAATTTAGTTTTGTATTATGTTATGCTGGAGAAAGGTTTGTATTCTCCTATGGATTTCTTTTCCTTCTTAAATTAGTAGCTTCTTGCCAAAAAGTAAAGTATATTTTTATGTTCCCTTTGTCCTTCTGAGTAATACACCCACTATGAGCTCAGGAAAACAGATATATTCCACTGTTGGCAGACGGTCGTGCTTTATGGGAGTACGGATGCTAACACAATCCATTGATGGCTTGTCTCTACTTATGTTTGTGTGGGAGCACAAATAAATATATATGTATATACTGTTTAATGTAAACGCCTTATGTTTAAATTGTACATTTTTATGGAATAAAAAAAAACCATACTGCCTTCTGTGAAGTTGCCTCCTATCAGATTTATTTAAACTAAATATTTTCCAGTCATTTCCTATGCCTTGACATGTAATGGCAATAAAATTCTCATAATAAGACTTTCTTAACGAGTAAAAGTAACTTGATCCGAGATGTCTGGTGAAGGAAATCTAGCATTTAAAGTTTCTCTGAAATGACATCATCATAGCTCTGCAGTATTAATATAACAATAAGAAAAATATAAAATATACATTTGATAGAATAATAACTCTGTATTATATTGCATAAAATAATGTATGTAACATAAAAGTTGATGGCTTCCAAGCACTCAAGTCTAAATAAAATATTATGTTTTAAGAGCTTTGTAACTTGCTGGGACCATAACATTAAGTACCATTTTCTCTGCACTTTAAAGAATATAAGATAGTGTAGACCGGGAACTTTTATAATGGCAAAGTAAATTTGTCCTGAGTACAGGAAAAGCAATGTCTGCTTTAATCTTCCCACATTTTAAACATGTTAAACTACACTACTATTTAAGGGACAATTCAATTTGCTTTTAATATTTATTTCCATTTATTACATATTCTTGAAAAGCTGTAATTCTGCTTAAAGCTTTATGTGGCACAATATAAAACTGGAGCGTAATATAGTCTTAACTGTATTTTACTTTCCTTGTCCCTGTGCAGAATTTGAGGATGGTTAGTGTGAAAAAAAACATTTTTGAAAAATCTTTCATTCTCCATGCAATGTGCCATATTTTATTCTGAGGAAAATATAATGAATTTTTCAAAGAATTTCAGAGATTTAACAATATTTATAATTGTATGTGTGGGTATTAAAAATGGTCTGTATTCCCATATTTATAACTTATTATTAAGAACCACATTTAATAATGGATAAAATGCCTGTAGAAAGTAAATAAATACAGTTTTTATTAAATATATATCACAATTCTGCTAAAGTGGATCAGTGGGCAGAGTTAATGTTGGTAGAGGAGGTGCAAAGCCCTGAAGTCCACTAAGGGGTAGAGCCCTCTGTCACCATCATTTTATTAGGGGAGATCTGATCACCATACATGTTTTTTCCTTGCTTTTTTTTTTTTTTTTACGGACCCCAAGGGCACCTACCGTATAGACGGTGGCCCCCAAATTATTTTGAACCTGGGCCCTCCAATAACTAGCTTCACCACTCAGTGGCAGCCTCCTCAATTTTTCAGGACGAATATAGTTTTTTTGGGGATGAATACTGGAGCATTTTTTTGAGACAATTATAGAATTTGACGAATATAAAGGCTGACAAATGTAGAGATTCCACTGTATTATATTTTTTACCTTTTATATACAATTTTGAGGCTTAGGAATCTATCAATTTGATTCCTGCTCATCAACTTTCTGAGGTAGGAGGAAGCTTTGAATGCATAATAAGTTTCTGCCTGCATAACGGAATGTGAAATCTAAAACTGCCAATACACCCTCCTGAGAAAGTAGCAGTGAAAATAATTGCATATAAATGTGTTTAAATGTTTTTTTTAAATGTTCTTTTCCTTTCTAAAATCAGTTTGCCGATTACCAAGTTCAGTTATTTAAATTAACATCTAGAAAAAATATTCACTGTGATATGGTGGAAGGAATAGCTGCACCCTGAACAAGCAATACTTATTTTTATCACAAAATACATGACATTATATTACAAAAAAGTTTGGTTTATGAAAAGTAATGAAAGAACCTCTCAACATAAAAACATATATTATTAAAACATTTGGTTACTGTGGAAACAAAAGATGCTGACATCAGCGGGAGCTTCTGGATGAGAACAACGTACATTGCTATTCTGGCTTTACCCACTTATAATAAAAAAAGTATATGTTTTTCTGAACACCTAATTTCAGTTCTGATAATAATCTTTAATTCACTTTCTTAATAAATAAGGCTGATGCTTTCTCATGCACCCAACAATGTGCTCAGATATTGCCCACATTTACTTAAATGCCAATGATGCATTGTATTATTGAAATTATTTTCTAATATTTATTTGCGGATACAAAATAGTTTTTATGAATATTATGGTATTATAAACTCTCTCTCTCTGTCTCTTTTTTGGGCTAATTCCGTCTGCTTCTTTCTCAGAAGGATGTACATGTGAACTAAAGGTCAATTGAAAGCACTGGTACATTTTGCTGCCACATACCCAATGTGAAGATAGAAGCTTCTTGTGCATTCAACATACCCTTCCACCTCAGAGGTTGATTAGCTAAATACAAAATGGTAGGGTCCAATGCAGCATAATTGCATATAAAAAGCTATTATTTTTTGTTCACATTCTAAAACAGATTGCTTTTTTTCATATGTATTTCTCTAGGAGTACATTTTAAGACTTCTGTGGATCTTAAAGGCATATCATTGCTTGAGGATGGGTTGGTTGAATGTCCCACCAATGATCAAACAAGTATAGTGTGGAACTGCCTACTAATGAGTGGGAGGTGATGTGCACCTGTTTTGCAGTTGAAATGCCATACTCACCTGTGACTGAAAGGTACTTACATAAAGTTGCTACCATGAATAACTATTAAAAATGATAAACAATTGGTCATGTTATGTTGTCGGGACAGGTCCGCTGCTGCAGTGCAGCCTCCAACCGCTAGATGGCGCTGCCGATATTTTGCAGCGTTGCCGATATGTGAGAGAAGTTCTAAGCTTATAATGTGAGCCTAACCATTGAACTAACCCTAACCCTCATCCTCACCCCAACCCCAACCGTTAACCTAAGCCTTGTCTCTATGATATGGCACCGAAATAATCGGCAGCGCCATCTAGTGGATGCTCACCACCTCTACTGCTGCCTTGTGCTGCGCTACCATAAGAGGATAGGACCAACAATTGTATTCTTCACAAAGATTTTCTTCTTAATTTGGCATCTCTGTTGTACCGACTAACCAATGTAGGTGTCTTAAAAATCTTCCATCCTCCTTTTTGGACTTTTAAAATAGGTCAATCCAAAACTCCTGATGCTGTGAAAGAAACATTTCTGAACTAAAAAGAAGTTCCTATTTTAAGATGCTTTGTGACAAATGAAAAACATACTTGGTGTAAGGACTTTTAGAACAGCTTATATACCAGCTCCAACTGGCGGAATTGTATTCTATGTCACCATTAAAACTTTATTATTTGTCAATCAGTTATGCTCAAGCTCTGCCCATTAATTTCCTTTTTATTTGCATGACTAGTATCTTCAAACAGGTTGCTGGGACTTGGCACAGCTTCACTCTGAAGTAGCACGGCTCATATATAGAAACAGGCTTGAAACCAACAGCTTGCCAGGTTGTCTGCTTCTCCTCCAAACATTTCCATATTTTTTTAATTTAAATTAAAATTGCTGCAAAAAAACATTACTATTAAACATGCTTTGCATATCCCTTTAAAACTAATCAAAGCTACAGAAACACTGAAAAAGTTGAATTTATTGTGAGCATTATTGCATTTAATAAAGCCCGTCTGGCAGAATAGTGAAAGCACTTACAGTCTGTATTTGTAAGGCACTTAGATCATAAGCACATGCTAACTGGACATATTAAACTGATGTTAACAGGCCCAAGTTATAAAACTATTAAAATATATGTTATATTATTATATAAAAAGCCAAGTGGAACGTAAGAATACAGCAGTGCCCATGGGTATATTTATAGAGTAAGATGTAAGCATAGATACGGACAGTAGTAGAGGGTGGCTGTAAAGGAGTTTTCCTTGTTTATTTCATGATACATGCTGTAATCTGGAGGGCTTGTGATGATGTTGCCAAACTAAATTCCATGTGGTAATGAGATTTTGTTCCAGCTCTTATTTCCAACTCTGATCCCAGTATATTTTGGTACTCAATAGTACTGCAAATCAATAGTAAGTGGAGGCTTGAAGATCCAGGAAAATCTCCTGTTGACATGGAAGAATATTCTAGAAGGAGTGCCAAATGCATTTTAGCATGACATCAAGTCTTATTCTGTACCGAGGCACTGTAGGCCTAAATACATTTTAAACCAAGTAAAGTATTAGGAGGGAGTTGTCATTATGCTGGAAAACTATTGTACTTCCAAACTGAAAAAGAAAACCAGTGATATTTTTACACATTCAGACGGGGCCTTGAACAGCTCAACAGCTCAAGAAAAAAAAACGACCACTGAGTCTTCAGTTCTTTAAATTTGCACTGTAGTCTGATATTATACTATTGCAGAAAACTAGCATGGATAACCGGTAGAAATAGTTTAGTAAGGACAAAATAAAAACAATCAAGACATTTAGTACCAGTTGTATACTGCACTGGCCACCTCAATTGTAGTCTTATTATTCCTCTATCTATCTGTAAGTATATGCTTTTATAAGAAAGGTGGGAGGCTAATATTAGCGCAAGGACACCAAGTGAATTGCTATTTGCACTTTTAATATACAGACAATTGATTTTTCAAGTAGGAAGAAGTATTGGAAGTTAAGAGATGATATATTTTTACAAGACAATAATGAAGATGGTAATGCTTAATGTATTCTATGTCTAATAATTTGTGCATACAGATAGATATGGAAGGAATTAAAAACATTTTCTCCTTTTGAGACAATTGGCAAAATTTCACTGGATTTTTTTTCCCATTTGCCTTCCTCTGGACCAATTAACAACTAATCTGCCTATTGAAATCAGAGAAGATCTAAAAAGGTTGAACTTGATGGACTAAAACTTTTTTCAACCTCAATTACTATGTAACTATGTGATATATAAATAGACGGTAGGCAATACTATCTATATACAGGTAACCCCTGAGTTAAAGGCCAAGTGAAAGAAAAAGCACAATCGTTTCTTAAACTTATTATTACAGAATCAGAGTTACATACATATCTGGTTTAAATATGTCCTCAGGAATGTATCTTGTGCTTAACCCAGGGACTGCCTGTGTGCATAGCCAGATTATCCATTGGGCCAAGTAGGCAGCCGCCTAAGGGCGCTTCCCTGTGAGGGGGGGGCCAGTTTAAAAAAAAAATGCTTCCCGACTTAAAAAAAAAATTAAATGCTGCAGTTCATAGACTGGCTACTAGGGGTAACAACGTAGAACAAGAAGGAATTTTCAGGAAAAGGAACTTAAATGCACAGAAAATGAAAAAATGGGTCCATGCATACCTTTTGTACTCACTCGCAGGGGCTCCTACACTTCACTGCATAGGGGCACCAAAAAAGTGGATCAGGACCTGTCTGTTGTGTGTGTGTGTAATAGAGATATCTATATCTATATCTATCTCAGGTAAGAAGTTACACATTAGAGGTTGTGTTTCAAATGTAATTTTCCAAAAAGAAAATGCTAATTTCTACATTCTTTTTAAAGCTTTAAACTAAAACATGGAAATAGACTGTTCCTTTAAGTGATGTATAGTGTAAATCTACAACACACCAACATGAAATCTGTTACACAAAAACGAAAATGCTGCATAGACAAATATAATTGTATCATTGATACAATACTGACTTGCAAATACCAGTACATAGTTTCTAGCCAATAAATTCTTGAATCACCAATTAGCAGAAGGAGTTAAACACTGAGCAGGTACAGATCCTGTGGCAATTAGAAATCTTACTGAAATAAAAGCCAGAAACAGGAAGCCAAAAAACAGGTCCCTAAGGCAGGCATCTGTCTTAAATGATATCATTTGTCAAATTTCCAGCATCTTGTGGTTGCAAACACAAAAAGAAGTTCTGTGCTGTACTAAGGACATTACATTCTCATTAGCCAGAATGTTCCTGAAGTACATAATACAGGATTTTTATTTAATAGGAAGCAGCTACAACTCCTTCTGCTTTGGTGTACACAAAATAAATATTGAGAGCAATAATTATCTTTGGAAAATACGGCCTACTCAGAAAGAGGTTTGTTACAGCTCATGTGCATGAAAAACGTATGTCTTACTTTACATACTGGAACAAGTCTATGCTATACATCTGCATAATATATACATACATATATATATATATATATATATATATATATATACACATATACATACATACATACATACACACACAGGATAGATAGATAGATCTCAGCTGATAATGTTGCAAACATTTCACATGAACACACATTGCATAATGAATATTTAGAAGTAATAGGTAAAAATGTTTTATTTTTTATGTATTACTACCATGAAACCCAGAGTAAAGAACTAGAAATTTATATTTTTATCAGTTTAGGATTCCCTTGCATTTTTTTAAAATGAGCTAAGTTAAGTTTATGTTTTAGAAGCTTATATTTAAAGGAACCCTATGGTAATGCATTTGAAATATCCTCCTTTGAGGATATACTTCTAGACGTACTAGACACTTACAGATTGTCTCTCAGCGGCCCTCTGTTTCAATCCTCGTAGATATTCACTCACCATATCTTGTCCTTTTCATTTAAAAAAATATCTCCAAAATACATACACACAATCACTATCTTACACAAGACACAACTAAGATTCTAAACCACTCTATCATCATCTCTCATCCCAACTACTGCAACTCACTCCTTGCTGGCCTCCATCTCCCGCTTGTCACCACTCCAATCCATAATGAATGCGTCCGCTAGACTCATCTACTGTAGCTCGTCTCTGTCAGTCACTCTATTGGCTCCTGTAACCTCCATTATAACATTTTAAATCATGACCCTTAACAATAATGTACCCCCTAATATCTCTGCTCTCATGTCAAATTACTCCCCACCATCCCTCTCTGTTCTGCTAATGACCTTCTTCTTTGCTCATTTCTTATCACCTTCTCTCATTCTCTCCTTCAGGACTTTTCTTGTGCTGTCCCAATTCTTTTGAACTCCTTACCTTGCTCTACTAGACTATGCTCCTACGACAAATCCTTCAAAAACACACTTAAAACACATCTATTTAATGAAGCTTATCACCTTCGTACTTAATTTGCCCAATGTTTCTATCCCCTTCCAAATTCCTTAATTTGCAAGTTTTTATTTGTATAGAATGCTTGAAAAAGTACTCTATATGCAAGACTGTAAACTCAAAGACAGGACTCTCTTTTCATTTAATCTGTATTGTTTTTGTTTTTATCTTCGGCTCGTCCTATGTATGGCGCTGTGGAATATGATGCAGCATTATAAATATTAGATAAGAAAAAATAATACAGGGCTAGTAAATCTCTTACCTTTAGAAACATTGTATGCATGAGCTGTGGGCAGACCTTTGCTGGGACTGTTTGTAAGGTCTGAGTAAGTGAAAACAGAGCTTTTAAGCACTAGTTGATGTTTAGCTATATAAACATGCATTCAGTTTATATTTTAATAGTAAAAACAGGGAAACTTCAATATACCTTTAAGAAAAACTAAATAAAAAGCTACTTGATTTTAACAAGTGACAGATCCCCTTTAAAAGTATAATAAATTGACCACATTCTTGCTTTAAAATAGAAAGCACGCACAGAAGAAAACATTTTGAATCTCTACATTACTTGTTCTTCATACGTGTTCTGATTAATTGCTGCGACTCTTTAGTTTACACACAAGTGTAACATGAAAGAGGCAACCACAATGCACGTGCCCTGTAAGTGACCCCCGGCCGGGGTTAAAGGGAAGGCCATGCTATACAAAATTGAAGGAGTAATTTATCCATTAAGCCCGTACAGTATGGGGACTCTCTAAAACACACACTGATAACGGTGCTGAAATGTGAGGCTCCATTCTGTATAACAGAGACAGTTCAAAGTGATCCCAGCACAATGATACTGCCAGTAGTGTAAGCAAGAGAAAGCCTCCCATAGTCTTGTCCATCAACTAGCGGTTACAGACAAATACTCACAAAACGTCTAGGAACCCGCACATTTACACATCTATATTGTTTAAGGAGACTTTATTTATTTAAAGGGACCATATTTTCCCCTTCTGTGCAGCTCACCTCCCAATACAATTGTAGCTGGAGGGATCTATCAGTTAAATGTTAGTCTTTTATCTTTATTACGGTGCCATTAAAATGAAAGGACCCATGACTTAGTTCAGTTCACAGGAAGCAATTTAGCTTGTAATATACACACTGCTATAGTCTTCACAAAGTATGTCACATTTCTATTTGCATAGTGAGCAGCTAAATGTTTGAGGCACATCCCAGGTTAAATGGAATAATATGCTTTCATTTTATTCCATTATCGGTTATTTTCATATAAATGAGCGGTATTTTGTTTATAATGCCACACAAAATGTAAATGTATTCAATATATATTAATTTTGCATATAGATAGGCGCACAACACACTCGCATTATATATATATATATATATATATATATATATATATATATATATATATATATATATATAAATAAAATATAGTAAATAAATAGTACATTTGTGTTCACATTTAAATGTCTAAAACAAGTTAAAAAAAACCTGCTTCCAGCTCAGAATTCCGAGAAAAACAGTTATTACATTGCATTCTGGGAACCTGAGCTGGGACATGCAAATGTGCCACCAAATGCCTCGCTCTTCAATCCATAAACCATTTTAAACATGGCTTTCTTTAATGCCCGCTGCATTACACAGCTTTTTTGCAAAGCCAAGGTTGGATTATACACAAGCTGGGAATCCTACCCCCAGACAACCGTTTCAAGGTTACATACATACATACATACATAGTAAACGTTAGTAATGAAACAGTACATTTGGACACCTAAAAACAGGTTTAAAAAAAAAAAAAAAAAAATCCTGCCAGAAATGTATTGCACTGTACTCTGGGAAACTGGGCGGGGACATGTAAATGATTGCACAATTTGTTCCACTATTTAACCCAATGCCGCTTTATACATGGCTCCTTTTAGCATATACCTACCGTATAACTGTTTTTAAGTATAGCATAGATGGATCATGTACGAGTTAGGAAACCTACCCACAGATCTTAAATGGATCTCATCAGTGTGGGGCTGGTACCCAGCTTGTGCTAATTTTTGGCAACTGAACATCTTTTAAAAAGGAGGGTAAAACAGTATAATAAATACAGAGTAATAGAAATGTCTTAGATCGGTGCATTCTTGTCTTATGTACTAATTTATTCATAAGTTAATTGTACCTCTAGCACCACAGGATATTTCTAAATAAATGTGTATATATATATATATATATATATATATATATATATATATATATATACACACACAAATTAACACAGAGGCTTTGCATAGGGGGACAGTTTCCTCAATTCAAATCAGCCCTTTACTATAATGAGGACACAAAATGCTTCACATGAGGATTGTCTTCTGTTTCATAATTCACAAGTGACATAATGGCAATAACCTTCAGTGCTATTTATCTTTAGTGCAGTTGTGACACTTTGGCATGATCCATAATTTGGCAGCTATTTACCATGACATTTTCCTTCAGTTCAGCCATAACATTCAGTGAAGCCATTATTTGGTTCCATTTACCATATAAATTGTATTGTTGTGCATGCATGCTAGCAGCTACATTAGGAAACTGAAAATGAGTAAATCTTGTAAAATAGATACTAACAGCCACTCAACGGCAGAATAGTTTTGCCGCTCAGTGTGGAAGAGAACAAAAAATAAAGAATACTTGTTAAATGTCATTAACAAGAAAAGAAAGATCCCCTTTTCTCTCTGAAACTATAATTATAATATTCGTACATGACACGTCTGTTATACTTGGCTATGTTTCCTTTTAAAAAAAAAATATCCTGGTGGGGATCTACCTTAATTTGAAAAGGCATTACGACATTCCACAAGAACAATTAAATGTGAAGAATATCTGGGAGAAGGCTTGTTAAGGAAAAAAAAGAAATTATGTATGATCAAAAGAAAGAAGAAAAAAAAGAATATTTTTTGCAAAGAAAAAAAAGAAGCAACATTTTTAAATGAAACATTTGTATTTAATATTATAAAGTAACAAAATACATGCTAGAATTATCCTTGCAAATATAGTCACCTGAAGTATATTTTATGCACTTATAGAAGTCACAGTTGTTAGATTGTATTTGAGCAGAATCACTTTTTGTTCAATTTTTTCATTACCAATTAAATATATATGTATCAAAACACTTATGTTTAATTGTTTAGTTCTAACAAAATATATTAGGATATCAAATATAATTAGGCTAAGATCTGAAATACTTGTTCAACAGAAAAAAATACATTTACTAAAGAGAAAATATTTTAAAAACTTACAGTAAATTACATTTTTTTTTAACATTCTCCATGTTTAATATCAATCAAGTATATATTATAGAAATAACAATAACCCTGATTTCCAGTTATTCACACTATTAAGAAAATACATAATATGTGCATTTTTTTATTCACACAATAACTACAAGTTTGAAAATGACTAGATTGGGTTGAGAAGAAATTAGTACTCTAAAGGGCCAGATTCACTAAACCAGATCGTAGTGAGTGTTTTTTAAAAAAAACAGATAAAGATAGGAGCATTGCCTGGCTATACTAGCAAGGAGCCTAACCCTTTAGTGGTAATGAACATTAGATCCATATGTGCATTGCATTATGATGTAAATCTTAAGTATATCACATATTTCCTAGGTGCTTAGAATTAGATTTGCAACAGAATAGAAGCCATGAGTTAAATTAAAATATGAATACTGAATTAGAATATAGTGTGCAGGGGGAGTCTGAATTAGGACCTCTGGTTCCAATCTTCTGGATTTGGGAAATATGAATTAAACTCCAAGATTTGCGCACACCCCCACTATATAGTAGTCTTATCATTGGCAAAATAATCAATGCATTTAGGGTCAATTTGTGACACCAAAACTCAACAGTTTTAAATGAACAACCGATTTCTGTGCTTTTAAATCAAAACATTATACCTATCCATTAGCAAAAATAGTTTTAGGCAGTCTCAGGAAGAACCTACCCTTTTTGTGATTTATATAATTGTTCTGTTTTTACAGTTTGCTGTTGACAGGGTGAGGCAATTCAACTACAATTTTCCCTATGTTTTTTCCCATGTACATATAATCTACAGCACGGAATACAGACTCCAAGCCAATGAACTTGCCTTCTGGAGACAGCTCGCCATAGTCTACCTCACAAACCAGCTCTCCATTTTGGTACATTTTCATCAAAGATATGAGAGCTTCTTTATAGTCGGACAAGTATTCAGTCAAGAAAAAGCCATGGATGCTGGCACTTTTCTTTAACAGAATGGTAGGTAAAATGGAGGCTTTAATAGGTGAATTGCCATGAGAGGTTTGGTAACCAGATATGAAGCCAATAATTATAAGGCGACCCCTGGTAGCCAAAGAGTTGACGGAGTTATCAAACATTTCCCCACCCACAGACTCATAAACAACATCTATGCCCTTTGGAAACTCCTTTTTTATGATGGAGAAAACCTTTTCAGTTTTGTAGTTGATTGGAAGGTCACAGCCAATTGATTTCAGGAAGCCTGCCTTCTCTTCGGAAGAGCATGTCCCAATCACATAACATTTAGCTTTCTTTGCAAGTTGAACAGCAAATTGGCCCGTTCCACCGGCTGCAGCAGTCACCAAAACCTTTTTTCCTTCAGACAGTTCTGCCATCTTCTTGAGACTGATGTAAGCGGTTGTACCACTGATTAGCAAAGTCAGTAAATCTGGATTTACTGAAGGCACTGGCACTGCTGAACGTGCAGATACAATGGTATACTCTGCAAAGGAGCCATTAGTCACATAGGCCACTGGTTGACCAATGGTATATGTTTTACTAGCACTAAGGCCCAAAGCTACCACTTCACCAATGCCCTCAAATCCAATGTCAAATGGAGGTTTTGCAGATCTGTCATACCGACCAGAGGAATAATTTATATCAGATGCATTTACACCAACGAATCTGAGGGAAAAATAAAGACAGAAAGTATTATTATCAATGGCATGTGATATGAATTTTAATGTATGGTACTTCAACTATGCATGGTATGTCAGTTTAAGCTATTACCCATATGACTGCCAGGCATACATTGAATAGTCCCTGAAATCTTGAGTTGGTATCTTACAGAATATTTACATGCTCAATCCTCACTCTATACAAAGCAAAAATGCCAGTTATTTATTTTCACATTATACATCATTCTATCATACTATTGCACAACCCCTCAATGAACCTTTACAATGATTCATAATTGAAAGGACCAGTGTATGACATTATATATATATATATATATATATATATATATATATATTATTTGAAAACAGCATATTTAAGCAATTGACAAAGCTAAAATATCAAAGCTAGAACATAACCTTAAACCTTGAAACATCCAATATATTACAATACCTCCAGGGATGTGAATATGAGAGGGGTGTTTGCATTTCTGCAGGAGCAGGGCTTGCAGTTATCCTTGCAAGTCGTCAGCTTCTAACCATGGAGCGGGGAATGGGTTGATATCAAATACCAAGTGCTCCAATTATTTTACAAAAAAAAAAAAACTCTACTGCACAGTAGATAAGCTGGTGCCTTCAGACTCCAAGACAGACAAGGCACAGGCCAGCCAAGATGTAAACAACACAGTATAAAACATGTAGACTCTCATACCTTTCACAGCTACCAATATACTATACAAGCAAGAGGACTCTGTCAGTTTGTACATCTCAAATGTTTTATTAAAAAAGCATTCTAAAACTGAAAAAAATGAATAAAAATGTGCACACCAATATTTCAGATATTATTCCAAGATATCATAAAGGACCTTTTTATGTTAACACTCATCTGACCCTATAAGAACTTCCCATACTGCTTATCAGATAGCCCTAAAGGCTCCACTTTTGTATCAGTCTGTTTAAAGGTGTTGTCATAGGTAATATTGTGTGTATATGCATACACATGTATATATAATTTGATGTCATGCAAAAATCTGGTAGTGGTAGCTAAATATTACAAAAAACGAAATAAATAATATATGTATAGTAGGTGATATGTCATGACATGAATAGCATAGAGGAATCACCTATTACAACCAACCTTGTTTTCTCATGGTTCACTATGGCGGTCTGTAAATGTGACTATGCAGTTAAGAAATGGATAAGGAGTTGAGGTGAGGTCTATAACATCACTGCAATATAGTGATAGCTATAACCAAGGCGTGTGCATGTATATTCTTGTACACCCACACTGGTTAAATTCACAGGGGTATAATGTGGTCTTGATGAGCAGAGGACTCCAATTCTTGCCCACATTATTATTGTTGTTGTTTTTGCTTTTTTTGTAACTTTCTCATCCCAGTACATACTACTAGTACTTATATAGCACCTTAATAATTTATATATATATATATATATATATATATATATATATATATATATATATATATATATATATATATATATATATATACCTCACTCTTTTAATCCAAAAATAGCAACTTTATACATTGCTCCCTTAAAGCATATGCCCGCTGTATTAAACAGCTTTTAAGCAAAGCATCGGGTTGGATTTTACACAAACCAAGAATCACTCATATACAGGCCTGTTTCAAGCTTTTGGCTATCATCAGTATGAGGTAGATTCTGGTTTGTGCAATAGATTTTGTAGGATTGGGTATTCCACAATAATCATTTAGTGTATGGTGAGCACAAAAGTGAGAAAAGCTCTCCACCGTACAAAGTACAGAAAACGAATAATACATTAATAAGCCCATTTGCATGTCCCCGCCTTTTAGACATGCAAATGTGCTTATTAATGTATTATTCGTTTTCTGTACTTTGTACGGTGGAGAGCTTTTCTCACTTTTGTGCTCACCATACACTAAATGATTATTGTGGAATACCCAATCCTACAAAATCTATTGCACAAACCAGAATCTACCTCATACTGATGATAGCCAAAAGCTTGAAACAGGCCTGTATATGAGTGATTCTTGGTTTGTGTAAAATCCAACCCGATGCTTTGCTTAAAAGCTGTTTAATACAGCGGGCATATGCTTTAAGGGAGCAATGTATAAAGTTGCTATTTTTGGATTAAAAGAGTGAGGTACATTGTATTCTCATTTGCATGTCCCCGCCTTTTAGACATGCAAATGTGCTTATTAATGTATTATTCGTTTTCTGTACTTTGTACGGTGGAGAGCTTTTCTCACTTTTGTGCTCACCATACACTAAATGATTATTATATATATATATATATATATATATATATATATATATATATATATATATATATATACACACACACACATATATATATACACACGTATAAATGTATATTTTTTGTTGGAAGGAGCTATATTTATAAATACCTAGTTGTAAGTTTGTGAAACATACAAATATAAAAATATAGAAAAATAAAGAAAGAAAATAAGAAAGAAAGACCTGGCCACTGTGTGTAAGCAGGATTGCAGGAGCGTGTACTACTGTATATACACATTTGATCACTTATCAGTCCTTACTTTTTATCTGGGATGGATAGTGCACATATTTATATATACCTAGTAAATGTGCATTTGGGACACCATACTACACACTGCTCAGGCAAACCATATAGATGAAAATAAAAGCCTGCAGCCCTGTACATGTCACATCCACTAGTCTTGCACAAGCAAAACTCTTGTGTAAATAGGTGTGCAATTTCTCAAGTAGTCTATAAACTCCAAGAGAGAATCTGTATCAGTGTTCCCAAGTAAAATGTATCACACACCCATTCAGCAGTGTTATATAGTTTCACTTTGTCCCTAATGTACCTTAATGGTTACTAATGCCCTCCACAGCAAATTTGACTTCAGGTTTTCTAACATATTCCACAATATATTAAACTGTGTTCAGATTTGACTCTCCAAAATGTGATTGAGATGGGAAAACTTTAAGTAATTATCTATACTACTGGTAGCAATATAGATCCTTGTTTCATATTACCTAAACTCAGAAATAAATACATTTATTTTGCAGGCATTATTAAAATACTGTATATATAATTTATATCATCATGAAACGTATCAGGTTCACAACATTGCAAAAATAAAATGTGTCATTTTATACTTCCTTAGAGTTTTATAGCATACCTTTCAGATTCTTTTTTCTATTGGTTCCTGAAAGGACATAAAATAAAGTGTGCACAGTAACAGCATCTCTGGCCTTCAAGAAAGTACAAAAATCCATCTTTGTGTGGGTATTTTATTTTTGAGCTCATATGCAGTTCTTTATTGCTTGAAGTTCAGGCAATAGGGCAGATACAGGGAGGGGGCAACACATTCCCAGGACTGGAGAGTGATCTTGTCCCCTGATTGACTCTGCTGACTGCTACACATGAACTCAGCAGCAACAGAGGTCACCCCCAGGCTGGACTGATATACCTCTAGCCATACTGCTGGACATATAGGGCACACTACATGGGCTCTTACACTGCATGATGAAGATATACATCTCAAGAAGAAGAAATATATACAAAAATAGGAAACATTTAAATCTACAGCCATACATTTTCACAAACACATTTATTTTAAAAGTTTCTTCTAAAGAAATTAAAAATAATATTTTTTTTAAATAAATATTAATAGTAAAAGAGGTCAACAAACAAAATTAATGTATAATTAAACCTTTCACAAACCTATTTTATTTTAAGTAAAAAAAAAAAAAATGATTGAGGTGGTGTAAAAACATATAACTAAATCTGGAGATTTACAGTGAAATGCTTAGGATTTAGAGAGGGTGAATAATTGGGGTCAAGACGTTATAAAATATAAACTGTATTTGGATTACTGTTACATTATAGCAAACTTTTGTTTGAGCCTCCTGATACAACGCAAGTCAATGGAAGAATAAAGATATCAATAGAAGATGTAATAATATCAGTACCAGTTTGTAGGATGCAGGCTTTTCTTCATGGGTCAGACATAGTGATGCTGATACACCAGGTCATATGCTGGGGGGCTGCAGGTCAAGGGTCCCCTGTAATATCAGATCTCTCTACTTAGTACAATTAAGCCCTCTTTGAATGGGCAGCTTGTCTGGGAAGTGTCCACCTTATACCTGTGACAAGCTGTCAGTCTAATCATTGTGTGCAACTTATCACATAATGCACCGATTTATACAAGTCCCCATATCCCACTGTCTTATATTTTATCATTATTAATGTAGAAATTCACACATAATAATTTGTACAACTGCCTGAAAAATAATACAGCCAGGAAAATGTGTAGCAAATAGCACCATTATTTCAATAAATAACACATCGAATTGCAATAGAATATATGTAACAAAATATATATTTATATAAATGTAAAAATTTTCTGTCACAAATTAAATTAAACTACTATTTTTAAAAGAAAATAAAACTGCTAAAAAAAATAACTTTCGAATTTCCTTATAGTTTATATGAAATGTATCATTAAAACAAGATTAGATTTCGTGTGTGGATAATATAATTCAATTAAACACTCGTGGAAAAAAATAAAAAAAACTGTATAAAATTATACATATATAACCAAACGGTCTAGCAAATAAAAAACAGGTCATTTTTATAAGAATTCATTTATATCGGCTTTTATAATAAGGAGTGCAAATATAAAGCAGCTAAATAATAATAAGATCCAGTCCGGTTATATAAAATATATCATTTACATGTAATCGGTATTATCCATACATAAATAACACACCGACAGGACAGGACTGGGCGATCTATATAAGACAAATACAAATATCTCACTATTTAATAAGATCTTTACACTTCCTTATTTATTTTCTTATACATTGAGCCGACAGAATAATTACAAATACAATTCATAAAATCTATAATACATCGAGATGCTATTAGGTAATATAACTAGCAAAAAGCAGGGGAAAAAAAGGTTATTTTACAAATATTTTCGGCAGTATTTGACAGAGATAACGAAAAGTGCAGAAAAATCGGAAAAAAATTAAAATAGAAAATTAGGTTAAGATGAATGTTGTTAGATCTTAAAATATATATTTTTAAGACGTGTTATAAGAAATCCAACTAAAATATATAATGACACAGGTTGCTAAATGATTACAAGGTGTTCTCTTATTTAATTCGGTGTGATTTGTGGAGTTAGTTGCATGAAATGTGCAGCCCCAGCCCATATAATAATCACGTATTACTAGAGAAGCCCCCAGTATGGCACACCTCGGCTGAGTAGTAACAAATACCCTGCGATCAGTGCAGTAGTTACTTACAAGGACCCCACACAACAACATAATAATACCATGCCACACCCACACTGTGCATCAGGGGGTGTTGTATGAATCTCCAGGGTACCAATGGGTTAACAATCCATGCACTGCATGCAAGAGGATGTGGCATGATAGAAACAAAAATATGCACACTATTTTTTTAAAATAAAAATAGATACAGAAATATATAAAAACAACAGTGAATGCAGACAGCAAAGGGTGCTTTAGTGATCAGTGCATAAAGTTATTGGGTGCTGCCTGCAGGTAAGGTGCAGCACAGATAGGGTGCACACACCACACAGGGATATCTGGGGAGAGGGCAAGGTGGGATTACACACTGGGCAAGCTCCCTCTCAGCTGCTCTGGGACTCAAGTACAGTTATATCTATATATTGGCCACATAATGGGAGGCAGACATGTGAGAGACCCAGCCTAGTGCCAAAATTGGGTGCTATGTTATATATAAACCACTCACTACAGTAACGCTGGGAAAGTGTGGATCTCCATTTGTAGGGTACAGTACTTTATGTGTAGCTTTTAATCTTCAAAGCAAAATAATATTACATATTAAATACCAACTCTGCAAAATATATGTGCATAAAATATCAGTGGGTGTCAATCTACATGCGTGTAATTTTTATATATATATATATATATATATATATATATATATATATACACACATACATATATGCACACACACACATATATATATATATATATATATATATATATATATATATATATATATATTATATATATATATATACACACACATACATACACATATATACACACCCATTTTATTTTTTTTATAAACATATATACATACTAATATATACATATTTATTCTATATGTGAACTGTATTAAAATGACAGTTCACATAAAATAAAGAATAGCTGGTTTCTCAGCATGTTGTGGTGTCCTCTCCCCAGATGTGTCTGTAGGTAGGGTCTCCCAGGGGAGGTGATGATCAGGATGATAGAGACACCAGGACAGGAGGCTGCTAGAAGGGATTTCTCTTCCTGTTTAGTCACAGCTTCCTAAAGGTTAGTGACGTGTAGAGGGATGGCTGCACCCTGATGGATGAGGACCTCTCTCTGTGTCTAGGACCCTGCCATCTTTTACCAGCTATAGGTGCTTTGCATATATCGCCTGCCTGCTGCACCACCCTCCCATGGCTATACTACAGGTAAGGAAGATGCCCCCATCCAGGGTCAGTGTGTGTGCAAGTTATATGTGTATGACAAACCAAGTCTGGCAGGGTGCTGAGACAAGGAGAGGAACATAAAACTAGTCGCCAGATGGCAGATGGCACAACTTATTTTAGGATCACATACAGCAAAAAAAAAAAAAGGAGTTTGTAATATGACACAAAACTACTACTAGATCTTGGGATGATACAGGAATGATTGTTATTTAATGTTACTTTCACTTCTATAGGATAGATATGTCTGGGTATCAGCTGGAGAAGGGTTTAGTATAAGATGTTTATGTTTAAATGGCACAGGAGTGGATTACACATATGTGGATACATATTGTCATATCTATAGTACAATAATATCACATCTATATTATATGAGATGGTAACATATCACCAGTGCCTGATATCAGTGTGTCCTAGATAGTTTGTTACATATGATATAGTACATGAACACATGTCACCAGTGCCTAGCCTGTTACATATGATGTAGTACATGAGGACATATCACCAGTGCCTAGCCTGTTACATATGATGTAGTACATGAGGACATATCACCAGTGCCTGTGTTGTCCTCATGTACTATATCATATGTAACCACACAGGCACTAGTGATATGTCCCCATGTATTATATCATATGTAACATATCACCAGTGCCTAGCTTGCTACATGATATGATATAGTACATGAGAACATATCACCAGTGCCCAGCCTGCTACATGATATGATATAGTACATGAGGACATATCACCAGTGCCTGTGTGGTTACATATGATATAGTACATGAGGACATATCACCAGTGCCTGTGTGGTTACATATGATATAGTACATGAGGACATATCACCAGTGCCTGTGTGGTTACATATGATATAGTACATGAGGACATATCACCAGTGCCTGTGTGGTTACATATGATATAGTACATGAGGACATATCACCAGTGCCTGTGTGGTTACATATGATATAGTACATGAGGACATATCACCAGTGCCTGTGTGGTTACATATGATATAGTACATGAGGACATATCACCAGTGCCTAGCCTGCTACATGATATGATATAGTACATGAGAACATATCACCAGTGCCTAGCCTGCTACATGATATGATATAGTACATGAGAACATATCACCAGTGCCTAGCCTGCTACATGATATGATATAGTACATGAGGACATATCACCAGTGCCTGTGTGGTTACATATGATATAGTACATGAGGACATATCACCAGTACCTAGCCTGTTACATATGATATAATACATGAGGACATATCACCAGTGCCTAGCCTGTTACATAGGATATAATACATGAGGACATATCACCAGTACCTAGCCTGTTACATAGGATATAATACATGAGGACATATCACCAGTACCTAGCCTGTTACATATGATATAATACATGAGGACATATCACCAGTGCCTAGCCTGTTACATATGATATAGTACATAAGGACATATCACCAGTTACATATGATATAGTACATGAGGACATATCACCAGTTACATATGATATAGTACATGAGGACATATCACCAGTTACATATGATATAGTACATGAGGACATATCACCAGTTACATATGATATAGTACATGAGGACATATCACCAGTTACATATGATATAGTACATGAGGACATATCACCAGTTACATATGATATAGTACATGAGGACATATCACCAGTTACATATGATATAGTACATGAGGACATATCACCAGTTACATATGATATAGTACATGAGGACATACCACCAGTTACATATGATATAGTACATGAGGACATATCACCAGTTACATATGATATAGTACATGAGGACATACCACCATTTACATATGATATAGTACATGAGGACATATCACCAGTGCCTAGCCTGTTACATATGATATAGTACATGAGGACATATCACCAGTGCCTAGCCTGTTACATATGATATAGTACATGAGGACATATCACCAGTGCATGTGTTACATATGATATAGTACATGAGGACATATCACCAGTGCCTAGCCTGTTACATATGATATAGTACATGAGGACATATCACCAGTGCCTAGCCTGTTACATATGATATAGTACATGAGGACATATCACCAGTGCCTAGCCTGTTACATATGATATAGTACATGAGGACATGTGCCTAGCCTGTTACATATGATATAGTACATGAGGACATATCACCAGTGCCTAGCCTGTTACATATGATATAGTACATGAGGACATATCACCAGTGCATGTGTTACATATGATATAGTACATGAGGACATGTGCCTAGCCTGTTACATATGATATAATACATGAGGACAAATTCCAGTGTTGTCAGTGCTTAGACCTACTGATGGGGGCGTGTCTCACACACTTGTGATTGACGTTAGTACCAGTACTCATACACATGACATACAGTAATGGTGGGTGCTCACCGGTTCCTGATGAGGAGGTCTCCATCCCCTGGCACTGGCACCGGGGCGGTGGGCATGAAGGTCACAGCCTCTCTGAAGTTTGGGCTGAGCTTGGTGACCAGCAGCTTTTTCATGGAGCTGGGGATGTTGGAGCCATGAAAATCCACAAAGTGGTGAGAATAGGACATGTCCACGATAGGCCTTGAGGAGCAGAGCAGGGGGCGGTGTGTGATGGTCTGCAGGAGCACAGACCCTCTCCCAATCCTCAGCAGGCTCATGCCAGCACAGGGAGGAAGCTCTGTACTATATAATAACCAGGCGGCTCTGCACAGCACTGCTGTGTCCCTCCCACCACTTCCCAAACCTTCAGTACATAGAGAACAAGCCAAGTCCCCTGCAGCTGATCTTACACTGACTGGGACAGGAGCAAAGTCCTGCTCTCACTCTGACACACAGCCTGATACCAGGCCCACAGCCTCTTACCACACCCACTGACACAGCCTGTTACCAGACCCACAGCGTGACACAACACACGGATACACAGCCTAACACCAGACCCACTGACACACAGGGCTGAGGCACAAAGCTATGAGGAAATAAATACAAAAGTTTGGGGGGATAAGTCTAAATATGAGCTCCTGTGCGGGATTAGCACTACGTATAGATTTGTGAGGAGACTATAGAGGTAAGTAGTTAGTGACACCCCGTGTATTAGCCCGTGCAGGGTATAATGGGTGCCCTGTGCCCTCTCTGTACTAGTCCCTGCACTAGCCCCTCCCCTTCCCGTGTCATACGCTCACTTCCCTCACAAGGTGATACAAATCAACCCCGAGCCGCCGCCTGCAGCTGGGGAAGCGGCCGGGGGACCTCACATCAAAGGCTGACACTGTGTGTGTGTGAGGCCGGGGTGTAGAGATCCCCGGGAGATGTGAGGCCGGGGTGCAGAGATCCCCGGGAGATGTGAGGCCGGGGTGCAGAGATCCCCGGGAGATGTGAGGCCGGGATGCAGAGATCCCCGGGAGATGTGAGGCCGGGGTGCAGAGATCCCCGGGAGATGTGAGGCCGGGGTGCAGAGATCCCCGGGAGATGTGAGGCCGGGGTGTAGAGATCCCCGGGAGATGTGTGTGAGGCCGGGGTGCAGAGATCCCCGGGAGATGTGTGTGAGGGACACGTGCTGGGGAGCTGGCACCACAACCCCTAACACATGCATGGCCTCTCGGATATTATACCAGTCCTGTAACTGCTCCCAAGTGCTCAGGATCCACAAGAAACACTTATCACTGACTCTATTACATCAATAAAATATATACCAATGTGTGTCTGTATCATTGTGATTTATTTATGGTATCATTTATTCTGAAAGTGTTTTATATATGTAATATGTAAGTATATATGTGTGTGTATATATATATATATATATATATATGTCCATGTACATATAGATATATTATATATAGACACATACTGTACGTGTGTGTGTATATATAGATATATATCATAGACTTCAACAATAAATATAAACCTGAATGTGTGTGTGTATATATATATATATATATACTCACATTATATATAATGACGTGTGAAT